>BJBW01002135.1:63515-165877 GCA_004320125.1 Scolopax mira | reverse complement strand
TTTTTTTTTTTTTTTAGTGTGAAAAGTCACCAAAAACAAAGGCATTTTGTCTCCTGATGAGAAGGAAGACAGCAGAGACTTCTGAATAAATAATTCAAAATAAAAGCAAAACCAAAATAACTTCCATCTTGGCTTTTATTTTCCTCATTCTTAATGTACGATGAAAAGTTATTTGCAGTGCAGTGAGCTGAAATGTATTGATCTGCCTGCAGGGAGAACACAGCCATTTCCCAAGCAGCAGCCCCAGACTCTGAACTGCTTAAAAACAAGGAAGATTCTTCAAATGTAGACCAGCCATGACTCCTGGCACTTCTGGAGCCACAAAGAAAGAAGCTCCTTTAGTCCTCCAGCCAGGCACTGAGACCTGGGTAAACATTTGATTGTTCAAATTAGAAATGGATAAATTCTATTTGTTTGTGCTTATCTAATGCTGCAAATTCTAATCTCACGGGCAAACCAGAGCGTCCCAGAAAACTGAAAAAGGTTGGCTGGTTTCCCAAAACCAACTGATCTGCCAACAGCTGGGTCCAGGCAGTGCCCTGCTGTTGTCTCACAAGCTATAAACCATACCCCACGATGTTTCTGCCACAGCAAGCAGTGGCAGGATGTAGCAAAACCCCCTCCCCAATAGCTCCCACCTATAAGAGGCGTTTGGTTGGAGGAGAAAGGGGGACACTGATGCTTCCCTCATTCCTTCCTCTTCTAACCCATAGGGCAAAACCACTAGATCCCATGCAGCATGGATGTTCAGGGTGGTGAGAACTCCTTGAAAAAGGCCACCACCTGCATGGGCACATGTTCCCCCCAGTGGGTGTCACCAGAAGGGAGCCCTGACCTGCAGCTCCACCGAGCTCCGGGGCTGCACAGCTGCAGAGCAGCAACCAGAGTATTAAAAAGATGGAAAGGAGTGGGAGAAGTGAGGACATCCCACAACAGAGAATCCAGATAAGATAACCTCTATTCTGTCACATCTGCAAGTTGTTCATATATAGGAGGGTGAGCAACTGCTGGCAACTTCCTAGAAAGGGAGTCGTGGCTGAGTCCCAGCAGGTACAAGTGATTAGCAGTGAGTAAGGCAGAAGCAGGGGTCTGTGGAGGTGCCACTGGCCTTTATACTTACACTTGCACTGGCATTTATGTGTTTTGCCTTAGCGACACCGAGTGATTCAGAGGAAAACAAGAAGGAGGGAGTCCGTAACCTGAGGGTACCCATGGCAGATGCAAGTCAGCAGGAGCAGGGAGCAGCAGGCAGAGGTGTGCTGCGTCAGACATCAGAGCATGCATATCCAGCAAGATACCTGCCCCAGGAGATCAAAGCTTCAGAGGCATCAGGTACCTCCCAGGGATCCTGCTTCACCCCCTCCAGGTCTCCTTCCAGCCCTCAGAAACTCCCTGGTCCTGACAGTTCCTCCAGCCATGGCCACCGGCAACTCCTCCTGTAGGCCCTACTTCTTCTGCAGCAGAAGGGCTTTGGCAGAAGGGCTTTGTCATATTTGCCTCCAGCTGGTGTTCAGAGGGCTTGGGTGCATCTGGCAAGTGCTCTCCCTATCTCATTAATTGCCACCATGCAGTCAGTGATACCTTAACATGCAAGTTGGTTCTGGAAGTGACAGGAGAATTCCTACAAAAGCCATTTAGATTAACCACACAACCTAAGCACATCCACTCCGTGTGGCATCAGACCACAAACCCACATCCCAAGCTATGACACACAGCCATTACTTCACCCACAAAGCCATAAGCCATGCAGATATCATGTTCTTTTCCCCTTCAGTAACTGGGAGGTTTTACCCTTTTGGGAAATGTTTCACTGTTTATTTAAAAAATTAAGTGGGGTCACAAATACAATTTGATAAAATCCCAGGCCTGGACCACAAGGATTTGATGGGAGGAGAAAGTCCTTGCTGGTTGGTTCCCACAGGATCTGAGTGCTCTTGATTCAGTGCTCCGGCTCCCGTACAAGTATGGTCATACTCGGACATCCTGTGGGTCAAGCCTTTCTGGCTCCGAAAAAAGCCAGAAGAGTTACAATTGTTTGATCTGCATCCCCTGCAGAGTTTCCCATTCTCATCAGCTTAAAGCAACACACTGGTGCAGAGCTCCAGCTGGGGTGGATCCACCAACACACTTAACTTGGGCATGGTGACTCTACACCACGAGCTAGACAATGTATTTCTAGGATTTATGTGAGCAAAGGCAGCATGGAGGCATCTGAACCCCTCTTATTAACATCCCCAAAATAAGTCTTTTCTTAATAGATCCAAACTGTGCAGTAAGAAGTTAGCGTCAAACTCTTTCCTGCAGGACACTGTAGATCCTAAAATTAACAAAAATCGAAAAAGTAGCTAAATAATTCACAAGCCAAAACATGTGAAAGGGTATTAGGTATAAAGACAAAGACTCTGGGTTAGGAAAATCTTGAATTGTGAATTTTTCAGAAGCTAAGAAAGTATTCTGGAGAAAAAACATCACATCCTTGTGTTGTTATTGAAGTTTTTCACAGGCACTCATTACTGGTTACTGTGAGAAAAGGGGTCCCTGAGCTGCATAGTCTCTGATCTGAGGTTCACTGAATTTCACTGAAATTTCCCTGATCTGAGGTTCTACAATCATTTTTCTCTTTTTTGTAAGTTCTAATTATTAGCAAGGAGATACTGAATGGTTTCAAATCCAAACACTGCCAAACTCAGACTGCCAGACAATTTCAGTACCAGTAAGGGGCCTTAACTGAGGGAGCAAGTCCTGAGTCTGCTGCAGTGAAATATGCATGGAGAAACTGGTGACCAGGTTCATGATGAACATGAAGTAACAAGTTACTTCAAGAGCTTATAAATGCACAGTGTGATTTGTTGGAGGTCATCTCTGTTGCTCCAGCCATGCCTATGTGACATGTTTGGCTCTCACACTATGATGCAATCTGAGACTGCAAGAACTGCATGCTTTTTGGATGAAACTACACCCAAAGATGTACTCCAGGAGCTTTTAATCTGCTAGAAAGACAATAAAAGAAACTACAGTTCACAGGAGCAGCAGAGAAAAGCTGGTCCAAAGCTAAGCACCCAAAACACGTGTAGTGTGGACACCAGCACTATTAGTTTCCCTGGAGGGATTTCTCTAGCAGGTTCATACTGCTTGCTATTTCATATATCACCTAAACTGTAAGAGAGAGAGAGCACAATGGGCTTGGTATTAAGAGGCATTTAACATTCAAACAGAACAAGACCAGGACCAAATACAATTATATTTGTACTATGCCAAATATAGCACAGTTGAAATCAAGATAAGTGTTGAGTTTGAACTGTGAGGAGACTAGAATCAAAATTTCTTTTCTACGTTTAAGGACTAACCTTGGGAACACTCTCCTAATGGCAGACTCAAGCCTTTAACCTTCACAGATCTCATGCTCAGAGCAGTATTTTAGCTGACTGGGGTTTGTGGGTGGTTTTTTGCTACTGGGAAAATATTTGCTGTCAGTTTTAGTATAATTACCCCAATTAAGAAAATAGAAAAGTCTTATGGCTTTCTGGTACCTTTTTTCAGCCTTTATTATTCTCTTCTGGAAATTGATTTAATTTATTTGACATTGTTTCATATTTTTTAAGATTCTTATGACACATTGCTCCTTTTATATTTTTCTGGTGGGACTTCATGCTTGACAGAAACACTCCTTTCCGTTACCCAGAACTGCTGATAGAAATGAAACTGCTGATGCTAGAAATGCTGAGAGAGGAGGGATGGAGAATACTAGATTAACCACTTCTTTAATAACTATCCTTCGTATTTAATTACTACTTCATTAGGAAAGCACTTTTCTGCAACATCAAAATTAACGTGTTTTCGACTTCATTTTGGAATATTCATTAACCTAACATCAGCCTTTTGAAAAGTTATGTATTACAAAAAGCTATGCATTAAAAGCTATGTATTCCATGTATTCTGCACTGCAGAGGGGAGAAAAGGACAGTTCAGTGGTTGGACACTCCTTGCACTATTTATCTCCTTACACTATTGCTGGCTTCTTAGATATCTATGGGAAATCCACTTAGTCTCTCTTTGCCTCAGTTACTCATTTGTGGAATTCTTTGAAGAACTGCCCAAACTATGTCAGAAAATATACCATAACAGAAGTGAGGCCACACAAACCCTTCCAAAAGATGGAGCTGCTAATATGAAAGATTTCAAATCAAACGGTTGCTATAAAATACACCCACTACCATCTGTCCGACCTGTGGGACCTGTTGCACATCTCTGTCATTCCAGACAGTGCAGTGAACTAGGTGAAGCATTTCTAGCAAAAGGAGATAATCCTTACTCACCTCTTCACTCTCAGCGTGAGCTGTGACCGAGCTAAAGGTGATGGCTTAGTGGCAGGGCTTTGGAAAAGGCAGCAGCAAGTGCACATTTGTGAATTTACTGCAATATGTTTGTCACATCAAAGATACAAAGCACATCCCTCGCAGAGCACCTGCCCTGACATGTCTGTCAGCTTTTGAATGTGCTGGCACCTTGACTCGCTCTTGAAAAAGTTTTGTAATCTTAAATCGTTTCTCTTCTAAGTCATTATTTACGAGGTCCCCAAAGAGGCTGCGAGTGGAGGATGCGTCAGCAGAAGCGGAGATCCTGGGAAGCCAAAGGAGGGAAGAATGGTCTGGGCTCTGCCAGAGACCCTCAGTGCTCCTCCTGATCAGCCTGTGCGATCATGTATTATCTGGCACCTTGGAAAACAAGAATGAAAACTTCTGAAAAGCTCCCAGGGTCAGGCACTTAGCTTGTGCAAAGTGGCTTCCCTCCATTGAGCTTAGTTGAGCTACCTCTGCTTACACCAACCAGGTCCTTAACCAAGCTTAAGGATCTGGCTTCTTTTATTCCATCTAGGCTCAATATCAGCGACCACAAATTTTGTATTCTTAATCCATAATCACAGAAAATCACCAGCCAAACTGTTTTGATATTTAAACTTGTTTACAGCCCACAAGCTATTACTTGTGATGACACATTAAAAGATAAGAGAGCTTTAATTTTCTGAGGATAGTTCCACCCTCTGGGGATAAGAAACACACAGCAGAAACTTGTTTTGATTAGCAAACTGAAGAGGGCACAGAAATCATACAAAGCAGAGCGTGAGTTCAGATGCTGCTGGAGCTGGCACCTTCCCTTATCTCACAAAGAATTGCTCGAAATACCAAGTAGGGAGGAGAGGCTCCTCAAGGATTTAACCACACTTGAACATCACAAGAGAAGTTTTGTTCATTTCCTCCTAACAAGTTCTTTTAACCTCGTTTTTCTCCAAGGGGACTTGGGAACTGGGTGATCAGCTCAAGTCCTGGACAGTCCCCAGGCAAGATGCTGAGCAGGGCAGTTAAGAGGATATGGTGCTGCTGCCAGTGGCAAAGTTATCAAGCATGTTTGTGCTCGTTAGCAGTCCTTATTCTAAGGATTACACTAGTGTATTCAGACTTCTGTGTTGACTATGTGTCCTCTTACCGTCCTTAAGCCATTTTGTCTGGGTAAGTCCTCTCCTAAAGGTGTTGTCAGCTCTCAGGCAAGATCCTGCTCAGTAAAACACTGGTGGGTGTAGAGACACACGGTTGCGCTTATATTTAGATCTGTATTTCATGGAACAGAAAGGCACCATGTAAATGAAAGATAAGGCCAAAAGAAGCTCTTGGGCCATAAAAAGTGTTTCTAAAAGCTCATTCAGACACAGCAGCTTGTACGGGCAGCGTGCAGTACATATGAACAGCAGATGAATCAAAATGAGGTGAGCAGAAATGAATATATGGTAGAAATCAGAATACCCGAGAAAAGCAGAGACCTGCCATAAAAGAAGGGAGAGGGGAGACAAGGAAAGGTGCCCACAGAGAGCGGTTTCATTAGAGAAAAAAGATCAGAAAAGGCACTAATGTGAGCCAGGTTCCATAACACTTCCCAGCAGTGAGCAGAAAGACCAGTGCCTACAGCGACGAGATATCTCTGCAGAGAGAGGACATGAGCACTTATGTAGTCCTGCAGCAGAAAAATAAACCCACGTCAGGCTGCTGTTATGCTGGCAGATTTTAGACAGTGGGAAATACATGCTATTTATAGCGCTACAGCTAGGATATTTCCAAAAGTCTCAGCAATGTGAGACCTCCTCTAGGATAAAGGGAAGCACTCAGCAGCAAAGAGGTTATTCTGAGAGAGCAGAATTCAAATAAGTAATGCATTACAGAGCTCGTCCTGGTCCCTACCATGGGTCTGACCCACTTTGTTCTAGCAGCTGGTTTTGTCCCCCAGGCAGCTCAGAACTCAAAGGAGGCAAAGGACTTGCAGCCAGTTCTATAGATTTACCTTCTTGCTCCTCATTTATATCTCTGGGACCACACACAACCCTGAAATGCTCAGGATACCTAAGCTCTACTCTATTTTGAATACAAGCATTCCCTATCTTGGAAACAAAGCTATGATCTGTAACAGAACAATGATCCTTAAATACCAGGCTATTACTGCAGCCTCTCCTTTACCTGTCTGTGTGCAGACAGTGCCATTCACAGACTCACAAACAGCCTTTAGATCCTCCGCCTACAGCAAGGTCTCCCAGACCAGGATTCATAAGGCTTCACGAGTCCTAGTTTGTGAAAGAAACCAACCTGACTGAAATGTCACTGTCACCCTTTTACACATAGCCCTATCCCCTTTGATATGAGCTGCACTATGAAGAATGGATTGTTATTGGTCAAAATTAACAGTCTATCTAAAACACAACTGGAAGCATTTACAACTCCAAATTTCCCAAATCCAGAGGTGATGAATTTTCTGGCTGGGCTCAAACAGCAGTGAAAGTTCAGTATAGTTCTTTTTGGTTTAGACTGGTCTATTTTGCATTCATAATCCATTTTCCTTATACATAGCACCGTGCTTGGTTGTTCGGTGCTAAAGCTCAGAAACAGAAGTGTTTGACCCTCGGTTGGTAGTGCAGCACACCCTTGCCATTTTCCTCCTTTTAAATATTCGGTGTTTCTTTTCAGACCTTTTGAGTGAAAAGAGTATTTCCTCCCTCCCATTCTTCCCAAGATTAACTCCTGATACCCTCTATCAGCAAGAAGAGAGCAAGAACGACATGGTCTGTGTTTATTTTGTTTGCATGAATCCCTCTGCAATGTGTGCAAAAGCACTGGTTCTAAAAAAATAACTAATGATGTGTGTGCACCATTTTCAGACAGTTTACTGCTCCGCTGCAACGAGCAGTTAGAGCTGAAAGATAAAAGTTGCATATTGTGACCGCAGGGATGGGGAACAGATCTCTTAGGCTCCCTCTTCATCTAGTGTCTGCTGAGCCTCATCCTGCAGCTCCTGGTCCCAAGGCCTCAGCTGTGATAGGGAAGGAGAAGAATAATCAAACAGGTATTTTGTATCTCCCTGCTGATCCTTTCCCATCAGTGGGGAAAGGAAAGATGGAGATCTCCACAGTGGAGATTTCCCACAACTGCCTTACAAGATGTTCAGTAAAGGCCAAACACGCTGAGGTGTTAATGGGCATGAAAGTGGCCAAATGGAGCCAGACCACAGTCCAGCTGACAAGGTGTCACAGAATCACAGAATGGTTAGAGTTGAAAGGGACCTTAAATATCATTGAGTTCCAACCCCCCTACCATGGGCAGGAACACTTCCAGCTAGACCAGGTGTCCTTTTGCCATTAGCTGATGCCAAAGATGCACAGCACAAGCGTATAGTGATGCTTACCCCACTGTACCTAACTGGAGTCCAGAAATCTGCAGGTCAAGCACTTCTGAAAAACTATCAACTTCTTATTTGAACTTGTTACTTGATTCCTCATTACGTAATTTGAGAAACTACGAGTAATTGGCTTTTATTCTGCAGGCCACCTGGAATGCTTAAAAGAGTAGAACAAAAATACAACGAGAACACCTGGATGCTGGTATATTCAGTCAAAAACAGCTCTGATAAAAACCTCAAAATTTGTGGTTTTGCCCTGATAAAAGTAGCATTAGCTGACATAGCTATGGGAAAGAATGAGATTTGAGAGTATCTCTCTCCATCATTCTAGATCTCAGCACCTCATTTTCTATTTCAAGGGCATTTCCAGGGTTCTCTTTTAAGAACAAAGATACACTGAAGCCCTGTAAAGGTAAAAATACAACACCCAAGTCTCAGTGAAGGACAGGTCTCCGTTATCTGCCAGGAGGCACATAACCTCTGTCACAAGCAATCTGAAGATCTGCCCTCACCACTGCATGTTGGAATGGAAATGGGGCTGCTTCAGAAGACATTTGAGAAATATTGAGAGATGGAGAAGTGACACAAATTTGTATTAATTTTTTGCTATATAATATCCTTAAATTCAGCCATGGCCAGAAGATAATTTGGCTTGTAATGGATGTAACTGCCTTTACCGCAGAAATGATCCCTCGTTTTGACCCACAGTTTGTGGATACAGCAAATATCTAGAATCTCTTAGTTCCAACTGTATCTTTATTCCAAAAACTAATTACAGCTATATTAAGGGACACTGCAAAAATTCTAGCCAACTGATACTTTCTGATTTAGGAAAGTTGTGTTCAGGCTTTTTTATAACTTTTTATAATTATAACTATTTGGTCTGAAATGATGCTTGCCAGCCATTTGTCTCAGTGATAGTATTTTCTGGGAAAAAAAGTTTTGCTTTTCACAGGAATAAATCAGTTTTTAGAAACCTGACGACTTTTTCTGTGAAATGCTCAAGTATCTTCACTGCATTGGTAATTTTATTGTAATTGAGATGGCCTGATATGAGTGCTGAAGAAGGTCTTCTGCATCTGAAAATATGTTTATTTTTAAGTTACTCTTTTTGTAAAAGAAATTATAATAATTTTTTTCATGTTTAATTACTATCTTAGCTCAAAGCATCTTTGCAGTTGAAATTACAATGTTGAAATATGTTCAATAGGTTGAAATTACATTAATTGTTGCCGATATAAAAATTTGAACAGCAAAAAAGTTTTCTGTTTGCTTTTCAAAAATAATTTCTTTGCTTGTTTTTTTTTTTTTATTAATTTGCAAAAGACCAGCCAAAAATGCCACAATTAAAGGTGGCCTAGGATGAATTCAGTCTCCTTTTCATGTGTTTCATGCTACCAGGCAGGTTTTAGCTAAGCACTGTCCTGTCCACCAAATCCCAGCTTCAGTCAGAGCACAGTGCACTGGCCATAGAAAAGTAGAGAAAAGGAGCTTTTCCTTGTAGGATTATTCAATCTTTTTTTCCAGAATTTAAAAGGTCTTTTGTTTGCAGGTGTGAAAGGCTGCCCTAAAGAACAGGGAAACTCATTCACAGTACACATTTCAAAGCTTCTCCCCTGTTCTGTATTTCTGGGAGCCTGCCCTGAATATCTGAAAGTGGTGAGTACTGGCCATTACATTGGAAGCCAATAGGAGCTTCAGTATAGAATCATATAATCACAGAATCATCTAAGTTGGAAGGGACCTTAAAGATCATCTAGTCCAACCATCAACCTAACTCTGACAAAAAAAAAAAAAAAAAAAGAAATAAAAATCACTAAACCATATTCCTGAGGACCGTGTCAACGTGTCTTTTGAACACCTCCAGGGACGGCGTCTCAACCACTTCCCTGAGCAGCCTATTCCAATGCTTGATGACCCTTTTGGTGAATAAATGTTTCCTACTATCCAATCTAAACCTCCCCTGGTGCAACTTGAGGCCATTTCCCCTTGTCCTATCTCCCATGACTTGGGAGACGAGACCGACCCCCACCTTTCTATATCCCCCTTCAGGTAGATACAGAGCATGATAAGGTCTCCCCTCAGTCTCCTCTTCCCCTGACTGAACAACCCAAGCTCCCTCAGCCTCTCCTCATAAGACTTATTCTCCAGACCAGCTTCATTGCCTTTCTCTGGACCCACTCCAGCACCTCAATGTCTTTTTTGTGGTAGGGGGCCCAAAACTGGACACAGTACTCAAGGTGGGGCCTCACCAGTGCTGAGTACAGGGGGACGATCACCTCTTGGGTCCTACTCACCACGCTGTTCCTGATACAGGCCAGGATGCTGTTGGCCTTCTTGGCCACCTGGGCACACTGCTGGCTCATGTTCAGCCGACAGTCGACCAACACCCCCAGGTCTTTTTCTGCCAGGCAGCTTTCCAGCCACTCTCCCCCAAGCCTGTAGCGCTGCCTGGGGTTGTTGTGACCCAAGTGCAGGACCCGGCACTTGGCCTTATTGAACCTCATCCTGTTGGTCTTAGCCCATTGGTCCAGCCTGTCCAGATCCCTCTGCAAAGCCTTTCTACCCTCCAGCAGGTCAACACTCCCACCCAGCTTGGTGTTGTCTGCAACCTTACTGATGATGCATTCAATCCCCTCGTCCAGATCATTGATAAAGATGTTAAAGAGAATGGGTCCCAGTATCAAGCCCCAGGGGACACCACTCATGACCAGCCACCAACTGGATTTCACTCCATTAACCACCACTCTCTGGGCCCAGCCCTCCAGCCAGTTTTTAACCCAGTGGAGAGTAGACCCATCATGCACTCAAAATTCCATCAAGCAGCCCCAATTATGAATACTGGTAATCTTACTCTTTTTTGCCTTGACTTTCCAGCTGTACCAGGGTGTAATGATACCCAGAACTGCTATCAAGGTGCTGTAAAGGAAAAAAAGACAGTGTTTGCATGTGGCAAGGACTTGCATGATGGAACACCCTGGAATGCCCTAGTGGGAAATAATTTTGCCTTCACAGCAGAGTCTGAGCTATGCATTGAACAGTGAAAAGAAAATCTACCATTGAACTCACAAGGTGTGTCATCTATTATGCGCACCAAGCGAGACTTGGATCCTGGGCAAAAATAGTCTGTGACTGATGCACCTGTGCAAGGTGGCAAATTAATGGAGTAGAGACAATTTTACTTGCAGTGTTTCTTAGCTTCAAGTGCTGAGCTGTGCAACCTTGATAATGTTCTTTTCACATACTGTTTTTTGTGTAATTATTACCTATATCAGCCCAAATTTAAAAATAGAGCACTTCCCTATTGAATGCCTCATATAGGACACAGTTGCAGCTGACTCTTAAAGGTGCCAATAACCTGCAATTCATGCTGAAGGCTATTGGCACCGTGACAGCAACACCATCCAAACTCTGAAAATTTCAAAGCCTCTTTCAACGTCCTGGGATGAGCATTCAAAAATGGAGGCAGCCAAAAATCCCTTGCTGCTTTTAAAATATTAGACCTAATAAGATAAAATAACAGGTAATTTGAGGAAGCTAGTTTCTAAAACAAAGTTATCAAAGTAGGATAACACTCCAGGCAACCAACTCCCACACCTTTTATCATCATCATTAGTCATTTATATTGCAGCAGCGTGTGGCAACCCCTGCTGACGTCTGGGCTAGAAACCAGACACAGACAGCGAGAACGGTACCCAGCCCAAGCAGCTTACAAAATTACAACAGTACAAAGTATGGGAGGGGAGGGGGGAAAGAACAGAAGGTTGAAGTGAGTTGCTCAAGGTCGATTTGCACAAACCCAGCACAGCCAGGAAAGCCAGGCCCTCCATCCGTGGGAGCAGCTGCACCTCTGGCTTGTGCTCAGAGCCAGCATGGCGTGTGGGACAGGCGTCCCACGCTCCTGAGGAAATGTCATGTCACAACAACTGCTTGCCCCCGAAGAGAGGGAAAGAGACATGAGTTTAAAAGAAACTGAAACGACTTTAATGAAAATATTAATAAAATAATAAAAATAAAATAATGAAATATATAGAATATATACAAAAACGTATCAAGCTCACAGGTTGATGATCATGTCACCAGCAGGCGCTGGGAAAGTCCCAGACTGGACTGAGCGATGGACAGGAACTGGATTCTGGATCTGGATTCAGGAATGCACAGATCAGGATCGAAGGCAGACAGACAGAGTCCTCTTCAGATGTCAGCCATTGAAGAAAGAGGCAGACCCTTTGATCCCTCAGCTTTTACACTGAGTATGATGCCCATGGGATGGAATACCCTGTTGGTCAGGTTTGGGTCACCTGTCCGGACCACTCCTCCCTGCAGGTGTGACCCCTCTACGCTTTTCCGCTTCCAACCCTCCACTGGGGCAAATAACAAAGTTAGCTGACCTTGGTTGTTATAACAATGAGTATAAGCAGGAGCCTCTCTGCATACCATTCCTTGACATAAATTATAAGTAATCAGGTTTTATCACTCTGGAAGAAGTCACTGTCTTAAAAATAGGCCATTAATTTCAGAGAGTTCAATTAGTTAGAAGAGGCTTAGCCGCAAAGTAAAATTAATGAAAATAAAATTGGTTCTGTTTTACCTCAAGCCAGGACAGGAAACAAGCTGGCTTTGTGGGGAGTAGCATACATGGGAAAATACAAGTGAGGTGACACTTCTTCAGGGCTGGGAGTAGAGTTCTGTGGCACAGCAGAGAAGTGCGATTCAGGAATTAAAAGGCCACGAAACTCACCAAGTGCTCTGGCAAAGCCATCAAGATGGGCAGGAAAGAAAGGAGTATGGGAAGGGCTGGATTTCCTAACCCCAACCCCTGTGCACGGGCACATTGCTATAATGAGTGCTTGCTGTTGCGAGTTGCGAATTTCAGTCACGGAGTGGTTGCGGTTGGAAGGGACCTCTAGAGGTCACCTTGTCACAGCCATGGACTGGTTGAGGTTGGAAGGGACTTCTGGAGGTCACCTTGTCCAGCCCCCCTGCTCAAACAAGGCCACCCACAGCCAGTTGCCCAGAACCACATCCAGACAGCTTTTCAATATCTCCAAGGATGGAGGCTCCTCAAGCTCTTTGGGCACCCTGTGCCAGTGCTCGCTTACCCTCACAGTAACACGGTTCCCGATCTTCAGAGGTTTCTGTCGTTCAGCAAAGGATGTTGCCTTGCATATGGAGCAATGGCATTTGGATTCATTTTTCTGTCCTATAGCCTATTCCTATTGTCTTTAAAAAGATACAAACGATGTGGCTATAGATCTGGAGAGATTATTTGCATATGTCTCCCAACTCTGTACAGTATGCCTAACAACCCATGTTCTTTCTCTGTCTGCAGTGGGTACTGTACTATATAAGGAACATATTTTGATAGCTAATGTAATGCAACATACACATCATGTTGCCTCAAGCTCATGGTAAATTGTATCTGTTTATATGATGCATCTTGACGTGCTCTAATGTAGTGCCAGTAATTTAGAACAATGCCCATATAAAATGTGAGTAAGAACATAGCCACAAAACTGAAAGTATTTCACTGCTTTCTTAACATAAGAGTATTCAGTAGCATATTGGTAATTCTTCTTAAGGATTTAGGGAGAGGAATGTGTATTTTGCTACATTTTTCTTCAATGAAGACCAAGCCAAGTTCTGTTCACAAAATCTTGAGTAATATTACTGTTAAAAAGAACACTAATCTGGATTTATGCCCCCAGAGCAGAGTGCCAAATTTAACCCTGACTTTTTTTTTTTTAACATATAATGGATTCTTTAAAAATACTGCTTGCAATAAAGAGACTGCTAATGAAAAATAAAAAATTCATAGTATCTGAATTATGCAAAATTGGTCATTGGAAATGATTGTGTGTAACACCCAGTGTCCTTATAAAACACAGGGAGAGAGCACTGGGCCCCACTGAAGTGGCACGGTAAGTAAATGAATTGCAACATCCTAGAAACAGTAGGTTGGCAATGTTTTCTTCAACTGGATTTTACAAAATAAAGTGTTTATCTGTTATGAATTGTTGCCCAAGATATTCTCCCTGTTCACACAGACTTGTTTTCTATTCTAGCAACTGTCACAACGTTCCTATAGTACTGATGCTTTCTTGGTTAAGATACTTGCTCACATTTCTGAAGTGTCCATTTGGCTCTACTTCTATTTTTCAGGCCAAATGGTCCTCTAGGGAGATGTTTATTCACTCTACCCCTTTTGTGCTGTAAGGCAGCATCAAGGAATGGCGGGGTAAGGTCACTGGGAGCAATGAGTGTACCAATAGAAAAACAAAGCTTTTGGTCATAGACCACCTAAAACCCACAGAAAGTGGCAGCCCTGCAGTGGAACAATGTTCTTCATGATTTAGGACTTTCACTCACAAAGCAAAGTCTTGAAATAAGTATTATTTCTGTGATAGTATAATAAGTATAATTATCTGTGATACAGAAGAGACATTTAGGTATTGCCAGTTCACAAAATGTAAGGAATTTCTAGTAGATAGAAAAAAAAATGAAGATCCTCCATAAGTTGCTGGATTATCTGGGATTAAAAAATAAATAAATAAATAAGGCACCTGGGTCAAACTTCTCCAAAGGCTGTTTGAGGGCTAATTTAAAAGACTGAACTAAATATTAGTTCAGGTTAACGTTAAAATTCTGATCTGAATCATTCATACCCCGATAAAAACTTCTGGATTCATTTCACTGTGTAGAAAAGAAATGGAAAGCTGCTTGATGGGTAAAACTCAGTGCTGGTTTAATTCTGGACTGAGAAATGATGCTTTCTAGTGAATACTCACAGACATGGTAAACATGATTAACTTATGCCATGATATCATAGCATTCCTAGATATTATGATTTCAGAACTTATCTGTAACGTGAATTAAACAGGCAGTTGTACTGATTAATGTTAGATGTGAAAGGAATAAAAAAAAAATTAATGTGCAAAGTGCTTTAAAATACAGTGTCACTCTACCATCCATCCAGAAAACCTGAGACAGAGCAAGATGAAAAATTTTATCTAAATTCATGAAGCTGCCCACTGAAGCTCCAGAGAACCAAACTCTTATTCTCAGTTTCCAGATCAGTACCCATTTTTTGGACCACATTTTCTCTCTGAACCATCTGGTTTAAACGGATGCAGCTCAGCTTCATTTTATACCAGTTGAAGTTTTGCAGCATAAGCTTTTTAACAAGTCACTTTGCAGCACCAACAATTTAATTCAGTTTAACAGAAACATAGAAATAGAAACAGTAAAATGTCTTTTGACCTTTGCTGTTGGCTACAATCAAAACCATGCAACAAAAAGAGCAGAGAGGAAATGTAGGACATATGCTCAAGAAGATGAAAGAAATGTTTGGGCATGTAACACAGTACATTGAAGAAAATATTCAAGAACAATTCATCCTCTTAGATGAATTTGGTCAGTGTCATCTTAGATTATGCACTGTACAAGTGCCAGCCATAGGAAAAGACCCACCCACAGGCCCTACACTCTTGGGCAGGAGGTCACTAAACAGCAGCAATTGATCTATGGCTCTAGAGACTCCAAGGAAGGGCACAAAAAATCCAAATAAAATGGTAGATTTCCTTTTTTTTTTTTTTTTTTTTAAATTAGACATATTTTTGGCTAAAGAAGATGATTAATGGTGTCATTAAGAATGACACCATCCCGTCAATTCAGTATTACTCATTATCAATGATGAACCAAAATAAACAAACACAACTCAGAAGAACATCCTTAAACTAAATTCCTCTCCATTTCCTTCTGATGAAGAAGCAACCTCTCAAAGATTTCTCTTTGAAGTAATTTTTCTTGAGAGACCTCCCAGGCGGTTAACTGCATTCACACAAGCCTAACTTAAGAACTCGAGCTAAGTCCTATTTTGCTTATCCTAGTGGATCTTTAGCTTCTTCCTATCTTTAGCTTCTTCCAAACATCACTGAGACAGGTAACATATCCATTCCTCACATTCCTCACAGGTTTGTGACTATGTCACCCTCTAAACCACCTTTTTTTTTAAGCTGAACCTGGAAGCCGTGTTGCCCATGTCACACGTCTGACAGGGGACATCCTTTTGTTGCCTAGAGACTTATTCCGCTGACTTTGGCATGGACATTGTCTCAGTCAGACCACAGACCTGACTTTCCATCTCCGTAAACCTTTCAAGTTGCAGTTTGATATTTGAACCACACTTTTCAATTCCTTAGACCTCCTGATGTCAGGCACAGTCCAATAATTCACATAGAAACTCTGCACAGCGACTGGTAACTGAAATGCAGCCAGCTCTCAAGTAAAGCACAGGCAGTTAAAAAGCAAAGAGTCAAGCCAAATGGTCCAGAGGAAAGGAAGGGATGAAGACTTTTTCCTGAAGAGAAAGCGTATAGCAAATTTATATAGGGAAGTGTCTTATGCCATGAATCAAAAGACATAGCCTTTCTTTGCCAAAAACTGGAAAGCCTAAAAGCTCATAACTCTACAGTAGTACAGCAATTATATTAGCTTTTCTGTATTTTAAAAACCCAAGACAAAAGTTTAATGCTTCTGACTTTGCTTTTTAAATAGAAAGTGAGAGTTACACTAGACAAACTCCAATTTAAAATCTCAGTGGGGTTGACAGCTCTGTTGAAGAAGAAAGCTTTTTCACAGTACAAGCTTGTGGGTTGATTTTAATAATAGACATTTTCTTTCCATAGATCCAATATTTATAATCTTTTTGTTATTTGAAAACCTGTCTGGGGACACATAAATCTGTCTCCATTGTAATTATGCTTGCCTACCTTTCATGCCTGTAATCAGATTAGGACCTATGGCAGCAGCCATAGGAAAACTGGACAACCTATCCGCATGGGTTAGTAAGAAAGACTCCAGTTATTTTTCTCTTTATGAAGAAAAAATTAATTTTATCAAATTTTCAGGAAGCTAAGGTTTGGTCAGGAGCATTTTTTGGCTTATTTCTGAAATAAAAATTTAGGGGACTCTTGAGTCTGTTTTCTCAAGTTCATGACTCTCATTCTTCCCATATCTCCCAATTCTTTTTTCCTTTCTCCTGTCCTTTCTTCACTGGAGCTTGCTTGGAGGGTGCAAGCCAAAGCAGGAGCTGCTCCCCGGCAGGGGGTGGTTGCAGGTAGCTTGCAGAGCAAAGCAGCATTGCTGAAGCTCCCTTTCCTCAGGGGGGAAAGGAAGAAGGATGTAGGCTCATGGAGTCCTTCCAAGAGAAAGCTTAGGGTTGTACAACTCAAAGTTACATTCAAATCCCCACAAAAAATCCAAGAATCAGGCTTTTTATGGAATCCCACTGGCAGTGTTTCACATTGAATACCTCTGCTTCTTGGACTACAAATGTCAAAACCATATCTGTAGTGATACGCTGCTGCAGGCTGGCCTTGGGAAACCCTTCATAAAAATCCGTCAGTGAGGTTTGGTAAGTTCCCTCCTCTGATGAAGTCATCTGCTCCGGTCACAGCTACTCTCTCTGCACTCTCCCTGGGGCTAAAGTAAACATTACTGAGGAGAAAACCTGCATGACTTACAAATGCGCAGCGCTTCACCACATGCATCTCTTTGCAAATAATTAAGGAACAGAATAGCTTTCTCATAGATACCTGCATCTACACCATACTCTACCAGTGTGAGGACTCTGCAACCCTCCGCACGCTTCACATCCAGTTAAGAACAAACTCTTCCACACCACACTTGCAATAACATTTTTGCTGTATGCTGTTGCAGGAAGGATAGCTGAGTGGCCAAAACACCAGGTGGCACTGGGGACTCAGGGCCTCTGGGGTCCCAGGGGGCACCTGTGTGGAGGATGGGGATACCCTTTGGAGGTGAGAAGTTGGTCAGCACGAACAACCCGGGCTCTGAGAAACTGCATCTCTGTTCTCCCCACCCATTAGATCTTTCTCCCTGGGTTTGTGCTGCCAGAAGGATGCTGTGCAGAGCTACCAAACATTTCATCGAAGCACTGGATTTCTATCTTGTCGACGCACAATATGGGCTGCTTCTCTCTCACTGTTGCCAGGTGGTAATTGCGAACTGGGAAAACAGGGATTTGCAAAAATGACTTCATAGATGGCACATTGCCCTCTCTCAAGAGCTATAATACCTCTGTTAGCAGAAGTCTCTGTTGCTTTCCTTCTGTTTACTCATTCCTGACTTCTTGTAAATGCTAATTTTGGTGTTGGTTTTTTTCTGTATCATTTTGCTGTCAAAAGCATAAACGCTAGAATATTACTATTCATCTCATCAAAGGAAGATTTAAGATGTTTGGTCTTCATTATTTTGTTGTAATTTTACACTTTTTTTTTTTTAACAACATGGTAAACAAGGTATTTAAAGCCTCCCAAACATGGTTTTTAAAGTCCTCCCGTTCCAACTCACAGTCATTTGTAACTGCCATCAGCTGTACCTCTGCTGCAGTCATAGGACTGCTGCACACATAACCATACCCAAGATAGCTCCAACAGAGCCAGGTGGGAGCAGAAGTCTCCCAGAAAGGAGAAGGGGCCCACACTCCCGTGAGGAGCAGCTACCTGAAAGCACAGCCACTGTCCTGCTACATCCATTAGACCGTGTCCCAAAGCCCACTCCCTACCATCTTTGCATTTCCTTAATCCAGATAGATCAAAGCAGTCTAGGTACATTTATACAAGTGTATAGCAAACACCCTAAATGGAGATTGGCAGTCATTTTATGAAGAGGAAGAAGAAAGCAGTTCCTTTCATTAATGGTCCATCATTATCACAGAGTTTTGTGGCTGACAAACAGGCTGTTTGAGTGAAACTAAACAAGACGTGTGCTAAATCTCAGAGATACCCAGTTGCAGAGCAGCTCTACTAACAGCAGTGGAGATCTGCCTGCAAAGGCACAGAGACATGGAGATGTGCCCTGAGCACTTGCTGAAACCTTAAGTATGTGGCAAATAAGCGTCAGAAGCAGGAAAAGAATGGAAAGAAAATTTCAGGTAAAGAAACAAAATGCAAAGCCACAGTCTGTTCATATTTTCTGCCACAGCAACCTGTACTGGTGGTGATGGTGAAACCGGTTAGTGGTATGATCCCGCTGTGAAAGAAACCAGTGGCACAATTCTCCCTGGCTCCACCTGATTAGGCTTTGAAAGCAAAAACTGCCCAGACAAGCAATACTGGTAGAAACAAAAAATACTTTTTCATAACATAGTCGCCCAAATTGCTAGCATTTGTATTGACCCCTTATGCTTGTGTTAGCTCCTAGAAATCAACCACACAGTAAGTTATCAGCTCCAGCAGCCTCAGAGGACCATGTGACAACAAAGATTCACAGAAAGTCCCTTTCTTTTGGCTGTTCCTACTCTCGTTTAGTAACAGCTTGTACCAAGAACAGTCCCTGCCTCACACTTCAGCATTGCTTTCTAGCTTAAGTATTTAACAAAAAGTATAGATGCACCCACAGAGACATCATCAAAGATCAGTGGCAAACATCTTCACTCCAAAAAGCATTAAAGGTAATGAAAGTATTAATCATTCATACTGAAAATCAACATAAAAAACCACATGTAATGCTGATAACCGGGATCAGGTAAGTGGTAAATCAGCCAGTGAGACAAGTTACTCAACTTTTGGCCACTTTTTGTTGTTCTGTGTGCTTGCAGAGTTAGTTATGGGAGTTGCATTCACTTACACGTTAAACCTATGTGATAAGCACAAGATAAAAAGACTCCCAGATTTCAAGCACACCCTCCTCTTGGGTAGGATTTACATTCTCAGAGGGGCTCATGCTGAGCTGTGCAGCCGTTCCGAGCACCTGCAGCTCCTGTGGGTGCAGAAAGGACAAATCCTGCCAATGGCTCACAGAAGCAGCTTCTCACCCACAGCCAAGCAGAGCACCAAGCTTTGCTCACCCTCCCTGCTTTCCACGTGTCCTTCGGGACTTGAATTGCACATGTGCTATTATAGACCCAGGAGGTTTCTTTTGAGCTTATGGTCAAAGCATAAAGCAATGTATTTACTCTATTCTAGGTTATGTGAAAAGCATCAGCCTAGCATATTTGTGCTGTTTCACCCAATCAGTAAGCTAGAAGAAGAAGGGCCATCTCCTGAGAGGGTTAAGCCAGTCAAGCAACATCAGTGAACACAGCCTGAAAGGTAGACATTGTTTGACATATATCTTAAACTGTCAGGAGGAGCAGCCAGTGAGAAATACAGTACTTGACCTGTCAGTGTGATACAGATCATTTACATAACTTTTTACAAACATTAACAGATTAATCCTCACCTTGGGACACACAAGCAAGGTTCAGTAGCCCTGACAAACAGATCTGGAAGCTGACTCACACAGCACTTGTAACCCGATTTCCAGGATAACCCCACATCTTCACATCTTGTAAAAGCAGAGAAGGGGAGAGGATTTCATACTTCCAGACCAGGAGAAAAAGAAGCAAGAACCAGATTGCAGCATCAGCCCAGCCATTTGTGACTGTGGGGAACCGAGGCTATAGTGATTTTCTTAAGAGCAGATTTCCTGGCTCATCTTCAATTCACACCAGATGTGAGAACCCCAGGAAGGATGGCAGCTCTCACCCCAGCACAGAGGAGGACATAGGCACATTCATGTGCAAAAGACTGCACTTCACACCCAAAGCATAAAGCAAATCAGGCATATGAAGTGGAAAAGTCCTACCTGGTTGCAATTTCCTTACTCAAACAGCTATCCAGAGCATCTTGGCTCACTGCGTTTCAGTGAGATCTGTTTCTGAAAGCAGTAACAGTCATCGTATACTAACACATGGGTGAAAGCAGAGTGCCCAAGGCTTGGGCTCTGCACTGGGGAGCAGTAATGATCTGTGATGGATACGGCCCAAAAGATCATACTGACTCAGCTCATAGACCAAGAGAGAAACTAAGACATGGGTTGTATCAGAAATAGCATGGCCAGCAGGATTAAGGAAGCAATTGTCCCCCTGTACTCAGCACTGGTGAGGTCCCACCTCGAGCACTGTGTTCAGTTTTGTGCCCCTCGCTACAAGAAAGACATTAAGGTGCTGAAGCGGGTCCAGAGAAGGGCAATGAAGCTGGTGAAGGGTCTGGAGCACAAGTCTTATGAGGAGTGGCTGAGGGAACTGGGGTTGCTTAATCTGGAGAAAAGGAGGCTGAGGAGAGACTTTATCACTCTCTACAACTACCTGAAAGGAGGGTGTAGAAAGGTGGGGATTGGTCTCTTCTCCCAAGTAACAAGAGATAGGACAAGAGTAAATGGCCTCAAGTTGCACTGGGGGAAGTTTAGATTGGACATTAGGAAAAATTTCTTCACAGAAAGGGCTGTCAAGCATTGGATCAGGCTGCCCAGGGAAATGGTTGATGCCACCATCCCTAGAGGTATTTAAAAGAGAGTAGACGTGGTGCTGAGGGACATGGTTTAGTGGTAATTTGCCAGTGCTAGGTTAGTGGTTGGACTTGATGATCTTAATGTCTCTTCCAACCAAAACAATTCTATGATTCTATGACCATGGCCCATGAGGCCATGCTGGCTCTTTTATTTAATCACCATGGAGACATCATTTGCGCACACATCACTTATGCAACTGAAGGATCTGCTCATATCAACATCATCAAGGGCTGAGGAGTTTTCCATAATCACAGGGGACTGGGAAACCAGGTCCCTGGAGAGACAAGACAGGGAGTGATCCCACAGCTGTGTCTCTTTGCAAAAGGGGCATGCATGTATGCACCGAAGGGTTGACAGGAACAACACAACACACACCAGGAACAGACATACCCACATACAGTGTCACCGAGGTTAGGGCTATGTGTTCACACAGGCTGGGATAGACACAAAAAAGGAGAAGGGAGGATGCATCTGTACAGGCATCTGATAGAAATGTGTAAGCAAGGAGGACACGCCACCAGATTTTTAAAATATGTACTAGTTCACATGTTGTAACTTGGTAAAATGTTTGGGATTTATTCTTAAAGAACTGATGTCAGGAAGGTCTCTTCTGTTTTAGGAAGGAAATTGCTTATTGATCCTGTCTATTTGCATCATATTCACATCATACTACTCCCATGCTTAACCTGCAGGGATCCAGAAAGGTTGTTTCTCTCTTCATGCGTGACTTGACTTCTCCAGGGAGATGCTGCACCTCCACGTGAGGCTCCAGAGAAGGGCTGTAGGAACAGTTTTTGAAGTATAGAGCATAATGTTTCTGATGTTAAAATCCCTGTGATGCCCATTTGGGGTGCCTTTGTCATGCACTCATAAATCTATTGAAAGCCAGATGAGAGATCACAAAGGAATTTGGAGATAGGTTCAGCAAAAAATATTCTCTGTGTAACATTAGGCATGGCCTACTTACTTTTCTTTTTTATTTTTTCAAATCAATATAAGTCTTTAGTGATTTTTTGGATCTCTCTCCTCTTGTGAAAAATTGCAGATGTGACTTGTGGTCTTTAACTAGCTTATTAAAATTCAGTGAGGGTTGGAACTATTTTGTGGTGAGCACGAATGGATGGAATGGATGCTCTGTGGACCCTTCTGCATTAAGTATCCATTGCATGGTTTTCAGGGCGGGGAGAATGACTGGACCCAAAGCACAAGTGATCCCTTACAATTCCATTAGAAAGAACATGAAGAGATGCAGTTTGTGGAATAACAATTAGGAGTAAAAGTAAAAGACCAAGCATTCCTCAGTCAGCTCTGATGTGCTAATGATACTAAAACTACATTACATCACGTAGTACACTCAGGATGTTCCCAGTGACACGACACACTGAAACACCCTGAGACTTACACAAAGTCATGGCAAAGATGCTGCTGCCTTTATACTGAGTTAACAATATCTCAGCGTGGCTCCAAAGGAGCAGGTACAACGTAGATTGTCACACATTTCCACAGCAGTGTTTTGAGAACACATCCAGCTGCGTCAAGCTTCAGAACATTTTGATGCAACGTAAAGCACTTGTTATGGAAGAAAACCACAGGAACCCAAAATAAATGGATATGACATCAGTGAAACAGGTGACTCTTCCTAAGGGCCACTTTCAAGAATGATTTAAAAGCCCTGCCAAAATCCTACCTCCTTCTGCTAAGTATTTTGTACTGCTTCTATATTCAGTGAAATGTTACATTTGCTGTGAATACTTGAATAAAACCTTTCAACCAGTTTTTAGTTTAGGCACAAAGTAAAAAAGAAATTCCAACAACACACAGGTCAGTGGTCTTAATAAACAGTCTTGCCATCTGCTTTTTCATCCAAAAAGTTAAATGGTTTTGTATTCAAGCATCAGACTTGCCTTCCTTAAACAAAGGTTCTGGTACTCTTAACATAGTTCAGTAACATCTCACTTTACAGAGAATATTGCTAGGATTTGGGATGTGTCAACAGGAAGTCCTAATTTTTTTCATTAAACAAATATATCACAGTTTCACGTGGAGGAGAAAGTGATGCTTTTCAATATCCAAAGACCTATGCATAAAATGTTAAGTCCCAAAATTTCCAAAGTCAGAAGTTAAGAATATGCACTGCATTACTAATCTTATTAAATAGTTAACAAACTATAAAGGCATGTTTTATGTTCACAAACACCACCTTGTTTCCTTCTCACACTGCTCTTTTCTGTCTAGCTTGGTTGAAAGCTGGAACAGGCATTCCTCCACTCTGTTTTCTCATAAAGAGATGTACCAGACATTCTTTGCCCTTTTTGCAATTTATTATTTCATCAAAGCTTACTGATCTCTTTGACTCATCTATTTTTCTCCAGGCATTTCATTTCTAAGGCACTTACCATGAATGAAATTCTTTATTTATGCTCACAGACTTCAGTGGTTCTCCCATGTTTCTTAGCCAACTAAAAAACACCTTACCTGTCAAAGTTCAATAATTACCCTACTGTAATAATTAGATTTACTTTCCTGATTTATTACTATTGTAGAAAATATACAAATATTATAAACCACATGCTCAGATCCTGAAAGGTATTTGGATAGCTTAGCCTCCCTGGTTTAAAAAAGTAACATGATATGTTAAGTTCTTAAACACCAGCATGTGTTTGAACTTAAGCACTTTCATGTATTCTAATATTCAGGGTTCCAAAAATGCCAGCTCAACTGGAAAAGACTTTCAGAACCTTTTTTATTATATTTGCAGTTAACATCAGGTCTTGTTTAGGACATTGATAGGCTGGGGACAGCCCTGTGCACCATCACTGCTGATGAAAATAGAGTGCAGGCGATCCCCCTGGCTGCCCTGAGCTCTGTGCACTGGAGAACTGTAATTTGAGGCAAGCTACGTAATTGCTCACTATAATGGAGTGCATTTTTACCAAGGCATTCCTTTCTAACCCTTTTCCATTGTAAGCCAGTAAAAAGTTAATGTCAGAAAAAATAAAAGAATGTACTTGATGCAGTAGGGTGCATTTTAAGTTCTCTTCTTAACATTTCTCAGGAATTCGATACAAGTGAGATGAGGT
This sequence comes from Scolopax mira, assembly GCA_004320125.1. Lineage (NCBI taxonomy): Eukaryota > Metazoa > Chordata > Aves > Charadriiformes > Scolopacidae > Scolopax > Scolopax mira. The sequence goes on along the minus strand of BJBW01002135.1, from coordinate 141,725 downwards.
TTCCAGTGGAAGTACTGCTTTTAATCAGACTTTCATTCTCTTGTACATTAATATGTTATTGGGTAATTGGCTAAGTACAGTACCTGTCAGCATCCAGAGGTGTGTCACATCTGGAGCTGTATAAATAGACCACAGTGAGGGAGATACCCCTTCAGCTTCTGGGATATTTGGCTGCAGAGCTCATTCCAAAACTCTGGCACATCTGCAAAAAGCTTTTCTTCCTTCTTGACATGCACAAAATTTCCCTGGATTTGGATTAAGATGCCAAGACAGATTTTCCCCCCCAACTTCAGATGTAATTTTAGCAGCTAAATACTTTTTTTGTACAAACCATCTTTTCCTTTTTCATAAAAAGGTTAAAAAGCTGAAAGATTACCTTGGACAGAGGAGGCATACTGGGGTTAATAAGAATCACTGTTAGGTACCTCATTCTCTGTCTCATTTTTCTGCGCACAAGTGCTGGATTCATAATGACCTGCATGAATTCTCTACAGCAAATATCAATCTTTTTATGATTTAACTGGATTTTTTTTCTGTGTTGAAATTTGGTTCATTTACCAAGGACCCCCAAAACCGTTACATACCCCTGCATATCGCTAAAGCCTGACAGCATAAATAGATACACATGTACGTCCCCCAGAACCTGTATGACATGTTTAGGATATTTCTATTTAGTAATTTTCTGTTTAATCTAGGGTATTCTTCCCCTGCCTGAGTAGTAAAGCAATTACATAATTAATGGTTACATTCAAACAGAATGGTTCAGGAGAGAAAAAAGAATTTTTAGGACAACTGTGTCAGATTGGAAAGGAAGTACGCATCAATAATTCCCTTTCACATTTGATACTTCAAATAGTATTAACTTAAAAGTCTAAATGCAAGTCATTAAGCAAAAAAATGAACAAAACAAAGAATAACCTTGCAGGGACAGTGATGAACCAAGAATAAGGACATTTAGGTTCAATTCCAAACTCTTCCCTTGCCAGTATAGCTTTGGGCAGTTTCTTTGTTCCTCAGCTCCTTATTTATTTAATAAGGATATTAATACTCGATTAATTCTGCTCCTTGTCTGCATGCCTTTTGAAGGCCTCTTGAAGGTTTTCGTAGTAGAAACTACAACTTCTGATATCTGTAAAACTCTCAGGAAAACAGAGGCCTGCTTTTTGTCAAAGACACCAGAAGAATTAAAGGATGGAATCACAATCAGATCTTATGTCTAACACAGATCTGATAAAAACTGTGGTTCGGCATCAAGGTCCATACTTTGTAGTATGTAGTACTAAAGATGGCCCTTCAGAGAACTTCCAATTAATTAAAGAGGTGACCTGTGGGAACCAATAAATACAGGGACAGCTATAACAGATCTATTTAAAAAACATACAACAAAACATTTCCCTGACAAAAAACATAATTAAAAATGTTGCAAATTTTCACCGAGAAAAGCAGATAAACAGATATTAGGACAATTTCTTGTAACAAATGAAAATCTGATTAAAAATATTAAAATGAAATGCTGTGTCACTTTGAAATCAGTATTTCCATACATATGTTCTTTTAGAGCTTTTAATTTTTTAAAAACATTATGCTTTTTCAATATTTTATCCTGGTTTATGAAAAACACAGATATTGATCTACTGAAATTTCTTTTCAGATAAATAGTCTTTCTGTGGCTTTTTATGTTTAAACAACAAAAGTTTAAGACTTGAGGGTTTTTTGCTTTTTTTTTTTTTGTGGGCCTTTCAAAAATCAGGTTTTTGCTGGAACTTGAATCAAGACAACTCAAGGCAGTCCAAGTATAGGAACTGCTTATGTGTTCTATTATTTAAGTACTTTTTTCTTGACTAGAAATAGTTGCTGCAAGTGTGGAAAGTATTTTCACTGTTCAGTATAACTTCCCTGATAATGCAGATGGTTCAAGCTCTAATTCACATAGTTTATCTAAAGAAACAGTTCAATGGACCGAAATAAAATAGATGTGTTTTCAACATCAGACCTTTATTGAATAGTATTTTAAAAGAAAAGGAAAGCACTAATTTTACTTGCTTTAGAATTGACAGAGAAAGCCAAATGCAGCTGCTGTGCAAATGTTTAAAGTAAATGGTTAGAAATGTCACTAAAGAAAGAGTTTTAAGTCACAATAAATCATTGACAGAAATCTCTGCTAAAGACAATGAGTCTCCTGCACTGTGCAAAACCTTCTCTTTTAAAATCACAGATTCTTTAGAAAATAATCCATTTTTTTCTTTAGAAAAAAATCTTGCTATGTATATGTTGCTATTATAGGGATAAAACAAACAAACAAACCTATTGCTGCATTAGTGTACTGGATAAATTCTAAAGGATGTTATGCTTGCATTTTCTAATATTTTTCTTTCTTCCATAATGTGCAATAAAATGCCTATGCACTGTATTCTGAAAAGGAACTGTTCTTTACAAATTGCAATGAAGGAAATGTTATGTAATATATAGCCTAATAACATAGACATTTATAGGCATGCAAAATTGCACTGGGAAAGATCCAGATGATTTTATGCTTCCTCTTTCAATATATATCTATATTCTGTAGGAAGTTTACTATAATTACGACTTCGTATTGTGTTTCTATACCCTAAAGATAAATACATTCCTTGAAAAAATAAAGAGCTAAACATCATGTATTAACTAAAAAATGGACATATTTAATGTAGGAGAAAACTTGGAAAGTATCCTTGAACCTAATAATAATGAATACTTTTATAAGATCAGTGATATTTTACAGGAATTCTTTTTCTTTTTTTTAATGAGTTGCCGGAGGAATTGACAATTCCTAGTAGCAATGCTAATATTATCAAAAAATAAATAAGGCAATGAATAATGCCAAAAAGAATAAACTTCCCATGGATTTGAAGACCACTAATAAAAGTAAACTTTTGCATACTCTGATAATTTTTTCACTAACAATGTATCTGTACAGTTGTATGATCTTTAATAATGTATTTAACCTATTGTTCTTTTCCTAATTACAAGGCAAAAAGATTCACATGGGTAAAAGGAAAAATGATTTTGTTTAGAAGGCAAATACAAATTACGCCTGAAGCCTAATAAATCCGTTGCCATGACAATCAAGGAGCCTGGTCTTATAAAACCTTTCATAATTTATTCACATAAGTAGTTCTTACTCAAACGAGTTGTCCCATTGATTGAAAAAGAACTGCTGATGCGAGGAGAGATTTGCAATGGGAAACTTGAATTTAGGATGCAGTCTTTGCTCACATAAAGAGCTGAGGGGATTACTTCCACAACTAAGAGCTGCTTTCAGGAGTGAAGATGGGAAGATGACATTATGGCTTTTGTTGTCCTTCCTCAGTTTTCCTTATTGGTTCTTATACTAGTCACACATTTTAGATGGTAAAATACACCAAAAATTTACTTTAATGCACACGTAAGCATATTTTGAACCTTTACTCCTAAAATCAAGGGTGTTTCCTATGAACCCTACGGAAAAACTGTCTCACCACAGGAATGTGTGTCATCTCTGTTTCTTCCTCCTGCAGTGATTTGAAAAAGCTGCATTACTATTCTCTCTCTAACAACTGTGTTATGGAGTCCTTCATCATACAAGGAGATGTATTGGGAACTACCACAAAATTAATCTTCTGAATAGGTTTTAAGCTCTGGTTCCTGTTCATGAGTCCTGGTGTGGCCTTTTTGCTTTGGCTCTTTGCATCCCCCTCTCCCTCAAAACCTGCTGCCTGGAACCTGACACCACCATACCCAGCCCATGGCAACTGCCACTCAAACACACTCCTGGTCCATTTCTAACTTCATTAAAGGCAGTGAGATTTGTGGGGGATTACCCTCAGAGCAGGGACAGATTGTCACCTGTTTTCTTCTCAAGATGCATTAGTTTCCCTCTTCCAACCTCATTGATCAGACAGAACACATAAGAAAATAAACATATTTCACATCACCGCTCTTTCATCTTTTTGTTCTACGCTACCTTCTGAAACAGAGATCCAAGTAAACCAGGCTTTCTGTCTTCCATCTCAGTACACTCACTATATAATTCCAGATCAGCTTGGCAATTTCCTGATAATGACCCTAAGTTTTGGTACGTCAGGTAGTTAATTAATAACATCAACTTGCACTCCCCTAGCGCCTTTCAATCAGGTAGATGAAAGCACATTGCAGCTGTTAATGAAAAACATCTTGCAACATCCACTGAAGCCATTTCTATTAATTCTCAATGTTCTACTAATATATGACAATCATTACTTGATGTGAGGACATCTCATACTGGGTTTGTTTATTTTATGGCTTGGGTCACCAAGAGTATAACATTGTCATAATTTACAGTGGTCATTTTTTGGCTTTCTAATGTGTGTAAAAGGATCTGTACCTCAAACACAAGATCCAAATCTCCATTTGCTATTTGTTTCCCGTGGGAAATAAAATAAACTAAATATTTTATACCTGCAGATCCTGCAGACATTCAAATCCCTTCTGAAGCTTTTATTTACTCAGATAATATTTATTCACAACTATTCTCAGGTAGATACAGGATTTCTTTTACCTTCTATTTTTGCCTTCTAGTGGTCAGGGTAGGTGCAGGGAAGGTATAGCACCATGACCCAGAGAGACAGACAGAGCAAGTGAAAGAGGAAGCAGGAGGAGAGGAATAGAGGGGGGGAGGGGGGGGAAAGAAAGAGAAACATCAAAGCAAATTCTTAAACATCCTCTGTAGCATGGAAATATATACAATACAGGTACTCATGTTCCAGTCCAAGTACAAATGACAGCACAGGTGTACACAAACACAAACACACACACACACACAGTCACAATATGAGGGAGAAAGGCAGGGATGATCTTACAAAGCTGCTGCAGTAACCAGGACACTTGCTCCTGGAAACCACCATACAAACAAACATTCTTTTACGAGCTTTCTACATTTTTTCAATTGTCATCTGATAGTTGCTGTTATTTTTACCTCTCACCATAACAGAAAGATGGTTGTTATTAAAAGGAAGGAAAAAGGCCTTACCATGCAGTGCATCAGGAAGAGATGAGAAGCACAGAGCATGCTGCAGAGATTAAGCTCAGCATGGCATTCAGATATCCTTTGGAATTGAAGAAAATTGTCCAACCCATTCTTCCTAACACAGCGGACAAGCTTTCTCTAGGCTTGAATTTTTCACCAGAAGTCAGATCCTTACAGTGCATTATATTTTCTTCTTCAGGAGATATATTTCCTCCAGTTAAGTTTCAGCTCCGCAATGCCATTTCCAATCAGCACTAAGAAGTTCTTCATTCCCAGATTCGTGGTGTCATCAGACGGACTCCATAGAAAATCAAAGAAAGAAAGAAAAAAAGAAAATAATACCTTATCGAAGCCCTGAAATTACTATGCAGAAAAGAAGAAATAAAAAAAACACCAACTCCTTATTTATACTATTATGTATGTGTTTCACAACAACCAGTACTACCTCTTTGGTCTCACATATGCAGTGCTGATTACCTGTAATAAAGGAAGAGGCGAAAACTTTCCCAGTTCACACATGATGCATTTTCATTACTGCTGCTCAACTGTGCACTACCAAACAACCCTTCTCATCCTGAGGAATCTTTAAAACCATCTGACAAAAACATCAGCTGTCCCTTTCCCTTCCCCAAAAACCCATGAATATTAGAATTTCTAGAAAAACATCAGAGAAAGCTTGACAAATAACCCCAAAATACAAATAGGTCTAAAAGCAAAAGCCTCAAAGCAGGAGCGTTCTTGAGCAAGGAGGTGCCTTGCCTGAAGGTTTTGGGGACATACGCACTAAGTCATCATAGGGAAAGAGAAAGGGATAAAGAAGGGCTGGCTAAGGGGGGTTGGAAAGGACGGGGTGGGACCGACTGGGTGTCAGGCAGCAGTGGGATCCTGAGTCACCCTCAGCCTCCTGCCTTCTCACTGACAGCAGCCCGGGTTTCCCCTGCACTTTCTGCAAAGCATATTAATTGATTCTGGTTGCTGAGCAACTAACTCTGGGGAGCCACTTCGACGGCTCTGACTCCGGCACAGCTTCAGCAACAGCAGCAGGGAGAGGGGACGCTCTCCCCCTGTCTCCCTCCTCCTCCTGGGGCTCACTCCCCCTTCCCCAGGATGCCCTCAGCTGCCCCGCAGGGAAGCTTTGCAAGGAAAAAGCCCCCGTTAATGCAGCAGGGAGGGAAGGTGGGTCGCTCCCCCAACCCTGTGCGGCACGGGCAGGACTCAGGCGAGCAGCCCCGCTTCCCGCTGGCAGCACGGCTGCAGCCCCAAAGAGCATCCTCCACCCTGGGCCAGGGGGGCTGGCGCAGCTGTGGGAAACCCACTCAGGCACAGAGAGAGGCAGTTCCTTTCCAAAAAATGAAGCTGGGTTAACCCTCTGGTTCCGCAAGCACACTGGATACAATGACAAGCTACTCCCATGGTAATGCCAAATGATGGGTTCAAAAGTGAGTTTCCAGTTGAAGCTGTGGCCACTTAAGATCTGTCCCTGAAATAACAGTGTAAACACACTACTTATTTCTGACCTCCTTATCATGTTGCACTTCAGATAGAGCAGACATGCCTCTGGCTGAAAGGGCACACAGTAAACCAAAGCCACCATCCAGAGGAATTGCCTGGTTGCTTATGTCAGAGACTGCAAAACAGTGCTCTCTGACAAAACCTTGTCACTGCTTTAACCAATGTTGTGTTTCTGGTCATCATAGGAGAGAAGCAGCAATGAAGCCATTTATTTTTGGCCCTTAAAAGAAATGGTATGCCTGGGGCTGACTACAAGGGGCTCCCTCTTAGAGCACCTTGAATGATGGCCCCATAAGAAGGACATAGATTTCTGCAAGGCTGATATCAAGTGGATGGACCTGAATAGGTCTTACCACTGCAATTTAGGCAGGGCTTCCACTGACTTCTGTGACAGCAGAACCTGAAAAAAGATCTCCAAAGCAACTCAGTGTCCAAAACAAGACATTTCTCTTGTTGTCTCATTTTGGATAAATCCTTAGTCAGATCATGGCATTTGTTCAGTGTGTGCTCATGCTCAGCTAAGCTCTCTTTGCGTTGCACAGGTAAGACGTAAGAAATGGAAAGACCTCAAGATTTCTTCTCCCTTACTCCCTGGCAGTAAGTGCAATATCAGATCTTGGCCAAACTGCTCACGTGTGATTACTGTCAAAGACCTGAGCTAGATCAGCTCTTTATTTCTATTATAGTGATAGGACAAGTTAAAGGGCAAGGCCTTGAGAACTGCCTTAGCCTGCAGTCACATCAATAAACTGAATTATCCAATTCTTCCCTTGAAAAATTCAACCTATAACTTATTTGTGCTATCTAAAGGCAAACACAAGTTCTTTGTGAAAAGGGTGACAGGTTATCTTAAGCAAAAGAGTAACTTTTCTGACAGTACCTTAGCCGCATCATATTCTGCTTTTGTGCTTTATAAACAGAGATTTACAGTTTAGCCTCGTTTTCTTAGAAAAGCCAGATGTTACACATATATTCAAAGCTCAGGAAGAACTACTAAATCAGGTTAGCAGAGATGCTGTACGAAACAGATAGCAAGAAATATTTAATTCATTCAGTATGTCTATTGATATGAGCATATACTGGGTATTCCTAATTCCCCAAGTACAGCATACAGGGAAATACGGGAACTTCAGTATTGATATAGTAAATGAAAGTCATTTGGCCTCCTACAACAACAGAATACAGCAGGAAATGGCTAAGGAAGAGCTCCTGTAGTTCATCTGCTCCATGAAAATGTCTTCTGAGGTCTTCTAACGTCCTAAACATAGGCTAAGCATATTAAAACACATTAAGCCCACACATAATAAACATAGACTGTTCGTCATCATACTGATTTATGTAATTAATTTAGTATCATTGATTCTCCCTTTATCTCTTCTTCAGACTCTTTGGACATTTCCTTTGACTGTCTGTCATAGTACCTCATCTTCACTCCCGGACAGGAATAAATCCAACGAGATTTTCTCTAGCAGTAATTGATGCAAAGAATGCACTTTCTTGTGTGTCACTGCTCATATATAACATTGCTTCCTTTAGCCCACAAGTTTACTTCAACAAAGTGCTGAAGAATGACAAAAGAACAGGAGCTAATCCACCTCTGTCTCGCGGCAGGATCAATCACACACATGCTAGTCCTGGGAAATGACTTTCTAACCAGTGTTTACTGGTGTCCTTTCTGGAGTCACCATGCTTGCAAAAGGCAATTTATTCCAGTGCCTCATGACTGTAACTACAAAAAGGGTATTTCTAAGCTCCATTGCTGCAAAGTTAAACACGCTGTCTTGTGTGTTTAATTCTTCAAAACAATTAAGGAAAATATCTCCTCCATTCCTCCTTGCAGCTAAATTTTATGTATATAAGATTCATTGTATCTCTTCTCAGTCTCTTCCCTTTCTAGATTAAAAGCTTGCCTGAGCCTTTACTCTTCTGTCACTTTTCAGGAAATGGTTTGTCACTGACTGCTGGATCATAGGAGTACAGAAAACTGAGTGTGACATTACATGTGTATAGGGATTCACATTAATGCATGCATAAGTAAAAGGTACCAAAGAGACAGCGTCTTGCTTGGAAAGTGAGTCATAATATAGGAACAGGAAAACAAGGGGAAAAGAGACTATTTTTTTCCTTTGAATTTGTATAATTATTTATGAAATACTAAATAGAAGAGGGAAGTTAGCACAGGATTTCAGGTAGATAGAAGATATAGAAATAGTAAAAAGATTAGGGGGGAGTAAGTGCTTGGGCGTGATGAAAAGCTGGAAAATATATAACATATAGACTAATGGAACAAGGAGAGGTGGAGAGATTTCACAAATCCTTACAAAGAAATTAAGTCTACACAAATGTATTTCACCATACATATAGTAAAGGAAGATTTGTTTCAACATGATAAGCTGTAGTTGTTGCCTTGTTTTGTACTTTATTTTCACAAGGCAGAATACCAAACAGTGTTGAAGCTCTCTGTACTGGAGCAGATATCATAAAAAGTGCTAGGGAAGGGCAGTTGAAGGGTAAAGTAATAAAACAAAGCAAAGACAGAAAGGAATCAAGTCAACAACTGGTGATTTCAAAATGATAGCAAACTGTTTGGCATGTAAGAAAGAACCATCAGATTAGTAAAAGAAATTGTAGGAGAGCTAGGTTTGGAGACGTCAATATTTGTGCAATTTTAAATTTTTTTTTATTTTTAGAAAATATAAAAGGCTGCTTAGATAAAATTCAGTTTCTTACAGAAAGCAAGTATGGCATCTTTCTTTTACCTATATATGGATTGAATTTAATCTCATATAAATGCTTTTTATTATGCATTGAAAAGGATGACTGATACACATGCTCTATTTCTATTCCATATTCTATTTTTCTTCTCTCTTCCCATCTTTCTACCTGTTCAATAGTATCATTATCCTCCTTGAGAAAATGGGTGCCTTGTGAGAATAAGAACCGGAGCAAGCTAGGAGCTAGTGACTCCTTATCCCCCAGGGGAACAGTAAAACTGCTGTCCCACCAAAACCATGTCTGTTACTGAAGCTGAATCAGACCAGCAACATCCCTTCATGTTCAAGCCCTGTAGCCAGACAGGACCCATACTGCAAGACCTTGGGCATCAAAATAATGGAGAGATGCAACAAGCCTTGGCAGGTGGTTGGGCAGAAACCCATTACAGATTTTAGACTGGCTCCTCTGTGTTGCTGAGACCTGATAACAAGAGAAAGTCCCCAGGAAGACAAACAGAAAAAAAAAAAAGACCCTCTCTCAATATGGTCTAGTCCAGAGCGTAGGAAAGGACCAAGTGGAAGGAAGACATTTCAAGCATGTGAGTGAGGGCTGCAGCAAGAGCAAAGTGGTGGTCTGGGCTTGGGAAATGGTGGCTTTTTCTGGTTGGGTGTGGATGCCTGTGATGCAGGGAGAGCAGATGGGCTCCTTACTGTGCTGGGCGATTGCTGTCCCCTACCTAGTATGAAGCAGAGCAGAAGCAGAGCAGAAGCAGAGCAGATTTGGAAGATGTGGGCACTGGCTGTCAGGTTTTAAGAAGTTAAAGCAGAAACATCTCCCAGGAATCTCCCCGTGAATGTCAGGAACAGAGACGACAAGGAAGCTGGCAGTAGAGGTGTTCTCACATTGCTCCTTCGGTGCTTGGACTGCCTCAGCAGCCACTGTCACCAGAGATGCTTGCCCACAGAGCCACCTATGCGGGCTCTGAGCTGAGTGACAGGGGGAACCTCCGCTCCACTCCACCCAGCTGCCTGGCCACAAGCTAGAAGCAAATGAAATAGCTTGTTTACCAAAAGATTGGCCTTTATCCCGAGACTAGTTTAATATTTGATACAGACCATCACTTTATTCCTTGCAAGTTGCACCTTTTCCAGCAGCTGCCATTTGAGAACTGAATTACATTTTTAAAAGCAGTATTGTATGTAAAGGATACAGTATTTTAACATAAATACAAAGATTTGCACAGATCGTGGAAATTATTTAAAGTATGAAATAAAAGGTATAATTTAATTATGAACAAAATTTTAATTAAAAACCATTGAAAATAATATGCAAAGAATTTTGACCTTTCTCTATCCTGTGTCTCAATTACTATTCAGTCAATTGCAGCACAAACAACTGAATTGATTTCTTGCCTTCTTAGTTTAAATGCCATAATACATGCATGAGAGTCTGAGCTTCAGTGAGTGCATTTTCAGATCATCATCATCAATTAACTGAAAAACCTAACCGTAAGAAATAGACCTTCATTCAAAGAAAATAATTCTAATAATAATAATAATCAAAAAAATAATCCCAAAGCATGACAGAGGATGTACCCATAGTTCTGTCTATCTGCAATAATTTTAGCATCACAAAAAACTACTTGTAACATACTTAATTATAATGTTGCTGTAATAACTATTTTCAATATTTTATATGGCAACTAGTGTAATTCTTTTCTAGTTTGCATCAGTGCAAATCGGACTAGGACTCCATAGCCATCACAAAATTGCAATAGTAGAAAATAGTATGACCAATGGTAAGTAAAGCCAGTAAAATGCAGAACATTTTAAATTTGTTGTTCTCTTTCTTTTTAAATAAATGCCACTTTCCTACAACTTAACCACTAATTGACTAAGGAATGATAAAAGGTTACAGCTTATGGTTATAAATTTTTGAGTCTTCTCATACTTGCACTAATTAGTCTGAAATAAATTTTAGCGGATATGATTCGAATTTCATTTCTAGAAAAATAAACCTCTGATATTCACTAATTTTCATCAGTGTAGCTAGTAACAATAGACAAACAGGAATAATTATTCATTGCAGCGTTAGCTTCAGTTTAAATTCGCTGTGTACTGGTAAAGTAGCGCTGCTTCCCTTACATCACCCTAACACTAAAACCAGCATTTCAATATTACTGTATCAAAAACATAAGCACAAAAATGTGACTACCTAGCTAGTAGCATAGCCATATTCACTTCAGAAAATACTCTAAGTATCTTTTTTCTTTAGAAAAAGAAAACCTGTTTTGAAATGAACCTAAAGGAATAATCTCAACTTATTTTAAAACGGGATGTCTTAACCAAAAAATGACAGTTTGTATAAGCAAGATGCAGTGGCAGTTGTTTTTTTTTGGGGGGGGGGTCATCAATGCTGAAGAGATGTTACATGCGAAAACGAGTGGTCTGATCTGACTTCTCTGACCTAGGTGGCAAAATGCTTCCCAATATCTGCGGGAGGAAGACTGGGCTGTGCTCTTAGGAGACTACAGGCAGTCTCAGGCAAAAGCTGCTTAGCCTGTTGCACCAAACGGAGACAGACTTGCACCTCTACTGCTGCTGAAATAAAGTAGTTCCACGTGTAGATTAAAGCACTCTGGAAGACAGGTACTATTTTCTCAGAGGTGGTGATGTGTTTGCGGTTCTGCGTTTCAACTGGAATCTCATTAGAAAAACAGTAATCTTGCTGTACAGCCATGTAGTAAGATAGGACACGCCACGCATGAATTCATTGAATCCCAAGGGTGATCATCTGCCTGAATTCCTTTTCTAGATAACCATGTTCACACACAGCAAAAAAAAAGCTCTCAAGCAGCAACAGTTATTACTGCTGAATAAATATCCACATTATTTCTCAACAGGCAATATACCCACCAGGCAAAAAAGAAAAAAATATAATAATATGCTAATGAAAGATTAGACAGGCACTGGCTAAATTACTACAGTTTTGTTAAACTCCTGTGTGTGTATTACACAATATTACTATTTAATACCTTCTCTCTCTCATCTTCTCTTTTTTATTTTTTTTCCCCCTTTAATAGAAGAGGTGGAGATTTCCTTTCCTGGCTTAACTTTCAAGCATTAAGAACATGAACTAAACTGAATATTCTTATGGTTCACACCTCTTGATTACTACACTACACACAGGACACTGCCAGGACGAATACTGCACAGCAGCCAAAGTAGTCCTAAACATTATCAAATATTCTAAAATACAGAGTATGAGCATTGGCATGCTACTGCACAGTACTTGAATAAATGCACTTTGAGGAATTTGACAGAAGCCAGATTTAAGTAACTGCTGGCATTTCTAACCTGAATACCATCATTCTCCAGAATCCCAGTGTTTCAACTGGTAAAGCCTTTCAAAACATGCCTTTTTATTCTTTGCTTCACAAGAGACTCATCAGTCTGCTCAGGTTGTGTTTCTGTTTGCAGCTAGCAAAGGTATATCCTTGTAAGCTGCTTTCTGGTGAAAGTCACTGGGAACAGCTCTGCAAGTCCCCGAAGTTCAACAGAGAATGCCCCTTGGCCAGGGGGAGACCAAACTCCACCAGCCATCCTCCGTCAGGCTCTTTTAAATCCTTCCTAAGTAATTACTCACTCCATTGATTAGTATTTTGAAAATGTTGCAGATGAACAGGTATTCAGAAGGATTCCTCAGAATCAAAAGATAAAAACAAAATATAAAAATAGAGATCCACAAGGTATTCTGAGATATTCCTTGATTAAAAAAAAACCAACAACCCCCCCCCCCCAAACCCCAAACCAAACAAACCAAAACCGATCTAAACACAATAACTTTTTCTGATATATGTATTACTTAAATATTCCATTTCTTTTTAAGATTTTCCTTAGTGCTGGTCCCAGTTTAATTAATTAATTAATCACAGTCTTTGCACATCTTGAATGCTTTGCTTTAATGTCTCACTCCCTTTTGTGGATTGATCTGCTGTGATATTTTAATGAGAGCAATTTCTCATGTTTTTATGCAGAATTATTGTACAAAGCAGAAAGTAATAATAACTCAGTCTTCTGTTAATTACACATCTAATTATTCTTAGAAGTTTATTTATAATTATGTCTGCCAGCAGGCTTTGTTTCAATTATCATAGCCAGATTGGAAATGGAGCTTAAATTAATTGCTTTCTGTAAACAACCATATTTTAAACCAAAATATAAGTATGAATATTTATATTTTGGCTCAAAATACTCTCTTCTCTGACAATCATTCCTGTAAACAAAAATCTAAGGAACCACGTAAAATCTTTGCCCTTCAATAATAATACAAAAACTAGCATTTGCTAAGACAACAAAAAAACTTCATTAAGACAATAACTATTCATGGTCGAAGGGTCTTTTTTTTCTAAATGGTAATCAGGGCTTTTGTTTTAAAAGTCTTCAAATAGGAAACCTCACCTCTAGAGGCACAGCAGTGCTGTTACTCAAAGAGAATAAATGTTCTTTCAAGGGTGAAAGGGAAAGAAATATCTATTTTTGATGTGGTTAGATTCCCACTTCTGAACTAGGAAACCCCTTGTTTACCACAGTATTTCTACAGTGATGCAGATCCCATCTGAAACATAAGCTGCCCAAAGATCTCAGTTCAGAAAATAATGTTTTCAGGAAAAGAACTGTTCAACATCACCTTTATAAAGTACAATTGTATACATATTATTCCACTTCTCATATGTAATAAAATTGTTTTAACCAGAGTTATCTATAAGTAATTATAGGATGACAGAAAGAGATTTAGAAAGAGATCTTTCACTATGTACATCCAATAGTATTAAATGTATGCAATAGTTGCATATGTTAGGGATTAATTTGGAATGAGATTCGGGTCTTAGATATGGAAAGCAATAATATTTCACAGAAATATTTCAACTTATAAGCAGTGTATTTGTAACCTGACTGACAACGTGCAATACTGCATGCTTAAAATTTAAGAAATACTGTTTGCATACCTATTGAACACATTTCCCTTCAACACCAGTCTCCTGCAAGCCCCTGTTCCCTTACTAAAATGAACACTGGAAGAGAAGCCTGTGAGACTTACCTGTTTGCCTTACGGGAGACGAGGAAGTTTAAAGCATCAAAGTTCTCTTGACAATGAGCCACTAGCATTTAGCTTACGTGGAAATAATTACATTCCTCCATCTCTTTGCTTTCTCAGTAAATGAAAGCTGGTGATGGATGTCAGCAGCCTTGTTAAAATATCACTGTAATCCGTTCAAGCTCTGGAGATTGCTTAGAAAACCAAGTCATAAACATGCAGTGCCTATAGCTTCACGAGCAGCTCAGCCTTTTCCAAGCGTATGCACGTCTTCCTTTTCCAAAATTGCACTTTACAGAGCACTCTACCTATCTTCATTTGAGTAGAAAGAATACAGTTGTTGAAAATAAATTCTATGGAAACAAAAGTGTTTTACACATTTAAGCTTTCTCACACCAAATAGTTATGATTTTAGCAAAGGAGACAGCCTTCAGGGTTTTTTGGTTGTTGCTCTTTCCTCTTAAAAATAAAAAAGCTTCAAATAGTGAAGCAAGAAGCAAAGAAGAGGATACAGCAGTTCAAGAAGCAGCAGGCAAGGATGGGTGTCTTCTGATTGCTTTGAGTTAATACTCCTCGGGGGAGATGAAAAAAAGCACAAATACAGCAAAATCTGTCTTACAGAGTAAAAATCTGTTGTATAAGCCACTCTCCGGCAAAGTACAACAGCATGTGCATGTACTCCATTAATTTCTAGCGTGCCAGAATGCAAAGGCAATTAGAAGCTTTCTGTTGATTAGAGGCAAACAGGTAGGAAGAGGGAAAGAAAATTCCATATATGTAACTACTGTAATTCTTTCTGCTCCTGTGGAAATATTATCAGATAGATCCAAAATCTATCGGAGATGTGTATGTGAAAGCAGCATCTATCAGTACCACAGAACTTTTTTATCACTACCAATAATGTCTGCAGCATATAATTCTGTGGATAATAAACATTTAATAATGCTGCATCCCCTAGATACAAATAAACACATTTGTGACTGCTCTTTCAATAGCCTAAAAGCACCAGGTCTTCAGACTCTCTAGAAAAAAAGTGACTGAAGGTTATCACAAGAATTGTAAGCTGAACACTTTGGAATAACTGACCCAGTTCCTGGCACCAAGCAACAGGAACTTCAGCCTAAAAACCCTAATTCAAATCCCACTGAAGCCCATGAAAATAGATTTTGAGAGGTTGAGGGTAAGAACCTTTGCCAGCTGGCTCCTGTGTCCCCTGTGTCCTGTGTCACTACACCACTAGACCACAAAGTCACCCAAAACATCTTGAAAGGAGCTGAGTCAAAACCTGCTCTACCTGAAGCTCTCCTGGAGTAACAGTGCGATACTGGGTCAGAATTTCCTCAGAAAATATATGCAGCACAAATGCATGCTTATTCCCTTCAGGGCCAAAAAGAAAACATTCCATTTATTTGTATGACGAGTCCAGTCGCAGACCAAAATGCCACTGAGCCAAATGATATTCAAGCATAAAACAAAGAAAGTCCCCAGCCACATGAATTTACAGTCCAGCTGTCACCTTTCATGCTTTCCACACACACTGCCCACCTGCAGTGCCACCAAATCTTGCAGAACAGAGTGTTCTTGAATTTAAACCCTTCTAATTATTGGGTTGGTTTTTTTCCCCCACAGCAGAGATTGATCTTGCTCTTTCTAATCAGTGAAAACATCACATTTTGAAAAAATAAAATTATCGCTTATTTCCATTATCCCAGAAGATGGAGAGGCTGGAGCCAATGTATATCTGTGTGATACACTGTGAATATGAAAAATGGGGAGGGGGGGGGGGGGGGAAGTAATCTTTCACATTTGAGCTCTGAGGAAATGCACACACCAGATAAAGAAAATCCCACATCCTTGGCACAGAAGAAAACATTGATAGCTCAGGGATTTGCCTGAAAAAGCTGTAGCACTAAGTTTAGTTTGCATATTCCTTTCTTTGCCATATTCACAATTCTGAATTTTGCTGCAATCCAAGTATCCTAAGATTATATCTGCATGGAAGACTGCTTGTCTTTTGATCATGTCTTGGCTAGTGATCTTGTAGGGGAAGAATTTGCTCATACGTTTCATATGCTGACAATTCCCTCTCTGTAGCTGATGCCGAGATGGAAGGCAAATAATCTTCCCGGATGCAGCAACCCCACTGCCTCTGGAAAAGTTGCAGATAGGAAAGTGAGAACACAGATTTTTGAGCACTGCAGAAGAAATGACAGCCTACCACTCAGTCCAGCAACTTTCAGTGACATTTTGAGTTTCATCAACTCCACTCAGACTTTTTTGGGTCCCTAAGGAAATTCCTACCTCCTTGTCAACTCTGAAATTCAGCTGGGTGTTTGCTCCTTTTGGGAGTCTTCCCACTAGAACAGGGATGCTCTCCAGCCAAGCCTTTGACAGAGCATCACATACAATAAAACACAGTAAAACAGTCACACCATCTATTACAGCATAACCAGCACTTTCATCCACAAAGAAACCCCGCTGCCACTGCTGCAACATGCCTTCTGCACACTAACATGTATCTCCCAGTATGGTAGATTGATAGCTCAGACGAAGGGTCATGACAATAGAGTCTTTGGTGTTATATGGCACAAATCTCAGCGCCCATCCTGTTTTCAACTGACGTTTTACTTTGAAATGCACTCAGCATATATTCCGTCTTTTTAACCTGCCCAGGCATCTCAGGCTTCCAGCCTAAGAAACCTTTGAAGGGGTTTGATGTTGAGTGGACTTCAGAAAGGCTGAACCATTTTAACACTGGGCAAAAAAAAATAAGAAGAGAGAGACAAGATATCAGTAGCTTCTTTCAGAAACAGAGGCCAGTTGCCATGAAATTTGTCACTATTTTGTTAAGCATCAAGAACTGCAATGTTTTGACACTACAAAGTGCACCTGCCTCTAGAAATTATTCTGAATGTCTGAATTACCCCTCTTCCATCAGGTCCAATAATTCTTGTGTTAAAATGTTGCCTTATATTTTGTACAAAATACTTCCAGCACTCAAAGATACATTTTAGGAATAGAGGTCAATGTGTGTATGTCCCAAAGATAGGATATTAATAACACTAGAGGATCTATAGTTTTCCATGAGACATGGTATTTCAGCTACTGACTGCAAAAATTGAATTTGTTCCAAGGGTTGTTTTTGCATAGGAAGGTGACACTACCCTTGCTGAAGACTTATGGGTATCCCCCTCTCATCCCAGGAGAGTCAGAGCGTCCCAGAAAGGACTCTGAGAGTCTTTAGCTCCTTTTGAAAGTCAGCAGGAGCTGAGTGGGGGTATACAGCCCCTCAAGGAGCCAGGATCCTACCAAGCACAATATAGTTTTGTACCGTGCCATTTTGTTTTTCCCACATGCTATTCCAGCATGAAAAAATGTCTTTGACAGACTGGGATCAATTAATTTTAGGTAATACATTCATCTCCCTTATCATGAAAGACCTCCAAATGTACTTTTTCCTTGTATCCTGCTCAGAGAATCCTTGCCAAAGCAATTCTCTCTATGCATCTGGGCAAATTATTTTCACTACATAATATATCCTGCACAATTTCCTTGGTGAAAAGATAATCAAATGGCAAAATATTCCCAAGACCTAAAAGAAAACACTAAAAAAATTTGACAACTACTAAAAGTTAGCACTGTCCAAGGTACGGAGTCTTGTAAGAAGAGACAATAAACAAGGAACACAGAGATAAACAGAGATGGAAAATGGTGTCTTTAACAATTATGGCACTTTTATTTCCAATCAGAAATATAAATCCTGGTGCACTCTGTGCATATCCATATTCATATTCAGAATAAATTTATTTGCTCTCAAAGAATGAGTCCCTGTATGTAAGAATGAGGAAGTTGAGTCAGAATGCTTAAGATTCAGTTTTGGCTTAAGTTCAGTCATATTTTAAAATAACAGTTTGTGGTCACTTCTAGTAGAAGCAGCAGCAGTGAGAAATTAAAGAGTTGTGCTTGGTTTTGATTAAGCTCAACTTCTTGCTAAAACATTTGCTTTATGTCAGATCCAAAATCAGTTCTAACACTGCAGAGCCGGACAGGTTGCCATGGGGCTATCTTGAGATACTTCCCTAGAGATCAAAGATCTCTGCAAAAGAGAACATGTATGTAAACACATCTAGATCAAGCCAATACATGCTTCCGCATGAATATAAACTGACAAACAGCCTTTTATTTATTTTCCTATGGTCAGTGTTCAAGTGCCCAAATAAGCCAAACTTGACAAAGAGGCAGCATTTTTTCATGGTGCACAAAGAGAAAGAAACTCCTTCATCAAAGGGAAATTACTCTGATCTTTCACCTGCTTCAAGAGAAGGTTGCAACACATTTGTGGCATCACATCAGGCATGTGATGAATGGGGTTACACTGTTATAAGTTCTCCGGATACATCAATATAATGCCAGTTTTTTTTCTCAGACTTTCATGAACTAGAGTGAATCACATTCGGAAGTGAACAAGGACAATCAGCTCTTGAAAAAACTCCAAAGTCCTCAGTTACCCCTCAGCCCCCTAAAGTTCACAGAATCATAGAACGGTTAGAGTCGGAAGGAACCTTAAAGACCACCGAGTTCCAGCCCCCCTGGGAAGGGACACTTTCCACTAGAACAGGTTACTCAAAACCCCATCCAGCCTGGCCTTGAACACTTCCATGGGTTTGGGCATCCACAACTTCTCCAGGCAACCTGTTCCAGTATCTCACCACCCTCACAGTAAAGAATTTCTTTCTAGTATCTAAGCTAAATCTCCCCTCTTTCAATTTAAAACCATTACCCCTCATCCTATCGCTACTCTCCCTCATAAAGAATCCATCTCCATCTCTCCTGTAGGCCCTCTTCAAGTACTAGAAGGATGTTATAAAGCCTTTTCTTAAGCTTCTTCCCTTAAGTTAAAAGATAAATTACAAAATGAAAGTGGAACCGAAAGAAGATAGATAATTGAAGGCCAACTCAAACATGAAAGTAGTGGTGGAAAGACTTAGGGCAAAGAAGAAATGGAAATGTCAGGGGGGAAAAAGCTGAAGGAAGAGGGTTAGAGAGAACACAAATAGAGACTGAGGAGGGCAATGTGTGGCAGCATTGAAAGACATGCAAAAGGACAAAGGTGTGAAGGCAAACCAGGCTGGAATCACGGCATAAACCTCTTGGAATGAGGTAAGAATGAAGAAGATTTCACAAACTGCAATTTGATCACCTCAAAGAATTATCTACCTGGATCAAATTCTTTTCTGATTTTCTCTCCAAGAACCAATCACTGGCAATAACTGAAAAAAGGTGAACATTATCCTAATTGGATCATTTGTCTTTTTAAACAGTTCTAGGCAATCTTTCAGACTAAGACTTCAGTGAAAAGTTTATCTGAAAGCATTTATTTCAGTTCTTCAGTGTTTGCTACATGACATATAGGTGCCTGGAATCTGGATACTTAGAAGGAAAGAAGTTTCTCACCGTGGACCCAGTCCGGTTATTGCAAGCTGAGCTAGAACAATTTCAGGAAAAACTGCCCCAACCTTTCAATACTATTCATAAATTAAAAGCCACCACCCACAAGCTGCCAAAGGACCAGTTCAAGCTATGCAGTTTTGCATTGTATTGACGTGGATTAGGTATGCACTTATAGATGGTTAATGTGACACAGCTGACCAGATGGCAATTTCCAGCTCATAGTTGGTAAGCAAAAGTTGAAAGTAGTATCTTTTTAACTTCTTTTGACCAAAAAGAACATACCAATTTATATTTTTCCTAGCCTCAGTTTTCATAATATACATTGTTTTCCACCAGGTGCTGCATGTCCAAGGCCTAGTGAGTGCCAGTGCTGCCCAGCTAGAATCCCAAAGAGATCACAACCCTGGATGAAATGGCAACAAAGCATGGGATGAAAAGAGTGTTTTAAATAACATAGGCTTATGGGATAATTTGTGTTGAAAGGGACCTCAGAAGGTCATCTACTCAACCTTTGACTTTGACCTAGCTTTGCCTGATTGCCAGAAGTGCTCAGCTTTCTCTTAAGCTTAGCTGTTGTAACAGGCTTTTATTAATGTATGTGTCTTGAACAGATGTGACACAGTTTTTTGTTCTTTCTTTTCAATTTTTCTCTTATTTCATACCTTTAAGAAAAGACAGGGCTGAAATATTATAAATGTATTATAATTATTCTCACCATATTTTAGCCTGTAAGCTTGATAAACCACAGATAATAAAACCCACAGAAAAATAAACTGCAAATATTTAAATCAGTTGCTGGTTTGATGCATGCATTGCATGTGAAAGATTTTTGGGTCTGTGAAAAACACAACCACAGATGAAAGATTTGGGCCCAGTCACCCATTCATGACAACCTGCGCATTATGGCGAGCTGTAACCTCAGTCCTTTCCTGAGCACTTTGAACAGTACAAGCAGTAACACTTTTTAAACTTAATGTGAACAAAAAAGAAAGTGTGCTTGCATCTCACGTGACTCATTAGCTCAACAGAACCATCATATATCAATCAAACCACATATAAAGAGGAATATAATATCACAATGACTCTGTAGTCTGTTTCTAATTAACAAGGCTTAACCAGACACAATGAACAGTCTCACTGTGTAAGCACACTCCCATGACCATCATGTAAAAATAGTCTGGAAAAGTTAAAAAGAATTAATTCCAAAAATCTTATCATTTTTTTATCATCACAGCTCAATTTTGTTTCGACTTGCTGCTTTTGAAAGAAGCAGTTGAGACCAGTAGTTGAAGACTGAGAGCTAGTATCATCATTACCCATACACAAAACAGATAAAATATCTACTTTCCACAAAAAGACATAACGATGCTTTCATTATAATTAGTAAAATTCTTTGCAACCCACAGATAGAAAACATCATTTGAAGTCAAACTATTCTTATCCACAAAAAAGTTTTTGCTTTTCAGTCCCCTTCTGGACTGCCGTCCACAAGTTTTTCTCTTTCTTATTCCTGTAGAATCTTCTGCTGTTTTGTCTTAAATTTGTACTTTTCTCCTTATCCTTGAAAGCAGATTACACTGGGTTCTGGCAAAATGTTTTGTACACTTGCACTACAAATTATTAAAGAGTCCCCACCATTTTATGACATCATTAGGAAACAAAATTTCAATTTCATAAATTGATTCATAAATATCATTCACATCACAAACCAGTTTTTCATAATCCCAGCTCTGTGTTCCTTAACTAATAATTCCCACTGAAAAGTAACACTGTTTGATTTTAATCTACCAGATCTCTTTTACAGTTATTCTATTTTTTTTAAGAATATCTCTTTTTGTTTATCCAAGAACTACAAAATACAGAAGCTTAAAACAGATAAGAAATAAATAAACAGTATTGTTACCTATACCTGTACTGTACCCAGCACTTTGTCAAGAGAAACTACCCTGAATCGTCTGCCCTGAGGTATTAAAGGAAAGGCCACAATAACTTGTGCTCATGAAAGATCCTGTGGCTTTTCCCCATAAGCTTCAGGTGACAATTGCAGAACTTTGGACAGGATCCAACTCAGGAAATTGCCTTCTAACTACATCAAATAATTTCTACAGATTCAACTAAGTAATATATTTTTCTCCATCTTAAGTTCCTGTTGCTGGCAGCCTTCACTAACAGGTACATTTTCCCCCAGGGTTGTTTTGCATTCTAAACACTCCTTAATAGTTAAATTTCACAAAGTGTTTTAGCAACTTAAGTTCAAAGGAGCCATACAAGCTCAAGCTATTCTATTTGCCATGTTATGTTAAAGAAATAACTTCTTGTGCTAACTCCGTGTCTCAATTCACAAGTGGTAATTTCTTATTCCTCTGTATTTATTGTTTCTCCTACAAATTATGAAAAGTAATTTCTTCTTTAAACTACTTTGTTAGAGTGTGATTATGAATTCTAAGCATAAGGAAAGGAAAGACCTGTTCCTCTGTTTTTACGAGGCAGATCTAATGTTTTTAGTTGAGTACCATAAGCCTAATTTATTTAGGGAAGGACAATGGGCATGGGTTGGTACTTTCAGCTGTTTGAAAATGCAAGTAGACCCCCAGAATTATATTTTAATGCCATTACAAGCTGGGAATTTATGGCAAACATTAGAACCAAGGTTCTCTGAATACTATGGCTGAAGGTTTTAGAAAAACTTAACTCAGCAAAGCCACCAGAGAGCAGCATCCAGGTCTGCTGTATCACAGCAGTTTCATAGCTGAACACTGTCTGCCTCCCTCCATCAGCAGCCCCTGGGCAGTGACCCTTTCGGAGGAGGTCCCTCATCTCAGACAGCTCTGTTGCAGTAGCTTGAACAGGGTGAGACTTATTGTCAATGAAAGGGTGTTGTCTGTCTTTCTTGGTGCACATGAAGCGTCAAACTAAATCACTTTTAATAGATTTGTTTTGCCAATGCATGCCTAGACCTGTTGGAAATCTCAAACAATTCCATAAACATGAAAGAACTATGTACTAGGAGATATATGTTTCAAAGCTATATCTTTTTAAAAAACTTCCAGTTTCCATATTTCACTTGTGGGTTTTCCTGTCTTATTTCTTCTTACTTAATACCAGATGAAAAAGATCTTTACATTCTGTGAAGAAAATATCATCTCCTGTGAGGACAAAGTCATTAAGGTTCTTTTGGTCTGCATACGCTTATTTCCTTCAACTGCGTATATTTTTGTCCACAGCTAGTTTTAGATAATAATATTACTCTCTGTAAAGTATTTCAAATGATATATTGAGTACTTATTTGATCAAATAGCTGCCATAAAATAGTCTTAAAATGGAGGTTTAAGATCCCAAAAGTCAGTCAGTGACAGTATTATAATTGCATATACAATCTTAATACAGCCATGGGCATATGCAGTTTTGAATACCATTTTCACATACTGTTTCCTCAATATAGCATGTCCTTATGATCTTAAAAGTGCATGTGAAACTCAGCATGAAATAGAGACTAGGTAATATTTTCCCACATAAAATACAGGAATAAAGAGAATAAAGTTTGTCCATGTATTTTGAAATTCTACATATTTCATAAATTACAGCTTCTAACATGTGCAGGTGATTTTTGGAGGGGAGGGAGAACTGGGGGTGTACTTTTTTGTTTAAATGGGATAACATTTATATTTTAAGGGAGTGATTATCTATGAGGAAGGTCCCATTTACCAGGAAGCATTAGCCCCTAAATGGAAACCTAATACGATACACGGTAAATTGAACACTAAAGAGTCCTCTTCTCTGAGGTTATCAGGAATTATAGTATACTGAATAGTAATTCATGTTCTTTCATTAATCTTCAATATTCAAGTTTGGGTGTGTTAGATTTTTTTGTTTGTGTTTTTGCAACTTTAGTACTCTTTTAATACTTTGCTTTGTTTTTTTAATGCAATACATTATACACATGCTCATGAAGATGAATAGAATCAACTAGTAATATTTCACAAACAATATATTTTGTTCCACTGACTGTGGAATAATTTAACAAGTATGTATATATACCAGGAACAATTACCTAGTTCTGCAATATATTTAATCTATTACATTGTATTTCTCTTTCTAAACACCTACTGTACAAACTTCTCCCAACCGATTCTCATAAAATACAACAGCATTGCCTGGATGATCATTATGAAGAGTTATATTTCTGATTTAAACTGTTCCAAGTTGAATAAAATAAGGCAATTCTGTTCTCATGTATACTTTAATGTAATATTTCCTTAATAAATTATTATTTAGTGGAATTCCACAAAGCTTTTGTAATGAAATCTAGAAAAAGTAGAGAGCCCTCATTCATATCAAATTTAGAGAAAGGTTTTCTCTAATGTGTCCATTTCTTAGAATAGAATACTGTTCATATCACATTCTTTACTCTTACAAGTATGTATATATCAAACTTCAGTGGTATTCATAACTAAACCCAAGAAAACAGATTTTTTCCTCGCTTTTCCTTTTGTTACCTTTTTTTCATCTTTTTCCTTCAGCAATTTATTTAGTACTTCAGCTTTTTCTGCTCTCAGAACTTATTTATTCATGTCTCTCCTCACTGAAGTTATAGGACTAATTTATATGCAATAAACATATAAAAATTCCACAAGAATCTGCGTAAATATTTCTCTATCCTTTCATATAATATCTTATTGTTACAGTACTTGATTTGTCTACAGTTTTAACAAAATACATGTTCCATACTTCTTAATAAATTGTGAGGGAGTAACTATTAGATAAAAAGCAAGGAAAGGTGTGAAAAGTTAAAAATAATTATATGGTCTAAGAAATATTAATTGCTTAACTTAAGGAAATATAAAAACTACTAAATCATTATAAAGTAGGGCAGGTACACCAAAAGCACTTTTAGGATATTTTACTGTCTCACTCGGGAATTGACTTTTCATTTTCTAGTTTCAGTGTTAGAACCTAGGGATGAAATTCTGTTCCATTTCTCTCTAGTGACCACTTTCATTGAAATAGGAATTCATTCAGATTTATTGTGAAGTAGCAGAACAGAAGATGACCTCTTAAGGCAGCCACTCATTCCTCTTGTAGCCAATTATGTAATTCCTGAATTTGATTTAGGTAAAAAGAGCAGGGACAAAGATTAAATATATAGGAGAGCTGTATTTTGGTGTTCTAGAACGAAATTTCCAAAGATGTTTTCAGTTTTGGTATCTGCTGCTCTGTGAACACACTTTTTCATCCCGTTAATATGGGTTTTAGACAACATGAACCCACCTTTTTCCACAGAAAAAAAGGTCAATGCCTATTTGAAAGGCCTTTTTGTCTGTCTGAGGTGATGCTTTTGTAGGCATTGAAAATTTTGCTTGAGTTGCATGACCTTTCAGAATGTTCCTCTATTTTTTCATTCTTTGGTCTTGGGAATTTATATCTCAGAGTAGAAGAACAAAAAACAATCCTAAGCAAAGCATTGCCAGAATTTTCTGGTTGTCCCATTTCCTTCCTATTGTAGACTCAAACTTTATTAAAAAAAAAGAAAAAAAGAAACAAACAACTAAAAAAAACCCCAAACCAGCCAACCAACCAACCAAAAAAACCCCAAAGAAGCAATCAAACAAAAAAAATCCCCAAGCTTTTACAAGAAGTCTCTTTCTCTTTTTAAGAACAAGATGATAGATTGTACCAATATCCATAGGAAATGAGAGAATACAAATGACTGTGTTCAGGCCTATCGTCATTACTAAAACTAATACCTTTCTGGATTTGCTGGGCAATATTTTTGAGATCAGCTCATTGAATTTACAAAAAGAATTTTCCTCTATACTTTGTTGCACAATCCCATGATGTAGTGTTATCTATGCAATGTGCAATCCCACAAGCCCAGACACCAGCACTGAGTGTGAGCTGGTGAGCTTTCTGAAAGCTCACTGAGAGCTTTCTGAAAACCATGGTAAGTATTATTTCACAGGTCTGATAAGACAAGGGACTTCCACTCAACAGATTACTCTCAGGCCTAACAATTTCTGCCTGGACACCAGGCCCTCTTTCCAAGAAAATCTATTTGAAACAGTATAGAGGTAATATAGAACTAAACTCACCTTTGCACAACTTAGTAGACTTTTTTTGATCCCATTTGAGATCCAGAAGACATATTCAATTGATCTTTGAAGGTTTGATGCCTCCAATCACTGCGGCTGGATAATCTTCCCCCTTAGTTAACTCAAGTTAACTCAAACCAAAGTGCCAGTAATTCAGTTTTGCAGCTTTTTCTTGTTTTGGTTTGGGTTTGTACTAGCAAATTGTAACTCTGTGTGGAATACAGAATTTTCTGTCCTTCCAGCCCTCACTGCATTTGGTTTGTCCACAGCCTGAATACATCTTCAGCTACTAGCAAAGAAGTGATGTATCCATATGCATCTTACTCTGTGTCTTGTCAGGTGCTCCAGGGAAAACAGAATTATAGGAAGTACTTAGCAGAAGAGGCAGGGACTCTGCTAAGTGGTGAAGATGTGTACTGTTTCATTTTTCCAGCATATATAGTTTCTGTCTTTTGATCACGCATTGTGCTCTTTACACAGGTTGTGAGTGAGCTTCCATACACCGTTGTGAGCAATACAATTGGCTACATTTAAATGTTTGTCCCGCCTAGGCTAAGGAAACACTACTATTTCAGTACACTGCTGTCTGTTTGCTACATTTCACACCACACACACATCAACATATAAAGACATTGTTTTACTCATCCCAAGGCCTCCTTCCCGTCAATACAAGAACAGCCGCCGAGCTCTCGCTCATCAGCGCATCTCCTACTTTCTCATTCTCCACAAGAAGACCCTTTTGTAGTGAACTCATTATCTTCTGAAAGGTCTTAATTTCAGTGCAACCCTCCTTTCCATTCACTTGATTCGTATTTCCTGTCACACTCTAAGGAATTTCCATATTATTTCCATTTCATAAATCCATCATATGAGAAAGGTTTAAGGAAGTCAATAATATTATTTTTTTTCTCCATTCATCTTTAGAAGGAAATTTTGTTTGAACTTCTACATTAGACATGAAAAAATTGACTGCAGTTGTGCAGAAGAACCTAGTTATTAAAATCTGAATTAATCATATAAAAGGGAAATCCTCATTGCCTTTTAATGTAGTATCCACAAGATCTGATAAGTGATTCTTTGTTCGATGTTTTGTCTTTGCTCTCATAATCTTGCAGGATTTCTTTTCTCTGAAATACTACTCTTTATGGTCTACAAACTATCCTGGCTGCAACATTTAAACTAATAATTAACATGGGCCAGAGAAGATGTCACAAATGTTTTGTGAGTTCTTAAATTCATAACAAAACTTAACTTCAGATTTTAAGAAAAGGCTTGCATATTTTTTCCTCTTTTTCAAGGGGAAAATAGGCAATTCTCTGCCGAAGAGACTGTATTGAAGTCATTTGACTTATACCAACAGACAACTTTACTCAGAAACTATCAGTGTTTGAATGCCACAATATTGCCCAATTTCATTATTTAGCAGACAGAAGTCTATATATCTTGTTCAGTTCTCACTGAAAAGTAAAACAAAAGGATGGTTTTTTGCACATCAAGGGTATACTGGTATTCTTGTGAATGCCAGGAGACAGAGGAGTAAAGAGTGGGTCTGGTCACAAAGATGAGGCATTTTCTGAGTAACCAGCAAAAACATGAAGAGCATGTGACAGGTTTGTAGTGGAACTCTTTCATCATCCAGACAGCCTCTGGGAAAGGAAGGTAGCAGCAACATACTGGTATCAGGGCCTTGAAATGTCCTGGTGACATTTTTATTTTTCTAAAAAGTGGAGAAAGCAAGTAAAGGAAAAGGTCTTCTTGTCCTCTAGATGAGATTACAGCTAAAATCACTGCAAGTGGACCGACAGATGGCCCTTCCCCCCGCCCAAAGAGGAGAGGAAGAGATAAGGAGATTCAGAAGTTTAGAATGAACTAAACTACTTTAATGAAAAACTAATATTAAAATAAAAGACGAAAAGATAATGAAATAGATACAATATATACAAAACCATATCAATCTCCCAGGATGATAGTCCCATGGCCTGCAGGCTTTGGGGAAGTCCCAGACTGGACTCAGCAACAGATGGGAACTGTATTCCAGCTCTGGAGTCAGAAACACACAGATTGGGATCAAAGGCAGATGAAGAGACAGCGTCCTCTTCAGACGTCGGCCATCGCAGGAAGCGCATTGACCCTTTCATCCCTCAGCTTTTATAGTAAGCATGGGGCAGATAGTATGGAATACCTCAATTGGTGAGGTTTGGGTCACCTTAATAAGCACCGGAAGGTGAGAGTGCTAGATTTTTACATAATGTCAGTAAAAAGGGGGAAAGGAACTGGGAGAGCTGGTGGTACTGTTAAAAACAAAAAAGAACAACAACAAAATAAAACCCACAAAAAAAGGAAACCTCATAGAAGAAAAAAGCACAACATCCTGAACTATAGTATCAACAGCCTACAGATAAAATCAGAGAGACCAGACATAAATTGTTAGAAAATAAAATATAGGAGAAAATACTCCATATTTATGTTATAAGTGGTAGAAGATAAAAATTTTGGTCTATTCCTCAACAGGAATCTTGAGAAGGTGACAGTGTTAAAGACATTTTTGCTTCTGTCTTTACTAAAAATGTCACCTGAGATCTTACAGCTAACAAAATTAGCAGGAGAGACAGAGAGATGAGTATTAAAACCAAACCAGTGGCAAACAGATTGGAAAACAGGTAAATGAGAAGTTTTAAGGTAGGATAGGCTTGCTGAAATTCTCTGTGGGTATTTTCCTCCAGCCAGCTCTTTATCCCGGGGCTGATAAATTATTACATTTTGAAAACTTGACAAAAATAAGGCTCATTACAACTGGAAAAGGCCACCCTACACCTATTAAAAAAAAAAAAAGAAAAAAAAAAAAGAAAAAGGAAAAATAGGAGAGGCAGGAAAGAGAAGAGAAAACCACTCATCTTAATTTCAGTTCCGGAAAAATCCTGGAACAAATAGTCAAACAAATCATTCACAGACACTTAAAAGACAGCAAAGACATAGGTAACTGCCAACACAGAGCTTTCAATATCAAATCATACAAAATGAACCCAATTCTTTGTACAGGAAACTGATCAGAATTGTTAAGAGGTAACAGTGGAAAGTAAGTAGACAAAAATAACCATAAGTAAAATTAAATTTCACTGAGCTGAGTATACTTTATCTAAGAGAAGTCACTAGCAAGTGTCAGGGAAGAACATGAAAAAATATGGTAAGTATATAGTTAAATTTCCTGTGTTAAGCTGTCCTGGTTTCAACAGATACACAGTTTAATGACTTTTGGAGCTGGAAGTTGTCACAACAACTACGCTGGGTTATTCCATTCCAAATTAAAAGATGTTCTATATAAAAATCTGCAGAATCTACTATTATACTAGATTTTCATAAATAACTTGCATGACATTATAGATAGAATACATTTATTAAATAGGAGAAATTTCAAACACTGAAAGGGCTAAAACTAAAACTGCAAATAATCTCAACAGATTAGAGAACTCTCCTTGCAAAATGTGAACTGATGAGAGGTGTGAGGGGAAGTTATACACCTAGATCACACTATACAAATAGATAATAGGGAATGACAGATTTCCACAGCTGTAAAAGGTCTGAGGATTATAGTGGATCCGATCTGAGAACATGCCAACGACATTGCCAAAGGGCTGGTGCAGCATTCACTGGAGTATGTTTTCAGTTATGAGCACTGCTAGTCTAGGCCATCTGGAGGAAGTTAAGAGAGCAATAAAAATGATAGAATTCAAGAAAACATTGTTCAAGAAAGGTTGATGGGGTCATTTATTCTAAAGGCAAGAAATCTAAAAGGAGATGTAACAGCTTTCAGGTGTACAAAGGGTAGCAGTAAGCAACTGCTTAATCTCATGACCACTAGGGAGAGAGCAAGTTTCACCCTTAAATACCAACAATTCAAAGCCAGGCACTAGAAAAACTTTTGAACAATTAGAATTGTCCACGAAGCCAGCTCAGTCTCCATCATGAGGTTTATCAAGCAAAAGGTAAGGCAAACATCTATCAAAAAAGTCTTAGGCATCTGGTAAAGAGTGGGTGGCATTTCAAGTCTCTTCCTACTTATCTTTCTGTGAACTTAGTTTTCTCTATATTTTTTGATAAAGGCAAATAACTAATAGAACAAATCACCAATGGATGGAGTAGATTCTCAACTTCCTCTAGTTGTATTTGAAGATAGAAGTCCATCCTATGAAATACACTGTCTTGCAACAGATGATTATTCTACTTTATGCAGAAATTACTTTAATTTTTTTTCTTCTAAAGAGTTTAGACTACGTGGCTCTAATGGTTTCTTTCTGGCTTTAGCATTTGGGAAACTACAAACAGATTAATTCAAATATTCACTCAGTGTACTGTCAGAGATACTACTGAATTTTTCTTTCACAATGTTGTACCAGAATGCTACACACAAGGCTCTGAAAGGAAAAGCAGCAGTGATCTCAAACTGAAATACAATAAATTCCATTCAAACTTCAGAATAAAACTCTTTTACTCTGACAGTGATCAAATACTGCAGCACATTGCCCAGAGATGTTATGGAGCCTCCATACTTGGAGATATTCAAAACCCTGAGCAACCTGCTGTAGCTGACCCTGCTTTGAGCAGGGGTTTGCACTGCGGAGTCTCCACAGGCTCCTTCTAACCTCAGCCTCCTGTGACTCTGAGAGATCCTCTGAATCCTGGATTGAAACTACAGTAAATGCATCTGTTACAGATCAATCAAGCAAAAACTCTGAAGCATTCAAGAATTAAAGTGAAAACAACAAAAAAAAAAGCTATGTGAAGAAGATTTTCTCTCCTGTTGTAGTCCACATGGACTTTTTTTTTCTGCTGCATCTTAATTATTTTTGTTCCAACTGGATGATTTTCCTAATGAAAATTAGGCTGTTTTCTGCTGGTGAAAGTTAAGTTACAGGCTCTGTAAAATGCCACCCTATATGTATGTGATAAGCAGTGATGCAAAGAAGTCTAAGAAGGCGTGGTAAAAAGTGGAACATGCTGAAATGCTCCACATGAATTGGAAGTTATAAAGACCAATTTTACAGAATATTTTAGAACAGATAATGAGAAATTACAAAGGAGAAAACAGAAGTTTGCAATGGAATATGCTTAAAAGTAAAATTGACAAAATACTGGAAAGTGTCCAGTGTGCACAGAAAGACAGGGAAGGGAAGGAAAACCAGAAGGAATCAGCTTCCACAGCCTAGTGAGAGTTGTCAGGATCTAGACCCTCACTAGTAAAATCTGGAGTTTTGCCATATGCAAGGCATACCTTGTGACTGAGGGTTCATCAGCAATGGAAATGTCCCCAGGACAATTGAAACAGGACAACCTAACATCAAGCCCATTTGTTCAGAACAAGAATCACCTCCTTTGATTTATCTGATCCCTCAAAGAAACCACAGGCATAGTTAGCACAAACAAGATTTTCCTATGGGTCAAGGAAGAGTTAGATGCTTCTGAATGGGTGTGAGAATCATCAGTAAATACAGCAAGTACTATGCTAATCACAGATAATGGCAAGAAGGGGCATGCCATCCCCTCGCTGAAACTGCGCACAAAAAGCTTGTGCAAGTTGGACACTTACAGACTCAAACTGTCTCTTGGATATTGGCATTTATACTGACTATTTTGGAAACAGAAGACTCAATTTTTTTAAATGGATAAAAAGTGGAAGTGGTGATTGTAATTTATGTTATAGATTAGAAGTTAAATGCTTTCATAGATGAAATAGAAACTCTGAATACAAGACCTTCTCTAGCCTGCTGGTTCAAACTCAAAATGTCAATCTTCCACCAGCATGGATTAACATTATCATCTAAAAGGAAGGTTTGGATGGGAATAATTTTCCTGCAGAAGCTGTGTCATCATGCAATAAAGAATTCACTGTTCTCCTACACTAATAAATTTACTACTCAAATTTACTAACAAATTGAGAATGTAATTTCATTTGAAAATGAAAAATAAAGGCAAAGTCACTATTAAAGAGAATTCATCTGTGAATGGCAAATTGCCTCCTGGAGCAAATGCGCTCATTATGCTCAAAGAAAGGATGAGATCTTCCACAGTTAAATAAAACTAGTAGAAAAAATAATTGCTTGATAAATCAGAGTAATTAAATTTTGCACATATGAATGCTACCGCACCTCTGTCTTCAGTGCAGTAAGGCCAGCCCTGTAGCACAGAAACAGCACATAAAGCTCACCCCTTTACTCCCTGAAAAATCTATTATTGAAAGGAATGGTGCACCTTTTACTTGTAAGCTCTTTATTAATGAGGAATGGGAAATCATGCCCCACAAATCTGCTGGGATCAGAGCAGCCAAAACCAGTGGTGATGCTATCTAGCTCCTGTTCAGCTTCTGTCAAGATTCCACTAATCGTTAACATGTCTTCTAGCATTTTAAAAACATCTTATTTTAAAGCAATAGATTCTGTTTTCCTTTGGGAACCTGCCAACAGGTCATTTGTAAGTTGGTCTGCCTTATATGTTAATTTTTGTATACAAGGTAAATATTTTTGTTTCCAGCTATAACTTTCCATGGAACAGATAGTTCCCCATGAGACCTCTAAACTTTACAGGTACACTGATTGCTCTCTATTAGTACTGAAAGAAAGCTTCTACAATTATAATTTCAAATTCTAAAAAATAATTCTTGACCATTTGAAATATTTAAACAGTTTGTGTTTAGGCTACCTAAACACAGTTATCTACAAGTAGGGACATGCATGCAGGAGTTGAAATCCAGCCAATGCAACATAGAGCACGATTCAATTCACCCTAACCTGGGGAACCAGCAGCTGCTGAGCTGAATCACTCGCTCAGCTCCAGTGACTCCAGGTTTGATCTTTATTGACTCTAATAAGGGCTTTGATACTGAGGGCTAAATCCATTGCCCACGCAGAAGGAGGCAGTGCCATCTGAGATGAGACAGCATAAACTTGCCTGTCCTCTTGCTGACAATAGGTCTCCCAGACCCATCAGGGTTTCTTGCATACTTTAGGGCACCTGAAATGGCACTAGTTCCTGTGTGTGGGAGACTGAAGCCAGCCTCTAGCCCACAGACAGACTCCTACAGGTAGGTAAACAAGTTCAGGTATCTCAGTTGCCAGCTGACTCACTGAAATTTCAGAACTTGAACAGGAGCTGGAATGTCTGGAAACTGCCATGGTGCATGCAGCACTCATAAGAAGTGGCTTATGATGGCTTCTCTTCTAAGAGGAAACTAAAAGCACAGCACAAGCTCATTCATATAGGTTCCTCAGGAGCACATGAATGTATTGCATATGCTGTCTTCTGAACCAATCAAGCAGAAACATGGTAATCACTAGTTCCCAATATAACTTATGCATTAGGTGGTAAGCTATTCTGTTAGATTCGATGCTGCCAGACCTCAGAATAAGGTCTTTGAGCTTCTTCCCAACATATCTCTTGTGTGTGTCACCTCTGGCAAAAACACTAGTGTCCACTGAAAGACGACATGCAGCAGATGCTCAACTGCATTTCTTTTCCTGCTTCACTGCAGTAACTGCTCTCAGAAGTAAAAAATCCACTCAGTAAAATAAACCACTGCAAATTCTCACTATGGGTTGTATCATTCATTTATTACCTGGCTCCTTCTCTTCCCTTAAACAGCTTTCTTCAAATTCCGCTACCAATCTATATACTTCTAAATTTTTATTAGTTGTATCTCTTCTCTCCAGGCAGAGCCCACACTTTACTTTTGCTCCAAGACTGTTACTTCTCTTTTCCAAAACAGTTCTCAATGTCTATATGTAGGATTGTTCTACGGTTTTTGTAAGGTACTTATTCTTGGAATTAGTTCCTGCTTTTTTGACTAGGGGTGACATTTTCTATAAAGTATTCAGTTGCTAAATCAGGCAGTGAGAGAAAAAAATATGATGTCTTCTATTTTCAGAATTGAAAGAGCAGCTGATGTCAAAAAAAATTTTTAAAAAGTGACTTTAAAACAATATGGTTCACGAGGACACTGTCTTTTGGGGTCAATGTCCAATTTACCTCAGTGCAGATACAGGGTGAGGACTGCAAAGTAAGACTAATGAGCATGGCAGAAACATCCGCAGTAATTCATCATCGTAACAAAGCATAGCACAATTATCAGAAATTTCAGATGCCTGTAGGCTTAACACAATTACATGGAAACAAATTGTTTGGTCTGCTCAGTTAGAAGTGCAAGAATGCTGGACCAAAAAATAGAAAGGGATTGTTGCCACCTATATACACAAATCATCCTTTTACTATATGACAAAAGTACATTTTGGCTTTGTTTTTTTTATTTGTATACTGAAATTGTATTCAGTGCCTGCCCAAATAGGCTTCTGCAACAAGACATGCCACAGAAAACATAAGAAGCAGCGGCATTTGGCTTCAGGGGTAAAGGAGTTAACAGATATAACTGCAATAACTTTCTAATACTTGCCTAAGACTTTAATACAGCAACAGTTCTCAAGTAAGACTGGAAGAAAGGGAAACCTTTAATTAGTTGGAATTTACTTACTTCAAAAAAATTGTCTCTGCTTGGTGTTTCTTACTGAGAAAAGACTAACATCAGCATCATCTTGTGAATAATTGGGTTTGGTCCTGTTCCTGGTTTTCAGCTATCTGGAGTACAGTTTAGGCTGCTGTTTATTTGACTT
The DNA here is from genome assembly GCA_004320125.1 of Scolopax mira. Lineage (NCBI taxonomy): Eukaryota > Metazoa > Chordata > Aves > Charadriiformes > Scolopacidae > Scolopax > Scolopax mira. The sequence continues at coordinate 107,187 of BJBW01002135.1, read as the reverse complement.
TCCTCTCAGAGGACCACTCTTCTGCAGGAGAATTAAAGCTATGCAATGCTTACACAGACATTTCTTGCACTTCTGATAGAAGAGAACAAGACCCATTCTGAGTAAACACTAATAATAGACAACACTGCAAGGAGCTGCTGAGGGCTCACACGCCTGAGAGATAGAATACTCAAGGCAAAGTCACTGTTGAAAGTGGCAGATAGATGCATTTGTTATCACAGATCTCTACTGTGTTGCAGTGATCATGCCACTTAGGTAAAGTGGGACTTAGAGAGCAACAGTCTAATTAAAATAAGTGGTCGTTATATAACCATGCTTGGAAGGCAAATTTTCTGCAATATTCCCTAGTGACTAGGAGCTGCCTTTCTTTAAAGTATTTATACAGTTCAGCTCTAGCAATTTAATGGTTGGGAGGTGATAAGAAAATAAATTAGATTTTGGTACGCAGCAGTCAAATTAATTTCAGGACTATCAGTAACTCTTGGCACTTCAGATCCGTAACCATGTCGTGACCCATATCAACATTACAGTCTTCATTTTTCAGGGAGGTTTCGTTAGCCCACATCACAAACCAGCTTTTCGGAAGACACTCTCTGCAGAGTGTCTGCAGATATGTTCTGTATATAAATATCATGTTTCAGGGAATGCCTTAGCTCCTGCAGGTTATCATCATGGTTAGGACTGCACTGCTGAGGCTTCAGGGATGCATCTGGCCCAGAGGGAAGATTTACACCGGGTCCCTTTTTTTTGTTTGTTTTTTTTTAATTGCTTTGTCTCTGTTGCTTTCATGTTTTTCTTCTTCACCTCATTTACTTTATTGATCCTGTCTTTCCTCATGTTTTTCTTTCCTGGTTTCTTCTAGATTAGCACCAGGATGGGAACTCCCATGAAGAGCCCCACTTGGCCACTTTCTGCTGAGTAAAACAGCTGAACATGACAATGGGAATATACTCTTATCAGAATGGAATAATTCTTATCAATAGGGAAAATTGCTGGGAGGGTCCATCTTGTGTGTCCAAGGTTTGGTGACAATCTGTCATGCTGCAGCAGGGTCCAAGTAACTGTGCAGCCACTATGCACTGCCAGCACTTTAAATTACACCCATGAAGGAACCATTTATGGTGCAAAGATACTTAAGCTCACTCAATATGTTTGAGCCTGGCTTGCTAGCACTCCTTTCTTAAGGAGTGATGCACAGAATTCAGGTACTCTCCAGCAAGGAGAAGCCTGCTGCAATTAACACACATCTTACCAAGGAAAAGATATGAATTAAAAACATATATATGATTAAAAACAGCCTGAAATTAATTTTACTGGATGAGTGAATTCTGTCAAATTCTTTGAATTGTCACAAACCAGTTTCATCTACTCTTAATTTACAGATCTACTTTAAAAAATGTAAACAACTTTCAAATAAGATTTTATTGTGTTTGAGTATAATTTTTGTTGTGTTCTCTACTTTCTTATTTCACTGACAAAGAATTTTGTGATGACTAACTCATGCATTATGTGGTGCCATTTACAACACTCCCTTGTCACAATAACTCAAATTGCTATTTTTCATACCAACTTCTTCTCTCTCACTCTTGTTTCATTTTCACTCCCATGTAACTAAAAGATCTACAGCCTCTCTCACATGAAGAGAAACATTTTTGAGAAAATATTTCTGGCTCCTTTTGCCAACTGCCTGCCAGCTCACACAGGCTAGAGGAATAGTTAAGTGAAAGTATCCACATACTACAGCTTTGATTCTAGTTGCTACAGAGCTCACATTCCCACACATTCTGTTGAACCTTCATCTGCAGAGCTCAGGCACTCATCAAAACAGCAACTGATCAAAAGGTGTTCATGAAAATATTCTAAAAGATTTGTGGGGTATTTTTTTGTTCTTTAATTTCTGGTGGGCATCAGTGAGTTGTATATGAACTCTTAAAGTGACTTGGTAGTCAAAAAGACCTACAGCAAGTATGCAGTTCAAGCAAGAAAGGAGCAGGCTCATATCTTTTCATTTTTTTAAAAACAGTAGCGTAGTTTGACCATAGGTTGGCTAATTACTGAGTTTCACCAACACCACTCAAAATAAGATGCAGCACTATTAAAACTTCATTATAGATATCAGCAGAGTAAGAATGCTCCTGAAAATAACAGGTCAAGGACAGAAGGGAAAATTTGTTAGAACATTAACTATTCCTGCAGATGCAGACAGATCCATTTCATGTTATTATTTGAATAGAAGAAATAGGGCTAAAGATGTAAAGTCCCATAATTCTGACAGTGATGTAAGAACACCTATAACATGCATAGACAACCTACAGCAAAGGGAAATGTTGAAAAATCTAGGAAAGAAGAAAGCAACAGAAAAGACATGCAATCAAGAAAGGTTTAGGACTTGTTTCGCATTTTAGTTATTTTCAATCACATCAGTAGTAGCCTATTACTGTTCACCAACTCCATATCCCAAACTTATACAGATAACGGCAAGAAAATTCAGGAGAAGAAAATTCAACATCTAGGAGCAGGCACAGATCAAACACTATTTTCCACAAAGTGTTTCTATGCACATGTTCCAACAAAGCAAAACACAGAATAAAACCAGCAAGGTCTATGAAAATGGGTGGATGAAGCGAATAACTTTTTTGAGCATATTCAGCCAGGGTTGGCCCTAGGAAACTCTATCATCCCGCAAGAAGATATTCAGTCTAAATGGATTTATTAAGAGGATTAAGTCTATCTCCTTGTGAGAGCAAGACTGTTCTCAAAATGCTCTGAGCAGCAGTTTCTAGCTGAGTTTTAAATGCATGAAACAATGGCTTTTCTATTTCTTGCCTTGAAATATATCCAAGCTTAGGATTCAGTATTCAATGGCTTTTGCTATTTTCCACTTACAGATGCTACATATACAACAGAAAACCACAATTTACATTAGCTGGGCATATACCAGAGTGTGTTCAATCAGTAAAATGTTTTCTTATCTGCATTCAGGGGCTATATGGATACATTCTCAATAGCTGCCAGACACTAGCATAGAAAAAGCCTTAGTATTTTACTTCACAACCTGATTACCTATTCTTTTATCCTATTACTTCTACGGACACAACACCCCAAGGAACATCTCCAGACAGACTCTTACTTCTTGCTGTCAAGGTCACTTATAGACATTTGTAGATATTCACCTATCCTTAGTCAGTAAGCTGAAAGATGTTTCACTTTTGTACTTCCTCATCTAATAATGTTTCTCTCTGAATTGCCTCCAGTTCACTGCACTGTTAATTAGCTTTTATGCATTACCAGAGATGGATGCATCTAAGCAGTGACTTAAGTGATTTCTTTATAGCTTGTGTTTCTGTTTCCATTCATTATTTCCCCCATGTAATACTTCAGCATTTATATAATACCGCTCAATCTAAAGCAAAATAGGGCAGAGTAGCTGAGGAAGTAAAAGTCCAAATACCAATATTTGTCTTTGTCCAAAATACTCAAGCTGGCCAGGACAATATAACATTTTCTGAATGTTTGTGAATGCAGTACTTTCTATATCATTTGGATTATTAAGCAAGAACAGTTAAGCCTTGCCTTAAATACTAATATAATGGGACTTTAGTTGTTTAGCAATATCTTTAAAGCCTGTTTTGTATAAAAAACCCAAACTAATCTCAAACCGCAATACCTATATAAGATAGTTATGTGTCACTGTGGCAAGGATTTCTTCAACAGACTGTAAACAGCACACAGCTTTTCATGTACATTTTAAGGACATATTTATAGCTCACATACCCTTCCCATTTTTATTACCTAATTATTAGAGAGACAATTTGCATTAGTAAACATTTCATATAGCGGCTGAACTTTTTAGCATTACAATGAGCATGGCTTTAAAATTATTTAGCTACATAAAACCAGAATGCATCTGACTTACATAAATGTTGAATCATTTAGAGGCTTAAAGCAGAGGTCTCCCAAACTGGTGGTCTATAGATTCCTGTCAGAAGTCTGCAGTTGAAGGTTTATAGCTATCTGGTTACATAGTATTCATTCACTACGGATAGTGGAGAGAGAAGAGATTAATGAAGAACAAACTTTGACCAAAAAAAAATATTTCAGTTTATCAATAGCAATAAAGCTTTTTTTTTTTCTGAAGACTGTAGCCTCTAATAACTAATAATAAGTTTCTCCTAATAACTTTTGCATTTGTTTATAATTTTGTCAGGTTGTTTGTACTGAAGTTTTCTCTTTCCAACTGTTTTCTCTTTTCCAATCCAACCATTTCTGGGAAAAAGACTAGAGATTATGTTATTTCTAAGATACTTTTAACGGGCAAACAGTTCACAATCTCAGAAACTGGCAAAAAGAGAAGCATCAGCTGTTTTAGGATGACTACAACGCAAGTGAGAATACAAGGAATGGAAGCAAGAAGTAAAACTGCATAGTCTGGGACAAAAATCAGGAAAGTCAAAGCCATCCGAAGCTCAAATCATGGAGGCTAACACAAGGAGGGATTCTACAGGTCCCTAAGCCTGCAAAAGGAAGCTCAGCAGAAACGTGGGTGTGCTCATGGACAGAGAAGAAAAACTAGTAGTGAACAGCACTGGAAAGGCTCTGCAACTTCTGCAGTATCCATCCTAAAAAAATTCACATTAAGAACCACATATAAAAAGGGTGCAGAAACAACATATACTACTACTCAGAAAATAGACCTGCAAATTTCTGACCTCAAACCACATTTCAAAGTACTTTTTTTTTTTTTTCTTTATACTAAAATCAAATTCAGGAATAAATTGAAGAATACTTGTTTATTAAAGCATAAAAATTTTTCAATAACACAAAATGAAGACTCAATTGCTCAAAGATCATGAGCAATTCCAAGGTTTCTCAGGTCTAATGAAAAACTGCTTTCACTGTATTAGTTATCCAAGTATTACAACTTGCACTGGAGGATATAAAAGATTCACATCAGTTGAAATTTAAGCTCACAAAAGAAGAACTTCAGTAGATACTTAATTGTTAGTGAACTGCATTGGAATATTCCTTAAAGCAGTTTATCTTCTTCTATGTCTATGTTGGAATGCATTTTGTTTCACTCAACCAACGTGAAAACTGTAAATTCTTAAACAGGTTAGGGGTTTACTGGTACCCCACAATTCAAGCAAAACTTGTAGATGTCTACATCTAGACCAGTGCTTCATGGAGCAAAAGCAAGAAATTTTGAGCATTACTGGTGAGCCCTAAGCTTATAAGTAATAATGGAGCAAAATAATTCTAATGAAAACAGAAAATTCAGTAGAAAGAACCTTTTCAGAAATGTAATTTTGGAGACTGAAATACACTGTAGTGAGAAGCAAATTTGCATGAAACATACACTGCTGTTTTTTCCCATGCCTCTGTTTTGGTTTTCACCTAATGAGACACCAATGAACATGGGAACAATAATTATTATCGGCTTCCTATATTTGTGATCTCTCAATAGTTCTTCCTCTCAAACATGTAATGCCATAGCTGCATTCTCTGAATATTTTCAGCTTGATTATAGAGCTTTTCCAACCTGCTTTATACTGTTTGTGCCAGGCAATAGCCTAAAAGAACAAAACAAGGCTAATGTTGGAGAGATGCTGTGAGCACAGCTCTCTAGCCACATGCGCACAATCAGAATTAGCAGTGCTATTTATGGAATCTCCCACTGATGCTTTGGAAAGTACAAAAATCTTATTTTAACCATCAGTCTTTTGTCTGAGTTTACCACAAACCTTCCATTTCCTCTAGTTACCTTGATAGCCACAGGAAAAAAGTATCAATTGCCCCCTACCCATTTTTCAGGCTGTTCAGACTGTGCTGCAGCCCTTATCTAACGTAGGTCAGCTGGTCAAACCTTGCAAAACTGGGGTTTCCTGCCAGGTTTGATGGATGCCATTGTTTGTTTCAGAGCAAATAATTCTGTCTTCCCTAGCCTGTAGATTTCCTTTCTGTTGTCTATTGCTATGCTTTTCACATATGTCACACTTACCCGTGTACATTTTTACATAAGCATACTTGCCTGTGCAACCAGTACAGGACCTGCTTCAACCTCAATCTACCTCTATCCCTATTCCAAGTTAGCACCTATCTGTTGGGACTACTGCTCCCACTTTAACTCCAAACCTGATTTGCTACACACAGCTCTTCTCTTCTGCCACCTCCAAAAAATCAGCATGTTCCTATGCTACTTTATGGTGCCACAAAAAATTGCTGCACAAGACCATGCCAGGGAGCTGGTGCAGATTAGCTTAGCAAGAAAAAAACAGCAAACATCCTTCTTCAGCAACACAGCATTATGCCAACTTCAAGTATTTGTATTAGTATGGGATCAGTATTAAGAACTCTAGCTTCAGAAAGTCTGAGCAGCCCCTGAGTATGAACAATTAATATTCTAAATATTTTTAACAGGCTGATCCTGTTAGAGATCATAGCATCTGAAGCAGCAAAGTTTAATCCTTCAGCTTCAGTTTACTACCTACAATCTGATTTTTGACTCCCAGGAGACATCTGGGAACTATCACAGCTTGTTGGTTTGGAATTATTGACTTCTTACCTGACAGCTTCTCCAAAGGGGAGGGTGACGTGGTCAAGATCTGGGGTTCCTGGTTCAGTTTAACTTGAAATACCCCAGGAGCTTCTCCCATGCATTCTCAAACTGATCAAAATGTTTTACTTTCCTATGTATCTTTATTCTGTCTGTTTATTTTCTGTGAGCTGCAATTTTTAATCATTGTTGAGACAGATGGGCATCACAAGTCGTTTTATTTTTAGAGACCAGTGTGGATGGAGAAGAGCAAGACACATATTGTGTTCTTTCAATAGACTTCATTTTTGTTCTTCAACTTTTTAGTCTCCTGCTCTAGAGAGATAATTCAAACTTGGAGCGTCTGTTGTCTCTCAGAAAAAAACGTGAACTTCGTCACACTAAATATTCTGCTCACACGTGGTGATCCATAGCAGGCCTTACACTTCAGAAGGTTTGCATATCGAAAAGTTAATTAACAGCTATAGTCCATTTCCATATGTCTTCCTCTAAAGGTTACTGCAACAACATTTCCTGAATATCCTTTAACAATTTAATGGCAGTCTGGCAGTGGTATCATGACAAATAAATTTAAGTGGCATACAGATTGCAGTGGCAGAATACAAAGTATAATGAAGCAATGTACTTCTTATGGAGATGTGACATGAAAAACATTGACCTGTGGTCCCAAGTCATTTTCATAAGACAAAAGCTTTCTTGGTAATAAAAACAAATCAGTCAATGTTCTGAAAGACTGATATAATAAACCATCAGGGAAGCTATTCAGCTGTGTTAACTCCATTTAGCGAAACAGGACCCATTATTATTCCATCTTTGTACATAAAGTTTGGTGGTAACATTAACTGCACTATGACAAAGTACCTTTCTTGATTAATGGGAGATACCTCCAGAAATGGCAGTGGGACTCAACTTAGAAACATATGCTACCTTGCTGGTCATATTAAACAAAGCCAGCCTGACATTAGGAACACAGGGCAGAATATTAATTGCAGAGAAGCTGAAGACAGTGCAGTAGTCCTGCATGAAATATTTCCAACTCGGAGATCGTTTATATTAAGACAAACAACTAGAACATGAGGCGGATGGAAGAGGGGTCAGGAGTGCATATATTCCACATGGGATATGTGGAATCAGAAAAAAATGAAACAAACCTCAAGTACGTTCAATCCATGAATCCCGAACTGATTCTCAACATATGAATATTAAACTGCTTTGCAAGAGAAACAAAGTTGCCTCTCAATTTCCTTTGCAAGGAGGTAGAGGTGTTGTGTTGCTACAGGCTCTGAGACTGTAGGGAGAAATTAAGTGATCTACAAGAAATTTGTGGTGTAGGTAAAAAAGGGTCACAAGCTACGATTACAAATTCTGGTTTTTAACTGTAAGCTCATCACACACACTCAGCAGCCATCATTTCCTGAATGTCATAACGATTCTTTTCTTTATCAGTCCCAATCCTATTTGCTAGTATCTTTGCCATTCTGGTTTCTAAATGAGAGAATATTTAGAAATATCAAGGTACCAGGAGAGATATCATTTTACATTTTCTTATCAGTATTTCTGATCCAAATTGGAAATAACCTCCTTGAAATTTTTCAGGAGACCCAGGAGACCTCCTTTTTAACCAGTCTTTTCTTTAGTCTGCAGCGATTTTTGGAGACTTTACACACTTAAAAACCCAGTTCTGTCCTAATCTATACCATAAGCATCTCCACTAAAAACAGCCTGGATTTTGTTAAATTGCATGAGGTCCAGTTAATTAAGCATAAAAACAAAACAAAGGCTGTCAGCAGGGACTTTGTGGAATATTCCACAAAAAGTTGTGAACCATTTGCTTGAGAAGGGGATAAATGGACATGCAGAGCAGTATAGAAGAGTAGAGAGATAAACGAAAGGAGCAGATAATATAGACAGAGCTGAAAAATACAGAGCTGAAAAAGGCATCACAGATAAAGATATGCAACATCCCCACGCAATTAACAAAATATAAGGTTCAGTCTATGCCTGAAAGGCCTACATAAAATAAGAGCATTTGAAAGTTTGGCACAAATTCGGAAGAGTTGTTCCTGCTGATGCAACACAAACCACTAATTATGATGGACATAATACTGAGAGATCCCACTTGAATTCAGGTCTCCCAGACACTGCACAAGTAAATTGGTTGACAATTTCATGCCCTACCAGCTTAAGGTATGAAATGATAGGGGTAGACAATGAAACAAAAATGAGAAAAAAACCCTGTCAACGCCCCTGTAATTAGATCTGTGTGAAAACTAGACTATTAATAAGTCTACCAAGAACAGCAGCAGGTGCTGATATATCAAAATATATCATAGTAAGAAAATCAAGGACTTCACCCCCATTAGAAGACAAAGCACTCAAGTATTCTGGACTGTGGGGGAAAAAATCCTGTCTCAGCAAAGATGAAAAAATGCAATCCATCTTTAACTGACAGTAATATTTAATTGTGACTCCTCTTTAGGATCTGAATGGCTTTTCAAGGAGAAGTTTTAAATACTGTAGTATTTTTTTCATATCACGTCTTAAAAAATAAAATTAAATTTCCAGTGCAAAACTGAATTTACATAATCTAGATAACAGCTGCAGTTTCAATTTCCCAGCAAGAATGAATATCAAAAGACACTGTATGATTGCAAAAGAAGTTTGCTTTAAGAATTTGTCACTCATGCTCGTTTTTATACTACTTTATGTAGTTAGATCACTTACTATCACTTGGATAGGTTTAAGAGATCCTGTGCTTGTTTAAAGTCATTAATCAACCTTTCATGAAACAGGCATGTTATCACAAGTTTACGATCAATTAACCTTCAAAGGGACTTTCAAACGGACTCCTATGATCCACAAAAATAACTTATCGGCCCTATTGTTTAAGCCTCAACTTACAGTTGATATATAATTAAAAAAATAAATATTATATGTTGTCTAACCTTTGTAAGAGCCTAGTTGAATGATTTTGTCTCTTACCGTCACCTTCTTCATCATCAGCTCCTTCTGTTACACAGATGAACACAACAGTAACAGAGAAAAGCACAAAAACATCTGCCATTCATCCACCTACATCCCATGCTGTGACTTTCACATAAGTTCAGCACAGAACCTCTCATTAAGAAAGAGGGAATACAATGATATTATTGTATTTCTTTGAGGCCAATTGGCTGGCTTGCTCAAAATTATGGTAACCTGCATAAACACCCTGTGGGTTGGCTGTTGTGGCTTCTCATGCTAAGTACAATGGTGTAACTTCTTCCTAGAGGTCAGTCCTGCACCCTGTTCCTCCTGCAGAAGCAGAACCAGCAAGCCCAGTTCCCCAGGGCTCATTTTCTCACTGTGCAACATCTTCTCATGTATCCTCTCTGCTTATCCCTTTCTTCCCCATGGCAGGAGTGGTCCCAAACTCCGTCTTTGGGGCAACAAAATTCAGTTTTGCTAACCGTGCCAAGGAACCGTGAATCAGCTTCATTTATAAGGATAACACTGTACCTTTCTTCAAAGGAAGCAAAGAAAGTGATCAGACATATTCTTTTCCTATTTTCTAAAATGAAAAAAATATATGTAAACGTTAATTTCCTATTTCAGCACTGTCATAATAAATTAAGGAAACTGTATAGATAAACTGAATGTAGACTCACAGCAAATCGCTTTGCTCTGGAAGGATTTATTCTCTCTTGATATCAGCTGAATTTATCTTGAATGGAAAGAGAGGCAAAAAGATCTTGTAAAGTCAGATAATTGGAAATAAACGTAGCAAAATAAAGCAGATGAATGCTTGTCTTGCCCTTTCATTCATTTAGATTTAACTTCTGCACATAGACCCCTGCAAAATCTCAGAAAATTCAACCAAGGGTGGCACAACAGTTGACCCCATTAAGTGAGTACAAAGATTGTAATGTGTTGGAGAGTCTCAGTTCCCCAGTCTCCTAGATTATTTGAGATAGGGAGAGGATCAGTGGGACATTCTCTCTCCAGGCATCAGCTCCTCCTAGAAGGTAAATTACAGGACTAAGTCACAGTCACTCTGCAAAGACGACTTCCATTGCTTCTCCAAAAACACCTCCCCAAAAGCATTCCTATTTTTTATAACATACCTTTGGTAAGAATACACAAGTGAGTTAGTCAAAATTGCCCACAGCTATAGCATAGGTCCTCTGGACCTTTGTGAAGTAAAACGGGAAAGAAGGAAGTGGCCACTATCATAATAAGTGTATCTAACGTAGGTTCCTGCAGCAGGAGCGCTCTGAACTCTGCACCACAAAATTCTCCCTGCCCAGGACAAAGCACAGAGTCTCCATGTGCACTAGATGTGAGTCATATGACTCATCCAGCCAGGCTACTTTATTTCCAAATCCAAAAGATACTATTTTACTTTGCTCTGGTTCAAACGCTACCAAAAAAGTTTTAAAAAATATATTAAAAATTGGTCTCAAATATTGTGCTGAATAATTTGACCAAATACCAGCCTGACTGACTCCCTTTCCAGTGGTGTCCACGACACTGAGATGCTTTGAATCACCCGTATTATAGAGGTAATGACTGTTTACAGGATATTATGTATATAAGCAGTTTTGCTCTTTTAGTCTTAGCTCTGTGAACAGGGCTAGCCCTACGGCAAAGCCTAAGGCAGAAAGTGAAATACATTTTTTAAAGGCTGTTTGTTAATTGAGCCCTAAACTGCTTTCCTGTTCCTTGACAGTTTTATCCTGACATAAGAACAAACCAATGTTAAGGCATTCTGCCAGATGTTGGGCAACTCAGACTACTCTGAGCCTCCTCTCACTTCTTTGGCAGCTGGCATCTCTCAGCACTATCCAAATTTTGCTCAGCAGCTAACCAGATTCAGCCCTAAATGGGCTGCAATCTGCATATGAATATTTTAATTACATGCCTCTATGCAGAATGAAAACAACCAACACTGTACAAACAGCTCAATACTGTAACCTGTAAACTTACTAATAACTTGTAAACTGTGTGACAGCAATGATTTTATGATTTCAGCCTGTTTATTATGCTTCGGGCATCTCTCTCTCTAAAAGGTTGTGATTGAGGGCACTGCCACCTACTTGCCTTCTTTGCAAAAGAAAAGTGGCAGGAGTTTTGCCAGGACTTTGCTGCCCTGCTGCACTCGGTGATAAGAAAATTAAGAGGTTCCTCATACAAGCCTGAAATTCACCCTCTTCCTGAAGACCATTGGATGGGAGGATGATCAGTAGCTTTCATGAATGGAAAAGCCTCCATCTGGCAGCAAGAGCAAGAAGGCAGCAGAAAAGTGGTTGAGTGCCAGCCATTCCTTCCATGGTGATGCTGCACAGAAAAGGAAAAAAACAGATTCCACTGAGGGCAGATCCAGCTCCTAAAAGCAGAAACTCTCCAGGCACCATCTTTTAGCATTTGACTTCCCCTTCAAGACACTGTGATCTACTATCGAGATGAAGAGACAACTTTCAGATTTTCTTTTGACCAGTGAGGCAATGGCTTTTGGAAACTGGCAACACCTTTGCTGCTCCCATTGTGTTCTTTTCCATTTGTGTCCATGCTGCTACAATGCTTCGAGGATGGACCTCTTGCACGTTAAAACAGTCCTCCCCTTCTACTACACGTGGGCTTCTGATATACTCACAAGATCTCCAGGTTATGTTACAGCTTCTAATACAGTTTGATGTCAGGTTTTTCCTAGTTGCCCACTCCTGTCCCTCTTCAGCATCCTAGAATTAGTTTTAGCTGCTGTGTTTCAGCAATGTCTGGTTGTCATCTGAGAACAGCTGCCTCTGATGAGGACAGAAGCCCAGGATGTCTCCACCCAATGCCAACTAATACTTGTGCCTGTTGTTTCAGTGCTAGTATTACCAAGGTTCCAGCATCAGTAGCTCTTCATTTATAGTAGTGGCTAGAGCGTAAATATTTAATATGTAGATTCTGCTCTTGTCTATGACAGTAAAGGTGAATATATAATCCAGTAAGTATCCAATACATGAGAGGATTTAGTAACTTCTCCTACTTCTGCACTGGTAGAACTTGACCTCTGCCATAGAGTTGGACTTGAAACTTATTTTTGTGATCAAGAAAATGAATTTAATGTAAGCAGTTTTAATGGTGTCTGTCCAAATCACCAAGAGGCTGGAATATTATCTCCAGAACAGACCCAACTTTACAGATGTGTGAGATGTAAAAATCTAATGTCAGTTGTTGGTGCCAGCATAAAGAGTGTCAACAGCCTAGTTGATAATGTCAGGACACGTCAGACAGCCAAGCAGTGGGGGTACAGGCAGAGACAGGGCATCCCAGAAAGGAGCCAATGGGACATGGACAAGAAGATAAAAGAGGAAGAACCAGGAATAACATAGTATGGAGGAGCTTTGTTGAACAGGCACAGCCTAAGTAATAAAGGTGGGAGATATGTATTTATGGGGAAATCTATGTGGAGATTTGAGTTACAGTAAGATACAAGGGGATGACGAAGCTGTTAGGATGAACATGAAAATGGAGTGAGGTGACCCTTGCACAGAGGGGTCCTTATACTGTGGGTAAATGGCCTCTAAGAAAGAGGTTGTTTGAACAGCTGTCCAAATACCTTGTCTGTTCAGTAATCCAAGAGGAAACAGCCTAAAAGGCATTTTCAGTATCTTCTCCTTGAGTCTTATTCCACAGAAATAATTTTTTTAAACATGCCTCATCTCTTTACCAGCCTACCAAACAGGCAGGCAAAGCTGGGAAATAAGCCTGTTTGGAACAACAAACATCAAGGTGATTTAGGGGGAGAATTGCTTGGCTAGTTTTCCTTGTCTTTATTTTTAACTTAGCAATGAAAGGAAGGGAAAGTTTCTTGGTAACAAAAATAAAAACATTCATGCCTTTCAGGGCAGTAATCACCTCATGGAAAGGCCTAAGACAGAGTGTAGGTAAAGCTGTGAGATCCCTCAAAAGAGAAAGAATCTGATGCTGGCGTGACATTTCCAGTTTAACATTGACCTCCTACTTCCCTGACACTGAAAGGTTCATCAGTATCCAGCAGCTTTTAAGAGCTTGGAGGAATGAAATGAAAAACTATTTTTCTTCTCTAGATGCTCTACTTTTAACGACCTACAATCACACTCTTTTTTCTCTTAAAAGCCACTGTACTTAGCTTTAAAATGTTCTAGGCTGCAAAACAAAACAAGATCAAAATTCAGCATCATCCTTCAGATCTGACCTGCTTTTCATGAAAATGCTGCATTTCCTAAAAGCACTGATAAATCTGATGAGAGACAAAACCCAAGACAAAGACCAAGTAAATCTCAAACTTAGTAAAGTTTTGTTCTCGTGCTGAATAAACTGTAAGGGAATTTGGTTGAACTTTGCTGTAAGTTTGATGCTTGTTCATGTCCCTGATGCAAAGTAAATTTCAGAATGTGTTAAGTCACACTTATATGGTCCATTAATTTTACTAGATTTTATTGCATGCACAATCTCTCTATACAGAGGCATAACAGATCTGAAGAATTTCTAAATCTAACATAGGAAGACAAGAGAGACTTGCATACTACGATGTCTAACACTGTGGACTATTTATGAGCCTGGACCGTGTTCCCACACTCTTAGTAAACCTATGGCTGATAATCTTTACTATTATAAAGAATCATATCATCAATTCGACCCTTTCAATCTTTATATAATACATTTTCCCTGCAAGATCTTGGCTGTCATAACAATGTTTACACAGGTCTTCTTTTCAAGTACTTTTCAAGACAAAGCCTCTTAAAACATTTAAAGAGGTAGGCTTTTGAAATTATAATAAATAGCAATAGGTGACTCTGATATGAGTGCATTTGCTGAATTCATCCTAAGGACTCTCTCTTACAGATTTCAGTGTTAAGCCCCTTGAGCAAATTACCTCCCTTGTCCTCACAATAGGGCAATCAATTAAGCCCTCGTATTCATCAGCACTAGCAACCAAAAATCATCTAGTACAGTCATAGACAAGCAGACTTCATGTCTGGATTCAGAAGTGTTTGCAAGTTTTCCAAGAGAAGCCTCTTCCTCCTGATTTAGCAACAAGTTGCAAAATAAACCATTGGGAAAAAATTGCATTTCTCAGCTTGGGCACTGCAAACAAAACCCAAACAAAACCAGACAAGGTATTATTGGAATGAGCTTGGACTTCTCACCAATGGGCTATCCATGTGTTACCTATGGATCATCATCCATTAAATCTCCTTAATAATATACCACATTACATAGAGATTATTGTACAGGTTACCTAATGGCAATAAGCAATGACATAAGTGTTCATTGGAAAGGACATGAAAATGAAAATTGCTGACATACATATTCTTTTTTCAAAAAGTCCAAATGATAACAGCACTTGCTGGGTTTCGGCTCGCATTATACTACATTGTAAAGACTGGATTGGGCACACAAGGTATTTTGGTTTTGTTTGAGGTTTTGTTTGTTGCAGAACTATCTGAATACAGAACAGTTTCAGTCTTTAGAAGTTGCTGAGACCTGAAGAAAAACAAACAATCTAAACTAAAACAATATAAACAAACTAAAGCTATGTAGTAACAGCCAATCCAGGAGCAAAAATCTATCAGCACATACATTCATAAATTTTGATGATACATGTTCCAGTATTTGAAGTTATGCTTGATCAAGTTTCCTCTTTGCCACAACTTTTCAGCAACTAATTAATTTTCTTCCATTTGGAGGTTATTTTGTAAATGTTACAGGTTTCCAAAACATCCATCATCTTGCAGCATATCATTATATTTCTCCATTAAGAATGCTGAAAATTAAAACTGTCAGTTAAAATATGTTTCAGAGCCAAGTTAACTGGTAATTACATTTGTAACAGGTGACATTTCACTGATCAATGTCATGGTCAATGAACCATGAGTTCACTAGGTCCACAAGGAACAAGTCCCTAAACCCAGAACATTCTGAACGCAAACTGAAAGCAGATGTGGAGAAGAAGAGAAGAAGGACAGCACCATGTGAATAATAGTTTCTTCATGATTATACTATGTTCACTGTTTTCAAGAGGAAATTGTTTCAAACACAAGCAACATGACAATGAACTTCAAAAAAGAGGAATAGCAAAACACACAAAAAGTTTCCCAGAAAAGCTGGTCCAACTAAGTGTGAGTTACAATGATCCCTGATCTTTGTTGAGGCATTTTAGAAAAGCAAAATAACAAGCTTCCAGAGTAATCCATGCAAAAAAGGCCAGTAACAAAACATAAGCGATTTTCTGATTATAGCAACAGGGACAACTGATTACAACTATGTATAATTCCTATAAATTTGAAGGGAGCAGTCTGAGACAGAGAAGTTGAAGGAGACAAGGAAGCAGTGCCCATTTCTCACCCTGTCTTAACTGCTCCACTGACTCTGTTGTGGAAGTTGTTGAGCTCTGGAGAGGGACATCACTAATATGTACACCTCTCTCTAGCAGTGTATTTTGAGCTAGTTGCCTTAAACTCTCTGCAGGAAAGAAAGAAGTATTTTAGGCAGGATTCACCCAATCTGTTTCACACACCTTCTTTACAATACAGTAAGACCACTCGAGAGAGAGAGTCTTGTTCCCCTGCATTGACTATAAAGCGAAGATCAACGATTCACTCAGAAGCTGGAGTTTACACTACAGATCTCCAAGATTAGATATGCAAAAGCTTACCAGTAAAGTCTATAGAAAAAGCATGTAAACCTTTCTGGCATAGAAAAAAAAAAAAAAAAAAGAGAAGGCTTTGCCAGACAAGACTGTAGGATTGTTTCAGAAAAATGCTATATAGTTTTCTGCCTGATGCCTTGCCCTGCAATTAAGGCGATATCTGTTTCATCCTATGCATTTTACCTGTTTGACCTGAAGAACTCGGATCCAAAGCTCAGGTGTTTGGGGCACACAACTACCCCTAGGATGTAAGACTGAAATAAAAGTTTTTGGAAGACTGAGAAGGCCAAATCTGAGTCTCCCACTTTCAGACAAACGCTGTAACATCTAGATAATACTTAAAAGTGGTGGTTGCAGAGACACCACTATTAATCATGTAAATGAAAAGAGCCAGTAGTGATCAGTTGTTTTGAAAGAACAAAAGCAAGATCCTGGCCCTTGAAACCTATGAGGATGGAGATGTAAATGCTGAAAATTAGCACGGATTCTAGAATGTCCCTGCATTTACTGGGAGCTCCCATTTCTGTATTTCATTTTGGATTGCCATGTCTCCCCAGGGAAACCACTCTGAATCCCATGCTGTAAGCCAATTTACCTTGCCAGGTGTGTTATGCGAGACTCAAGACCTTTACTGGGTGCAGCACAAACACCATGTGGGGCTTGGACTCTCCCTCACTGACTTTTTGGAAATAAGACATCTACAGACGTTTTCAAATTGTGTCTTTGTACCAAATTATGAAGTCAGGAATTTCTCTCAGTAGGTAAACAAACAACGTAATACAATCAAATTCTTACTCCCATTCTCTTTACTCCTCCACAGTATATTTAAGTATTCCCTTGAGCACATTCTCAAATATACAATAAAACCATAACCAATGATAATGATAAGTGATGAGAGAAAAGTATCCTGGCAGGTGTCTAATAGAACATAATCACTCTACAGGAAGCATCCAGTACTATTTTTAACAATATCTCTCAAGCTCAGATTTATTTTTTTTTTAAGATATCAATATTGAGGAGTCATCCATCCCATTTTTTTCCAGATAATAAAATTTTACTTCCTTTTATCCACAATTATTGACATGACTATTATCTAAATGAGTATTAGTTCTTTCTTAATTAGCAGACAGTTCAGCTGTGAATCGCACACAAAACCTTGTCTATTTTAATAAACGGTTACATTGCTTTACCAGTGCTGAGCAATTAATTACTCAGAAACTGTGTTTGGTTTCTTATGTGGAATTTTCCTTACATTTGCTTTGTGTACTAACCCATGCCACTGTCACATAGTCTGAGAGTTTTATTCCCAATCTAGGTTGCTTATGAAGTATCAAAAAACTGGGCCAATTAATGGCTTGGAACAGTAATTCTTCTGTGCCCCCAATTTTCTGTTCTCTCCGAGAGCAGCCAGCTGACATCCGCCTGCTTCAGTGTGGTGTGCAGTTACCCGTATATATACATCTAGAAACCTGTACATCTCAAAATAAGGTTTGAAGACCTTCACTTTCAGGGCATCCTTTCCTGCTTTCTTATGGCTTTTTAGTATGTATAAACAAGGCCTGGGACCTTAGACCTGATTCTTCTTTGGAGCTACTCACAGCTGCGAATATAAAGCAGGTCTAACCTATCACAGAGGCTGCCCAGGACACATTTATCAACTACAACAGGGCTGTACTAATTTATACCAGCTCCAAACCTTGCTTATGGCATTTTGCATTCACTTTGCTGTGGCATGCATGATTACACAAGCTGCAGGGCAGGAAAGTGAATAATTCAGCCCTCTTCCCTCCTCCACCCACATCTTTTATTTGCATGTAAAACACCTATTCCATTCCCAGAAGTACCCAGATATGCAACATAAGCAAACTAATGAGGTATGGGGCATGCCTTGTGGCATGTCAACTCTAGGTGACTCAGAAGCCCCTACCTTTGGCAACATGGGATTACAGTTTAGACATTGTCCCTATTTTTCTTATTAATAATAAAAACACATGAAAATGTAACACTGTTATATATAACAGTTATAACACTCCTATAACACACACACGCTCCCTCCCCGTTTATAAGCTAAAACAGCTCCACGGAAGACCAAGAATGGCTTTTTATCATGCATTTTGGGAAATGTTTATCTGATCAATGAACACTGTACATAGGCTGTCAGAGCGTATTACAGACTCCTTTCATGTAGGGTTGTTTTGACCTGTCAACTCAAGTAGAAGTGAATTATATGAGTATTTTGCATTTCAGTACTGAATGCATTCTGGTTTTAATTAGTATGAGCAAAATTTAGTTTGCAATGAGATCTGACAAGCCTCTTGCAGCACAAAGGATGTGAAAGGTCCTCACATTAAAAGTGGAGCATTGCAACTGGTTGTGATTCATGACTGGTCATTTTTCCCTGGATCCTTCAGAGATCTCAGCTGTGAGATTTCTTTTTCTCACTGTGGCTGTCTTTCTCCTCTGTTCTCTTTCACATGGCTGCCTCAAACTAGTTAGTTCTCAGTCTCCACATACATTCTGCTGGGCTTGAAGCTTGCTCTGAATCCTTCTGCTTTGTCAGTCTAGGGAAATTCACCCCATTTCACGCATTTCTTCAAAGGATTCACCTGCACTCCAAGTGCTTAGCGCCATCCCTAACTCTGGCCATGAAAGAGTTTTACCTTTCAGGTGAAGGAATTAACATGAGACATACCCATGCAGATGCAAGCATCATCCCACCACTAAGGGCTGTCTGCCTTGTAAGGTAACTGCTCAATCTTTATCCATGTCACACAGCAAAGCAGTAATGAACCTTCTATCAGTGTCTTTCCACTAGGCATTTAAGGGTGCTTCATAAGGCACTGCTTACATACAGACACAAAAACATACCTGTGAGTGTTTGTAATTTTCAGACAACAACTCTATTAAGAGGTTTAGTGAGATCTATAAAGTTACATAGCAAGCCCATACCAGAGCTGGAAATAGAATGCATATAAACAATTCCAAACATTGTGTTTGTTATTTAAGAGTCTTGTCTTCTTACCCCCAGAAGGTGCCTGGAACAGCAGCAGGGTGCAACTTCAGTGCTCAAACCAAGTTTTGCTCTAATCCCTGTTCTCTTTTACTCGTCAGTAAATTGCTAAGAAATCTCGCTCAGGAATAGGATGGGGCCAGATCCTCAGCAGGTATTAAACACCTGAGCTCCATTACAGTGAATAGCTATCTTGGTCTTCAGTATAAATAAGAAGTTGATTATTATAACTTTTTTTTTTTTTTAATCAGGAACACAAACTTAAATCCTTTGTAGAATACATTCATTTATTAAAATAACAAGGACTTTCTGTAGATGTAGTCTCCTTCACTAAGCTGATGATTTGCTAGTTAACACAGGCATTCTTATTTGACTGATAAAAGGCTGATCAAATGTTCTTTTTACTTAACCAGCCTGGTTTTATTCATATGTTAAATACCATCTCAATGATCATTTGTTTTACACATAAAGAAACTATGACTTACTATCAGAATATGCTATTCTAGTAGAAGATTGACATACTGTAGTTCCTGAAGTGGTAGGTTGGATTGCTGATAAACAGAATAACCTTAGAAATTTTATGGAGGTCTCCAACATGCCTTACTAAAGTGCTGGCATCAGCATGCAGGCACCTGTGCACCTCAACCCTGGAGCTGCCACTCAAATCCTGCTGAAATAATGAGAGCTGCAGTGTTTCATCCACACGTAAGTTACGTGACAAAAGACTGCTGTGATAAATGACACGAGACAAACAGGAAAGGCCATAAGACCAAGCTAAGGAGTTCTGACTCTTTCATTTTAGCTGTTATTAGTACCTAAGGAACAGTACAGAGGTTTGTTAGTCATATTGTTGGGATGGACCAACAGAGACCACGAAGTTAGTGGTCTCGCCCAAAGCTAGCAAGGCACTATGGGTTTAGATTGGCATCTTCAGCTCCTAGTCCTGCAATTACATAAACATTTATCTTAACATGGTCACGAGTCTTAAAGCCTCTCTCCATTACTGAAGCAGCCACGTTGCTTCACTCCCAAATGCTATTTTGTCCTGGTTTTGGCTGCTATTGTGAAGGTGGCCAAGAGAGGTCATCCAGGCCTTTTTTACATAGACAGCCCCCTTAGGGAGCTTGAACCAACCCTATGGGCCCAAACTTCTTGCTTATAGGAGAAAGTTAAAATGTCTATGACCTGTGAGAATCAACCAGCCACCATGCAGCAAATGCCCCAAATGCTCTCAGGAGAAGGGAGTTTCTGGCCTGGTTGCACAGATGTTCTTCACAGACTGGGTCCCATGCAGAACTCCCATGCACAGATGTGCACCCAAAGTATTTTCTCCATAAATTGCTGGTTTTATTTAAAAGCAAAAGGAATCAGAAATAGTCCCAATGATTTTCATGCCTCAGGTGTTCCAGGAAGCAAGTGTGGTGATGCTGAGGCTGACAGGACAGGACAGGTTTATTCTTGATATAGTAAGTGGCATTTGGTAAATTGTTGTCAGATCACTGAAATTTAATAACATGGATGCCTACAAGACCATTACAGCCCCTGAACACTACTGGCACAATATGAGTGAATAATAACTGTGCTATCTTTGACAAGAGGATATGTAACCCTCAGGGTATTCAGGGACAAGGTATGATTTCCAAAACTTGGTCATGAAAGGTGTTCAAAATTATAATGTCACTGGCCAAAAAGCACTCCCTGTGGATTTTAAATATTTGTGACAGTAATAAATCTAAACCAACCCTTTTCACTATCATTTATGAATTCTCTTCTGTTCACTGCTGCGTATCATTAAATATGGAAGAATATTGGTGCAGAGATATATCTACTTTGATGCATTCATAGATATTAAAATACAGATATTACCGGTCCAGGGATGAGACAAAAAATAAAAAACCCCAACATTAATAACATCCACTTAATGACACTTTAAAAATACAGTTTCTTAACACAATGTACCTGCCAAAGTATTCAACTGATTTTACATCATGTCAGGGAATAGCTGGCAATGCTTTCAGCTGCACAGGAAAGCTAGTAATCAATGAGAAGAAATGCAATTCACCATGCTTGATAGGTGAGCTAGTGAGGCAGCAATAATTCTAAGAAAATGTCAGGAGTGACACGTGGGCACCCTGTTTCCGTCTTGAGTGCTGGCCCTAGACCTGCTTTCACAGGCAAACTGACACTATAATTACAAGACTTTTCTATTGATATCAGGCAGAAATTATCAATCACAGTCCAGCAGAAGATGGCAGGGAAGATCGCTCAATAAATACACATTTCCTCATATTTTGAGCTACAAAAGGGATATTAAGTTTAGATTGGTTTTCATGCATCAAAATCTTCATCATCACTTGCAAATAGAAGAAGACATATACATGTGAAGGTGTTGCCTTCATAAGAAACATACTGAAAATAGCTACTAAATCCAATTTTAAATCCTGTTATTTTTAAATACTCTTCATGGGAGAAGCAATGTAACTACAAAACATTTAGGTAAGAACTGGAAAAATCACTTGTACAAATTCAAGTGCTGAAATCATTGATGTAAAACTCAACTACGAGGGTTAGATTTTGCCTGAAGCAATACCTATTAGTAGTTCCACTGAAAATAGAATGTACTTTCAGAGAAATGCTATTAAGGGAATGACGGAGAGGGAAACAAAAAGCAAACCACTTGAACCTTAAAGCATCAAGTTTACAATTCTCATCATGTCTTTCACAGGTAGCTCTGACAGCTGCTTGGGAGCTGCAAGCTCCCAAGACATGTCCCAGTACCTCTCGCCCTTTTCCACAATGGTGTCCCTCCCGTCAACTGCTTCTCTTCCCCGAGATTAAAGACCTGCCCAAGTTACTCACCCTGTCTCCTCACAACACTCCCTCCAAAACCAACCTCGGCAGTGGCTACATGAACTGAGGACTAATTGTGCTCAGAGAAACAGCCAGAGCAGGTCCCATTAGTGCTCTGCTTAGGACACTGCTTGGTTCTCCTATGGCGCCCACACAGGCTTTTCAGGTCAGGAGCTCTGCTTTTGTTCCAGTCGCACTGTAACACTAAACAAAGAAATGATTGCAACAAGGGAAGTGTCATTTCAACTAATTCTTGCGTGTCTCAGCACCATGACAGGGTGGCTCAATGTCTGATGACTGAATTGTGACTCCAGGGATAGGCCTGACCAAAAGGCAAAGCCTGACCCTGATAAGCCCATCAAGATAAAACTTCCTCCCCAGCACCCGAGAAAGGGGACACAAAAAGGCATTTTCCAGCAGTGAACTACAAGGATGCAACTGTACTGCCTTCCAGACCTCTCCTTAACAGAACCTTATCCCATCCCTTTAGATGCCTATCAACCCAGACATCCCTGTAGCAAACTTTGGCCACTCCAGCGACAGACGGCAACTGAGAGTTCCTTGTGAGCCTTTCAGAGAGAGGAATGGCGGCAGGTGGAGGCACAGCCTTGCTGAGGGAGGGCAGAGCAGGAGGGTAGCCTGAAGGCCTGGCAGGCCCAGCACAGTGAGGGGACGGGGACAGGGAGCGGGTCCCACAGGTACCACACCAGTCAGCGCAGGCATGTCTCCTCAGAAGTAAGAGCAAGAGTGAAGGCACTCACAAGGCTCCAGTCTCAATTTAGACAGGATCTGAGGGGAGAAGCTCTGGGCCCTGACAGAGGGGCCCATGGCAGGGAGAAGATCCTCCCTAGAAACGTCTTTAGATGCTGGAAGGAGGCAGCTGCAGCCCCAGGCATCCTCTGCCCCTCCAGAGTTGCCTCTTCTCATGGTAGATGCCCTGATGGCTTGTTGGCCATCAGCCCCCTTGCTGAGGTAGATAAAAGCTCCTCAGCTCTTCAAACCAGGGCCCCCCCATGTTTCTGCAACTCTGCTACGGGTGTACGTGAATCCTTTATTTAAAAATACTTCGGGTGTTTTAAAAAAAAAGAAATCACACCTCAGATCAATTTTCAGACAGGCGAACAAACAGAGGGACAGCCATCTGCTCAGACATTCAGACCTTCATGGCAGTAGGGCAGAAAAACATTCTAGTAACCAAGTTGAACCTTATTTAGAAAGAAAAAGTCAGCCATATTCTGAGTTTCTGCAAAGTGATATCTGAAACAAACCCAAATTCTCTATAAGTATCAACATGGGGCAATTATCACTAAACAGTTTCTCCAGAGCTGCCAAGACTGTGTTTAAAAGCAGTTATGAAGATTATCCAAGCAAGGAAACAGTGACAGTGCCAAGGGCAGGAGTATAGGTGCTTAGGAATATAATGGAAAGAGCTCAGAAGCTAGAGCTGGAAGGGCAGGATAAAACACAGCTGGCTACATTTTGCTTTTATATTTTCCTAGATAAACATATCTGTAGGCATGTATCCAAAATTCTGTCTGCAAGCTCATGGCAGGTATGTCCTTGTATTCACATGACATAAACAGACTTTCTCTGTAGGGCTTTCTTCTCCTTTCTACTGAAGTTGAGACAAAAGCTGCAACCTGCTTTATCATGGAGTTAACCACACTCAGGCCTAAAGACTCTTCTTCTGCATCAGCCCTGATAGATACCCACTACATCAGGAAAAAGAAGAAATCCCCAGTTATCTTTCTTTTATTCCTCATCAGACCTCATGAAAAAACTATGAGTAAAACAAGTTCTTTGTCACAGTACCTTTCTCCACCAAGTTTCCTGCCATTTTATGCCAGCTTAATGTTGAGTCTCTTTATTTTAGAAAAAAAGATTTGTTGTAGCTAGAAGCTTTAGATTACACAGCAGCTAAAAGCTGCTGTGTTGGCTACATGCTATCTGTGGCCTTCCAAACCGTCCCCCACAAGCTGCTGTTTCCCTCCAGCACCTCTATGGGAAACATGATGTGGTTAACTCTGCTCTCCAAAGCTGTGCTGCAGCTGGATGCCTGAAGACAGCAGTGTAAAATTCCCATATAGAGCTGAACAGCTGCTTGCAGACCACAGAAGATGTGCATCTATCCACTACCACCATTCTAGCTAAGAGTTGCTAAGGAACTTTCAGATTTTTTGCAGCTGCTGCTCTACTGGAAGCATCCAGCAGAATAACATCCTCAAGGGATATCTATTGAGTTGTTCTTTCAGAGAATTTCACCTTAAAAAGGTGCTGTTGCATAGGCTTTGTGTGAAATGAGAGAGCCCATCGATGGTCAATGAAGTTTAATTAGAAGAGTATAAGAGAAAAGGAAAACTGCTTTGATTGGAAAACTGGATTGAAAAATATTTGCCTGCAGTGTTTGCAGCCCAGCTCAGCACAGCAAAGGAACATTTCTTTCAGAGACTAAACTGAAGAAGCTGTTTTCTTGCTCAGGGAGAACAAAACCAGAAAAGATCCCAGAGATAAGCAAGGAACAACAACAAAATGTAATTTTTAAAGTCCTTTTGGTTTGAGTCATAGAGTGGCGTGGGTGTCCTGATCCCTTATCATGCCCAGTCTTGGCTGGTGGCCGATGGAAGCACTGGGCTCCTGGACTGGTGTCAACCAGTGTGTGAGGTGGTCCCAGGGTTGGATTGCCTGCATACAGATAGTTGTGCCACAGCAAGCCAGAGGCTGTACAGAGCAGGATAACCCCTGCTACAATAGCTTTGAATCATCAAGAAAAATCTCTCTTTTATTCAACAGACACTGGGAAATAGCAGGGGAAGAGTGTGTCTCATGGTTTTAGTTTGGCTACATCCTCTTTGAAGACTGAAGAAAGGCAAGGACCTGATCTGTGAACAGACTATCTAATTTCCCTCGTATAACAAATACTCCATATTTATTTGACCCAGGCAGTTACTTCACTCTTTTAAAGGGGAGACAGTGAGAGTTCACCTGGATACTAAATTTTATATCTGTGCCAAGCAAACTGTAATAACTGTTTTACATATTGTCTTTTACTAGTTCTTGAAAGCACTGCAAAGAAAGTCAGTCATACACATGGAAGGAAGCAATTTGCCACAAACAGGATAGAGCAGTGCTTACACACAGTACTGCAGTTTACAATGATTTTTATTTTCATTAAACAATGCACAAGGGCCTCCTATATATCTCACTAAGTCAGAGAATGTTGCCTGCCTGTTCCATCACTTCACTTTTCCTTCATTTCTCTACAAGCCTCATACTCCAGGAGGTGAAGCCATGGCACGGGAACCCAAATACAGCCTGACCCAGCCCAGCAATGAAGCTGAGGTTGCAGGTCCTCAGCTGCTGTCTGGGTCCACACTGCACCCATGTTCTTCACATTTACACCCACCCCCCCCCCCCCAAGTATATTTCCCTTAAAGCATATTAAGCATACAGGACCAATCATTATTTCTCTAAACTTTCCTGTAGTTTAAGCCTCAGTGTCCAGGCTGTGTGAAGCACAAAGTTTGTCTCCTCTAAGACACGTTACTCTGCTCTCAACTCACTCAGTTTTAAGATCCCTTCAGCCAGCTTTCTGTGTCTTCTTGCATAGTTGCATAAGCAGGCCTGAGCCATAAAACCTAAATGAGAAGGTTTCTCTTTTTAATTAAGTGTCAACTTCACAAATCTGACTTTTGGCATGGAAATGCTCATGTGTTCAGGCAAGTTTTTTCCCAGAGATACAGCCTGTTCAATCACCTGTCTGGCTTACCTGTAAGATTTGCAGGGTTATACTTTCCACAGCCTTTTTCAGATGCTTTGCATCTGAATTGCAACATAGCTCATTAAATGTGAAGCTAAGCAACAAGCAGAAAAAACCCAAACTAGTAAGTGTACAACATGGTGGACATACTTGTCTCTATGCAATACCTTTAACTCCTGCTATGAAATCTAAATTCTACTACGGAGATGTTGTGGTATCAATTATAGGCAACAGAAGCTTTATAGTCCTCTCAGTGTATCAAGATCTGATGAAAGCTAGCCACATTTAAAGAATTTGTTCACATACTAGTTGCTATACATTGTTGGCAATACTTATAAAATACTAATTGCTTTATAGCTAATTTTGTTCTGATTCATATATTGCTTAATTAGGATTTTACCCAGGAGCAGATGGCTGTCTTCATTAAATCATGATATATTCTACCCAAATGGAAGCAGCTGTTTTTTTGAATACACTATAATTTATTTCCTACATGCCAGAAATCACTCTGAAGAGAATCCAGACTGTAATCATTCAGTTTGTTTTCATTGGAGCTTATTTACAAGTAAACTTTGGAAGTTTTTTAGCAATCAGAAGGCAAATATAGGTGACATTTGTTAACAAGAAGGGCAAGTTTCTATTCTTGAACTTGGTATTAAACCTTTATTCATGGAAGTATTTCCAGATACACATAGATGATGGTCCTAGCATGCAACACGCTGTATACAGGTATCATTAGAAGACACCAATGTACAAAAGCTCCCAAAATACATAAAAAAAACCAGCTAAGGGACAGGAAAAAAAAAGATTTTGTTATTGTTTTTTTTTTTCTCCCATTTCCTGATGAAACACAGAAAAGAAACTTGGATGATAAAGAATGTTATCAGAATCCCAAAGTCTCTGGCAGGAGGAGTATGAGCTTGTCCCTAAAATGATGTCTCCTTTTCCTCTTCCAGTGTCACTGAACTGATCTGGTAGCACAATTGGCAGATGCCAAATGCACTGATATATTTTGTAATTCCTTTTGATGCACATTAAAAAAGAAAGCTTTTCTGAAGTAACTTTTTCTTAAATTACTGAGCTCCAGTCTTGACCAAAGAGAGTAGAGTTGAATCTCTCAGATTATATTCTTATTGCTTCATTTACCATGCATTGATATGCAGAAGTCAGAGAGCCTGATTGGACAGGGGATGATCAAAAGCCTCTGCTCTCCTATGCAGAGAATTCTGTGGCAGAACCCAAGATCTCTCTATGCATCTAAAATTTCAGATGCTCCACAAACCCTCCAGAAGTACCAAGGGAGAGCAGGATGCATAGATGATAAGTTCCAAAACTATAACATCAAAATATGGTTTGGTAAATAGGCATTGACCTTAAATTCTTTATTATTACTCCTCCCAGATCCTTGTTCCTCCTCCTCTGTCCCCCCTACTTCCACAGCTCAGCTCTTCTGCAACATACTTGACATCAACTGTCTTTAAGTTCAAACAAATCCTCCTGCATACCTTTTCATACTGAGATACTGAATTACTGAAAAAAAATTGGTTCTGGTCTACCTCAAACCAGAAGAACATTATAAAGATGGTAGCTACTCAGTAAATGTCTCAACAGGAATCATGCGTCTATGAGTGTATGTGTGCTCTAAATTTAAAAATTAGACAACCACAGCATTTTTAATTACAACCCATGTTGGAAAAGCACTAGAAGGCCTGTTTTTACCAATGACAAATTCAATTTTATTTTTACTTATTTTATATAATGTGATGTCTTTGAGAAGCCATGTCATGATTGGTCTTATTTTCCCCGAAATAAAACCACCTCATTCTAAAAGCCCAATTTGATTTCAATGAAGACAAGGCATCTATACACAAGAGTATGTCAGAAAAGTGACTACTTTAATTCAGTGCAAATCAAGACAAGAAAGCCGCTGGAATTAGGAGAGAAGAATCAAGGTATATTTATCCATTAAAAGTTTTCCCCCCCAAAAAAAACACTACTAAGTTGCCTTAGTGTGCTAGCATTTTCCACTCAAATTTAATTTGGAGAGAAAATATTTCAGCTACTGGGGTTTTTTGGCAAATTGCCTAACCTAAAGGCTAGAAATTCAGTGACTGACTTCCAAGTCAACATTCAAAGAAGGTTTTTGAAAAGGACTAGATTTTCTTCTGGAAGCCAATTTAATTTGAAAAAAGTTATGGGACAGGACAGACTATTAGTCTAAAATATAGGACACTAATTATTTGGAGAAAAATTGTAATTCTCAAATCACTGCATGACACACTAGCAGTTCGCTGAGCCTTTCATTACTTTGTCACCAGTTCTATTAATGTGTACATTTTATGGTTCCTTTTCTCTCAAAAATCTGAGAACCTTGCATGTCTCTATACCACCCTGTGGACAGACGGAGACAGAGCAGATAGACTGCGACACCTTGCCTTGGTATGAATGGGAATGACAGTAAGCAAGAGTGAGGCCAAAGGATTTTGACTGCTAAGTACTTCTGGGAAAAGGAGGCACAACTGAGTATTCAGCAAACAAATATCACACCCTCCTCTTTGTCTGCACTAGGTCTCATTTATGACACATACGCCTTCTCAGCAGGTAAGAAGTATCATACTTTCTTCCATTCCTGTCAAAACAGCAGAAGTGTCTTTCTCAAACTTGCTTTCAAAACACTTCTTAAAGGAAAGGTATTACCTCAGGGAAGATACCAAGTGCAGGAAATTTCTGTTCCCAAGATGACAGTTTCATATACTTACAAACAACTTAAAAGCAGAGAGCTGTGGTTTGCAATTGTAACCATGGAAACAGATACCTGCACCTGTATTAATAGGGATCTAAATGGGATTCCACCCTGCATAAATTACCTCATCCAAAAAATGCTTACCTATCGAGGCTATGCAATTAAATATACATTATTTCAGCATCTCTTACATCACTGATGTGGAGTAGTCTGTTGCTGCTGTAGACAGAACTTGTAGCTTTCAGAGCCCCTGATCTGCATAGCTTAATAGAGAAGCCACCTGTCAATGATTCTTCCACCACTCTGCTTCTTTTGCTCCTCTTTTTCTTTTCCCCTGTCCTTCTCTTCTTTCTTCTATTTCCCTTCACCTTTTTTTTTTTTTTCAGCTATATTCTTCACCCTCTCCTTTCCTGCACTACTTCTGCTTCTCTGCAAGTAATGCTGAGGAATAACCTAGCCTTGAGGTCCAAACCAGTTGTAGAGATGGGGCTTGTAAGGTGGCTGCCCTACCCAGAACTGCCACAGACTATCTTCTGTCGGAAAGCAAAGGATCATACAGCATGCCATGTCTTGGAGTACATCTTCTCACACTTTGTTTCCCCAATTGAGGCTGAGAGACCAGACTGCCAGTTTTCACGTATAACAGTGGAAAGACACCACACGCCCTAAAGCTAAGAGCTTCATTAATGAACAATATGCATTTCATTGAATTTCACTGAATTTTCAGAGTTGGTAGGGACCATAGAGATCATCCAGTCCAACTCCCCTGCTGAAGCAGGATTGCCTAGAGCATGTTAGATCATGTTACTCAGGACTGCATCCAGGTTCCTACAGCACACAGAACATCATCTTGCTGTTGCTAACCAAAGTGATTATTTTGGATTACTCTTTTTAATGGAGGATGGATATGAAAATAAAAAAGACCCACCAACTTCTGTCAGAGATAAATTTTCTTGTAATTCTTCAGTAAAAAAAAACCCATGTAACTTCGCTTTTGAATGCATCTCACAAACACAGTAGAGTGAGAGTAAAACTGACATGCTGAAGTAGCGGTGATATGCTAAATTTGACATCTTACTCTCCCTAATGCGTCAGGACACTGGAACCAATCATTCATAAAGTCTCCTTTGAGACTTACTGAGATCAGGCTGAAGTGACAGTCCACGGTTGCTGTTTTACATCTATTTGAATGTACAGCCAAAAGAATCCATGTGCAATACAGGGAATCTACTAGGTAAATTGTGCTGCAGTCTTATGTCAACAAAACCCAGAAAATAATTTAAAATATCATTCATACAATCCTATTTCCAAACAATCAGAACATTCACAAAACATTCATATCTTGAGTTGCTTTTTTATGTAGCCTAAGATAACCTCCAGTTATTTGTCAGGAAATAATTAGCTGATATAACCCCTTGTATTTCATATTTCATCTTAGCTCGTACTGCTTGAAAGAGACTCAGAGAGGGATGGAGGGAGCGGTTGATAAACTGCATCTACTCTATAAAGTCAAATAGCTCCACTGTTCATTCCCAGGTCTCTGACTGGTCATCTTGCTTCACTATATTAATTTACTCCAGGACTGTCTTTTGAAGTGAACCAACTACTTTCCTCCAAGACAAAATATTGCAGTGTAGTTCTGAGACTGCTTCACTCAAGGGACTGGTTGCTTCAGGCAGGATGAGCAGGAGTGTACCCAGCTGGGATCTCTCTATCCTAAAGAGTCATTCAGTCATCTCCCACCAGGCTTTCAAACTCCACATACTTTAATGCCACCTCCAAGGGCAGGCAACATACACTTTGGGCTTTAAACTACAGGAACGTGCCTCTGGCAGACCGTGACACTGATCAGAATGTTTCAGAAACTCTGGAAAAATTACCTCTAACTTCCTTCTTTCCATCTCCCCCCAGAAAGAACATTTCGGAACGAAAGGGTCATAAACAACACTACTGTGGAAGGAACTGCAGTTATTCATACAGTGTCAGGTACCATTCAGCCCCCAACACCTCCTCTCATATCAAATACAGTACTATGCGTGTGAAAAGAAGTTTTTAAGTGTGTTTACGTTATTACCAGAAACAGCAAGGGGATACAGACTACATGTTTGTACAGTGCTCAGCACAACGGAGGCCCAGCTCTCCTGTGACTTCTGAAAGCCGTCTTGATTAACTCATTCTTTAAGACTCACAAGAGCAGCAATAAGAAATGCCTGTTCTTCTCTGTAACACAGGTAAATAGCATCTTCTCCTCTGTATTGCATACCTATGGCAGCACTTCTGCACAGGAACTTAAGTCATTTTGCGTTCATAGTGGCTGCTAAGAGGCCTTTATGAGAAGGTATTTTTTCTAGGACATTTTCTCTTTCCTAAGAGATGGTAATTTTCTAATTACCGATAATTACCTGATATTCTTGTGGAATGACAATTCTTGGAAAGGGGTATTTGGGACTACCCCGTAGCATCTCCCACAAACTCTTGGTCCAGATTTAACATGCATGTGAAAGACCACATGCAGTGGCAAACAGGGGAGGAGAATAAATGCAAAAAAGGCAATTTTGTCTTTGCATTCAAATGCATGCAATGCTGGAGAAAAATTACCCAGAAAAAGAACAGACCAGCAAGATCACCAAAGTCAATCCAAAGCTAACACCATTCTGTTCTTTGGACATGTGCTGCTCTAACTCATAATAAGCAAAGCAGAACAGCAAGGAAAGACCCCAATGAGATTGCAGGATCACATCAGTAACAAAACTTTGGAAATTTTTTTTTTGTTACTATATTTATTAAGTTGGCTGTCTGAATTCTCTTCCAGTTAATGATGTAAATGCAGTCAACTTTTTTGCAGTTCAGTGCAACACAGGGACTACCCCAATTGGAAGGGCCTCATTTAAAATACGCTGGCTAAGGTCTTGTAGCCCTTGGTTGCATTGGGAACACACAGCTCCAAATTAGCTCCAAAAAATGCTGTACAAGAAAGCCAGAGTCATCACGTTTACTATTTCACTTTGCTGAGGCTTTGAATGACTTTGTGCTTGCTATTGCATTTCAAAGCATACCTTGTAGTTTTAAGTCCTGTTCCCTGAACAGACTCTCAGGCATTTTTCACACTGCTGGTAAGTTCAAGGACCTGAGAATTAAGGTGTATTCATTATCTTGGGAAACACCAAATTTTACTTCAGGCTTTTACAGAAAGAAGCTCAGACCTGAGTTCCTACTCACCATTTCCAAAGGCTGCTGACAATTTGTTTCATATTTCTGAAGCAACATTTAAAGGGCAGCACTTGAAAATAATATTTTATTTTCCTTGAAATCTCACTAAAAATTCCTAACAACAGCAATAACAAAAGAAATACGACAAGACTGAGGATGGTACTGCTTGAAATGTCTTATTTTCCTGCATCAAGAATGGATGATGTACAGGTTTGCAACCCTAAGTGCAGGTTTGGTCTGGTATAGAAAGAAGGTACTGCCCCTGCTAATCAGGGTCGCTGGGTGAGGGTCGGCAGTGATACACTTTACTGTTTGAAATTAATGTTCACAATTAATCACATTACCAATTCCTAACAGGAACTTAATGCTAAATGCTAAACCCTGGTAACTGCCCAAGTGTCTTTCATTCACCCCCAAATACAAATAAAATGTACTGTGATGGCTTAATTGCTTGCCACTTGAGCTGGTGCCTGACTATGCATGTGATCACTCATGTGCACACTAATTGTGAATCAAAGTGCACCACCTTAGTCCACCACAGATCTTGTGACTATATCAGGCCAGGAAGAAGACCTTGTAGCTCATCTTATGTAGGATAATTCATCAAGTCGTGGTAGCACCGAGTAGTTTTTGTAAGATTTGTCTATACTCTCAAAGTCTACGAAGGACCTGTGAGACTAATTAATTTCGCATGGGATATTATACATAATACTTAACCTATGTTTCAACTCAACTACTCCAAATAAAAATATTTGTGTGAGAGGTGCTGCTAACCCATTCCACTCGAAAGTCACAGACCAGACTCAAAATAAATCAGAAGATTACCAAAAAGTTCTGAGGTTTCTTACTTGCCTTCTGGGTTATTTTATCTGTTTCTTTTTTTTTTTGCTTCTAAAACCCCCTAGAATCTTTTCACATTTTTTCCCCAAACCCCTGCATACTACAGTCCTGCTCTTAAATGTATGGTCACTGAGATGCTTCAAATTTCATTCAAAAACAGGGATTTGCAAATGGCTATTCATAATCATGAGGCTTGAGGTAAAAGCATAGAAACTATAAACTCAACAACAAGGCAGCATTTCAGTAGCATGTACTTCACCAAAGTCATATGTGAACAACTTTAGTACAGCAGCTCTTGTACTTTAATACAAGAGCAGATGTTTGAGTCCACAACTAAGCATAAAATTTTCTTGCCTGGATTTAAGGGACTAAGAAAATAAAACCATGTCTGATTTTAAAAGGTTAGGGTTCCAGTTCACAGAAAACACGTGGACACATCTTGGGTGAACATGGTCAATTTGTATTTCCACAGAATTGGACAACAGATCAGTGATAAAAGACAAAGTGCAGTTAGCCTAAATAGAGAAGCCAGTCTCTGACTGAGCCACAGCCTGAGTTTACACCCATGGACATTCACAAAGGTCAGGAGTAGCATCATGAAGTTAACTTCCCCAGGCCAGAAGAGATACAGGGTCCTCCAGCAGGATTTAACTTAGCAACCCTTTTCAGGCCTTTGGAAATCCTCTTCTGTCAGGAAGGAAGTCTTAAATTACAGGTACAAGACAATTAATGATCATCAACTTCAGAGTGGCATGATGAGATAACTGTGTTAAAAAAAGGCCATCTATTTAACATTGTTACTTTAATGGTGTGACTGGTTACGTGTCAGCATAATTGATGGCCTGCCACTTTAACAGTTGCTGTTATTGAAATAAGCAGTGTAGTTGATGCATTATTATTTTAATTCTTCTTCATTATGAAGGTTATTAAGGTACACTGAAGTTAGTGTAATTGTACATTTCAATTAAATGGTTAAGGAGTTTGGAAATAAATAATTGTAGGATCTAGCAATGATGCTTGCCTTTGAAACTTACATCAAATTTATATAGATAAAGACGGGTTGTTTTTGGCAGGGTAGAGAGATGGAAAGATATGAAAACAAGTGGGTGCCTAACTTTTTGGATTCAGTTTCATGTAAGTTCACAATCCATCTGATTTGTCCTTTTGTACAGCTCCACAAGTTTCTAAGCACTTCAGTGACTTTTCTGTTTGTTTGTTGTTTTTTTTTTCCACAGAGATAAGTGCTAGATGGACTACAGCTCAGCACTGTGTGAATTGTTTCAGTGATTAATTAAGGATCTGCCTGTGTTTTACACTGTGGGTAAAGATGACCTTGCTCTGTCCATACTTGACTGACCGAAAGCTTTGATCACATATGCCTTACCCAAGGCACTTCACTGACGCAATCAAAGCTCCAGACTTGATCACTGTAACTTCACAACTACCTGCACTGCACTATGGTCCCTAATATTAACAATCTTGTGTCCCAGAGTAGAGTCACCAGACCTTAATCAGCTACAGAGGTTCCCTCTGCAACATGTGGGAGGTAGATCACAGCCACGCATTTTAAATGGCATCCTCTGGAAGGCAGTGAGCTGAGGTGGGAGCAGACCAAGTCGGTGTTGCACAAACCTGACTTGAGTGCCACAGATCAGTCCAACCATACGGACACCAGCTCTGTTCTGAAGCCACCAAGTTTCCAAGATTGAGTGTAACAACTTTTATGGCCAATCTGACTGAATCGGCAGTCGCAGTATGAAGGACTGTCAGGAAGGGAATCCTTACTGAAAAGTTTATGTTTAATCCCATTTCATTTGGAAAAGGAAACTTTACTGGATGATTCTTATTTGAAGAGACAACCCTGTCATGGGGGATTTCAGTGGCAGCATTGCAGAAGTGTATGACAGGAAACAATGAGAGAAGCTGCTTGATTGAGAGATGAAAGACTTTCAAATTAATCATCTTCTGTTGCTGACATTGAACTGGCCAGACTTTCTTGGCTTCTATGTGGTAAAAGGAGGGGGGAGGGAGGGTGTCTTTTCACTGCCCCCCTCACTGCAGTGAGACTGGATGGGATAAGTTAGTCCATATCATAATGCTACTGAAGCCCATGTTGAGTTGGGGATTAAACTAACCAAATGCCTATTTTTTTTATTCTCCATTTAAAAATAATTGGCATATCAAACACATATGTAGAAAAAATGTTGCAGACAACATTCACAGTCATAAATGTACATCTTGGTAACTCAACCATCATAAATGTTGAACCCAAAGACTGGACACCCTTGCAAATAGCCAGGCCACCCAACAATCTTAGAGTCATCATATAGTAAAT
Source organism: Scolopax mira (assembly GCA_004320125.1). Classification (NCBI taxonomy): domain Eukaryota; kingdom Metazoa; phylum Chordata; class Aves; order Charadriiformes; family Scolopacidae; genus Scolopax; species Scolopax mira. Next base: position 72,231 of record BJBW01002135.1, on the reverse strand, counting down.
AAGAACAGTATCTATGGCACGCTGTTTCTGTAGACTGCAAAACCAGATCAGTAAGACCACCACTCTACTGGTAAAGCAATAAGGCAGAAGAAGGTACAACACAATGGGGACAGCAGGTCATACAAGTGCAAAAGACAGAGCAAACAGATAATTAATGGGCTACATTTAGTATAACCCAGTCTTTCCCTGGAAGTTTGCATATCATTGCTACAAAAGATTCTGTTACTCTCTTAAATGCTTTTAACATAAGACTGTTAATCCTTTTCAGACTGTAAATGTAATCTTTCATCTGCATAGCTAAAGGAACAAACCTACCTTTTCAAAATCAGCTCTTTGCAAGGTCTTTCATCAACATGTACTCGATCTTTTGTAATTGTGAATTTCCACTAACACACTAGCAAATATATTTTAGCAGCAATTAACACCAATTCCTTGGCCATTTTTGAGGTTTTAAGCCTCATACCCATTTTATTGGCAGCTCACATAGATGGGAGGGTAGGAATAGGGAAAGCTTTCTCAGAAGCTAATTCCCAAACATCCTTTTTTGTACAAGGTGAGGTTGAGCTGCAACTTGAATCATGCCCTTGTATCACAAGTTTCTAAGGTTGACAGAATAACATTTAGACTAAGTGATAAATTGCAGAGACAACTAGTTCTCTGTGGCAATAGATTAGTTGCATAGATAAATTTATTTGAGCTGCCTGAAACAGCCTAACTCAATCTGTGTTAGATGGCCAAGCAGAACGCAACAGCTTTCAATTAGTTCCCAGACGTTCATGGCTGAATCAGAAATCTGCTGCAACAGAGAAGGCCCTTTTTCAAAGTTCTTGGCTTAATATTCAGCTCACATAGTCTGGGTCCTTGCAGTCATCGTATTTGGGGCTACAAAGGAACATTCCTCTTGCCGAGGTGAACAGAACCCCTCTCCCACCCTGGTTCTCTTGCCAAGAATATCTCAGCCCATCTCATTTTGTGACATTATCTGGGCAACAGACATTGGTGACAGATTGTTTTTTCCAATGATTACTCTGCATAAGACTAAAACGTTTCAGGCCAACTGTGGTGTTTGGCTTAACAGAGATATTTGTACTACTATCTCCAGATGACCTTTACATGATCAAAAAGTCCTGGAAGTATTTCTGATTTTCTGAAAAATTTAGTTCTTGATTTGGCCACTTCCTAGCTGTCTTTTAAGGAATTCATACAGGATGCAATACATCTTCCAACTGTGCTCCAGGCAATCACAACTTAAAATCATACTAGTGACAATCTACATAAAACCAAGAATATATTAACATTGGAAGAGTTTAAGCTCAAAAACATACTAGTTCTATTCTACTCGAGCTTCATCCAAGGACTTTTGAAAACAAGGACAAGTGGCTATGTAAATATTTCATCGCATTCTAGAATTAACATCTTCCACATCTTCCATAAGCATTCCTCTTCCTTAAAAAGACAAATGTGACTGGTCACAAGAGGATATATTTCTGCCCCATCCTTCGCAACACAGGCATGCAAACAGCAAATAGAGGAAAAAAAATACAAATCTGTGAAACCATTCAGCACATGCTGGGTTCTCCAGTTGCTTATTATGCAAGTGGTAGATTTCTGTGGCTAAATCAGAGAACATGAAGTCATTTCAAGCCCCCCTTTTCCATGGCTAGGCATACATTCTGTTTCCTTAAGGGCTGCAGATATTTACATGACAGATTTACAGAATAGCCAGACAACAGATTCATTTAGCCTGGTTCCCTTTCTTCTTTCTACAGTGAGTAACGGCAGAAGTTTAGTGTAAGAGTTTAAGAATTAGAGCAGACATAGACCAAGCCATCTCATAATAAAGTTTAGCTATTTAACTAACTACATATTTAAATATCAGGGATAGGATTCAAGTAACCTAAATTCAACCTTGGAAGATCTGGATATCTAATCCAAGCTGTTGTTGAACAATAGTCTCAGATGGTGACCTGCAGATAGCAATTCATATCCTCTAAAAGAAGCATTAAAGAATGGGCTTAATAGCCTTCTGTATGTGCCAGTCTCCCCACGCTGACTGTGGAAAAAGCCTAGATACTGAGTTAGGTTAAACCACTAGATTTGAATAGCTACGAGTTAGGCAAAAAGAATCACACCCCAAAAACTAGTGTAACAGTAACAAGAGCTGTTGGTTGCTTTCAGCTTTTTGTAGTTCCATTGCTCTCCTTTCCAGGCCAGTTTACAGCTTCTGTTTGCCACAGGAATACTCAACAACCAAAAAAAAAAATTCAGCTCTCCAGGAAGAGAAATTTACTATATACACACATTATAGGATGTGAAGCACTGGATTTACACATCAGAGGAAGACATTAACCCCAGATTTACATAAAGCTGGGTCAGGGAGCTGCCCGCTTGCAAAATAAGAATGAATGAGACATATCCTTCCCAAGACTTCTCAATTTGTTTGGATCATCCAAAACTGATTCTTTAAAATATGATTCTAAAGTTACTCTGCAGGTAGTTATACACGGAAAAAGAAAAAGAGAGACGTAAAAACTATATTAACTGCTTATGTCTAATACAGACTAATACATCATAACTATGGGGGAAAAAAAAGTGATCAGATGGTGATTAATAAATGGAGCATATAATAAGACAGGAAAAGCATTTCCATCCATGAAATTATAGAGGTTCAAGAGCTTTAACTTTTTATCAGTTGGTTGGCATTTCCCCTCCCCTTTTTCGATAGCAAATTTCAGATTTTCCTTGAAAATTACATTTGTAAGCTAAACATAATTTTGGTTTGTAATTAATTTGCCCTGAACTGGTCTCACTTCATGCCTCAGAGAGGCTTTAGGGAGCAGTGGAGTCTAAGCACAGAGCCAAGCCCTCTGCAAGGACTGGGCCAGTGTAGGAGGGAGGGGGAAGCACTGGGAAAAGCAACCGCAGAAACAAGCTCTGCCTTACATTTATGGGTTTTTCATTCTCTTTGGTTGAGGATTTGTGACAACGCTCTGGCTTTCCAGCATGTGCATATAAGCATAACCCTGCGGTTTAAGATAAAGTGCTTCAATCAAGACTTCATGTCATTTCCCGCTGAAGGGTAAAGACCAGCAAAACCTTCCAGCATGAGTCAAGACTGTTTTTATAAATGCAGCTAACAAAGGAGTGAATCCCCTCTGACAAGTGCGTGAGGTGTTTGTTCTAGACAAATTAGAGGTACAAAGCTGTGTGTTTAATTCTGACTGAAAGCAATTGAGAGGTACAAATTGTACCAGAGGAACTTTATAAATTGAAGGGAGCACAGGAAAGAGAGGGGAAAAAAACAACACTAAGATGACCTCCACAGAATGACAGTTGAGAGATGATAAAAACTTAGCAATTTGGAAGGGGGGAAGGGAACAAGGCAAGCAGGGGCACAGACAAAGAAGTAGTCTGAAAGTTTTTCATGGATAATTTGTTTTTGAGAACAGAAAAGCCCTGCTGCCATGCCTTCTTGGATTATTTCCAGTGTTACAGATGAACCTGTAGTTTAGTGAATACAAAACCCATGACTTCCCCCCCCCCCCCCCTTTTTTATATTAGCACAAAGAAAGACGGCAACCAAGTCAGGAAAGATTTAGTGGTTTTAATTGAGCTGCAGTTGTATCCTCTCCTGTGTTTTCTATCATGTCAATTTTCCAAGTGGCCATCAAGTTTTTGTCAGCTGAAGCAACCCGAGTATACAAGGCTGACATTTAAAATAGCTCCAGGATTTGCCTTCCTCCTGGCAGCACTATCAAGAGGGGCTTTAAGCATGCTTAAGTTAACTTTAAATCAAGATGTCAGCTTTGAGATCAGGCTGTCTTTGGCATTCTTGTCAATAACGCTGAATTTGGCTTAAGCCCTATACACCTTTATGCATTAACCAGCTGGTATTCAAAGTTGTGTTCTTCTAATACATATCACAATCATTTGTCCTTTACTCAGGATTTGGGACCTTTACAGGTCTGACTGGGTGATTTATTCTCTCTCTGCTTCCTCCCCTCTCTCCTTTAATGGGAATGCACAAATGTTTTCAGTCTGAGCTTCGGGGAGCAGGGAGAGGTGTTGCATGGAGTGAGAACAGGAGAAGAGGTAATAGGCACAAACTTGAACATAAGAAGTTTCATCTCAACATGAGGAAGAAATTCTTTACTTTCTGGGTGGCAAAGCACAGGAAGAGGCTGCCCAGAAAGATAGTGGAGTCTCCATCTCTGGAGACTGGACACCATTCAAAACCTGCCTGGACATGTTCCTATGAAACCTGCTCTAGGTGAACCTGCTTTGGCAGGGGGGTTGATGTATATGATCTCCAGAGGTCCCTTCCAACCACATATCATTCTGTGATTCCATGTAAGAACATCACAGAAAGCAAAGAGATGGAAAGACTTTGCATAGGCGTTTTTATGTATCTTTGCATCTGTTGAATACAAAATGGCTTCCCACCACCAAACACCCTCAGAGACTGAGATGCTCATGACACATAAAGGCAAAACTCTTGCAAATGCACAATGCAGAGGCCAAAAAGGAAAAAAAAAGAGACAGGGAGCTCTTTGTGGCAATTAGCTGCAAGATAGCTAGGTATGATAAGGGATCAGGATTATGCCCAAAGTTTCTTCTTTCATCAGTTCAGGGCTATTGCATTACAGAATCCCCAAAATGACTTGTCATCAGAGGACTTTTGGGAAGAAGCCCAACACACAACATCAAGATCTAGCTTTCTAGGTCACAGCTCATTCAAAGAGCCAAAGACCTGAACAAAGAGCTTTGTTAAGTTCTGCTTCAACCCAGAAGGAATGCAGCAGCACTTCTGCAATGTGGTTGCTGAGTTACATTTACATTTCAGAAGTTGGACATCTGAAGACCTCAACTGTCCAAACTGAGGATTTTGGCTTGCTTGTGGACCTTTTCCATTTAACACTATGAAGAAATATTTCAAATGCTGTCAACTGGCAATAAAGTTTACAAAACCAAGACAATTGAGCCTCAATACACAAGCTGCCCTTTTGACTCATATGAGAGACAATCCAGATTAAAGGAGAGTAAGAGGGTGCAACACATTAGCTATTGCAGAATGTGTCCCACATGGGTACAGTAAGAGTGTTTACAGAGGAGCTATTCTAGAAGAGATATCCTTGGATACATTTGTACTATAACAACTTTTCGAGTTAATTGCATGGTGCAGACAAGTTTCTAAAGCAAGAAATTAGTAAACATTGTGAACAGAACTGGAATATCATTCACATCTTGGATTGAAAACAGCAAATAAGAGTATTTGCTTTTCTATACAGTCTTCTCATTCTAGAATACCCAAGAGTATTTCAGAATATATAGAATCTTAAGTATGGACAGGCAGCCTGAGAAAACTTTTATAGAAGGCAAAGAACACCCTTAGAAGTGGCATGAGGTGAATCTCATAGAAGTAAAATCTGACTATGGACAAGAAACAGTCAAAACCTTAAAAACCTTATTTTACCCAATCCTGTAAGCAGGAGAACACTAGCTTTTCACTAGCATAAAGCAGGATATGAATAAAAACTATCTGCAGCCAAATGGAAGTGAACGGGTTATAATGTACAGGGTAACACTTTTAAACAGTAAATTTAGCATAGCTCTGACATAAAAAGTTCATCACAGTTTCATGGAAATATTAGGTGACTTCTCCACTCACTTTGTTTATTGAATTCCCATTAATGTCAGTCTTTTCATCACAACTATTTATGGTAGCTTCTTCCAAAATAACCCCTCAGTATTCTGCAGGAACCACTATTAGGCCAAATCAGCTCTGAAGTAAGTCATAAGACTCAAAATGCCATTATTATTTGGAAAACGCATCTGAAAGAAATGTTTTCCCAACATCCTAGCAAGACAAAAACCCACTAAGCACAGGAAAGATTAAGCCACTAATACCACACAGCACAAATCAGCACCTCAGCCAGAACTGAGGCCTCTCATGCACTCGTGTACAATTTCAACTAGGGTTGAAATACCCTAGTTCTATCGGTTGCTTGCCGTGGGCACTATCCAAAGACAGTAATGCTACTGAGAAGGGGTTTATTGAGCAAGTGTCCAAATTGGTGTTGGGAGACAGGCAAATTCAGAGCAATGATTGCAATGTGGCACTCTATGCACAGAAGTTGTCTTGGGGTGGAGATGTGTACCCAAGGCTGAGTCAAATAGGAGGATTTATTTTCTTGTTGTCTTGCTTACTGGGTTCATGGCAGTTACTTAAAAACTTCAACTTCTTTATAATTAAGTTCAGTGGGGATGCAAACTGGACTGAAGGTGTTAACGGTTGAATCTCTGGGGAGGCAGGAGCACAAATGCTGCAAGCAATGTTTTTACTTGCCAACAGCTCTAAAAGAAATTCTTATGTGTCAGCTGCTGCACAGGAAACCCTCCTTTGTAATACAATAAAATTTGACAGTAAAGAGTAACTCGTGCCAGGGAAGAGTTAGTTTTCTCCTTGCATCTATCACTTATATACAGCATCGGCTGCAAAGATTTTTTTTTTTTTGGCTATAAAAAGGGTGAAACTTCACTAAACCAGCCCTACATTCTATATTTAAAGCCAATATCCCTTCTTTTACTGAAGTGATTTTTTTGGTGGCCAGAGCATTTAACATTCCACCGAGCAATGAAAATAGCAAACTGAAATTTTAGCAAGTACACAAATCTGAAAGCTGTCTCCAGCAGTGAAGAGAGAAAGAACACAAAAACTTCATAGAATCAGAGACAATTAAAAGCTAGAAGAAGCATGCATGAAGCAGACATTAACATTTTTATGATCTTATGAAATGTGATTAGGGAAAGACCTCAAGAAATAGCTAAGCACAAGGATGGGATATAACCACCTACTATATTAAAACAAACACAAGTTTGTCTACCTTGTACCTAAAGTTCTCCAGAGATGGAGACTCTGCTATACTCGGGCATCTATTTCACTGCACTTGCACTAGAAGGAGGTCAAACTTAAGGAAATTAAATTATTCTTTGTACAGTCACAACCTATTCCATCTTATCCCTCAAACATATCTTCTTTTCCTGAAATCTTTAAAGCTCGTTTCTGTTGTGAGGCAGCCCCCTAACCACCTTCCCAATAAAAGCCATCTCTCCTCTTCCCAGTACGAACTGGTGTCCCACCTTACATTCTCTCAAGGGCATGAATTTGGATCTTTTTTTGCTAATTGCAAGGCAGCACATGAGCTGATGGCTCTTTTCCAAGTAATAATAATGCATTCTCTTGCCATTCCCCTTAGCCGTTTAACTTTTAACAGACTTTGAAAGTGTCTGGTGTCCTTCTGTGCGATATTATGTACAGCAGAGTGAAAGCTTTCCTGCCATAAGAATATAAAGCTGTGTACTTTTCCATTATAAAGTAGTGATCCTGCAAACACCTCTGCATTCTACCACACTACTGGGAAAAGCAGATATATTGCTAATGTGTTTCATTTGGATGATGCGAGCAGTCCTTTTTTAATCTCTTGCATGCATACAAGTCCTTTTAAGTGCATTAACTTGATTTACAATAAGCAATAACATAATAGGGATTTAAGATTCTGAAGTGAAGGTTTCTTAATAAAGTAAATATTAACTCTAATCAAAGATGAGGGAAACTGAAACACAAGACACCTCATCCAAAATGATATAACCAATGCAAGCACTAGGGGAATGTGTAGTTCTCCAGACTCTAGTTGCCACACCTTTCTCATGTGGCATCTCCCTTTTTAAATTAAGAAAAAAGGTTTTTTTAAAACATCAAATTAAGGTTTCCAAACAGCACACTTTCATGAGAGAAAAGGAGAAGTTTGGACTTCAAATTTCAAATGCACTTAAAATATAGCTGAAGTGCTCTCATAGTTTAAAAAGAAATATTTAAAAGCATCCATTTTAATTCGTTGAGATCCATTTTGAATGATAATCAAATATAGCACCACTGCTGGTTTCTTCGGGAACTTTATTATGACCCTTAAAAATGCAGAAAGCTCCAAGATCAAACTGTCATTTAATCTGATGATTGTATAGATGGGACAAAAAACATCAATATCTTCCACATAAAGATATAATAGGGAAGAGGCATAGCACAGAAGATAACTGTACAGCTGGATAAATACAAGTGATATTAGTTCTCAAAAGCAGTCAAAATAAATCACAGAAATGAACATAAAATCAAAGCATTGGAATCCTACCAGCCCCAGCTATTTACTAGGTCATAATCATATTTGCTTTCCAGAAGCCAGAAGTATCTGAATAGAAATCATGAGATGAAGTGACCAACACAGAACTGGATTGTTAGGAGAGCATGCTAATGTTTTGGAGGAGAGACAGCTAAAGAAATAACTCATTGACTAGTAGAAGACTGAACAGCAGCCACTGACAGAGGAGGGAAGAATAATTAAAGGCTGCTTATGAAAAAAGCCTGGCCATAATACCATGTTTTGAAGCCAACACTGCCCCAGAAAAGTCCTATCATGAAGCTGGACTGTGGTGCTCAAGTCAAAAAAACCTAGAAAGAACTTAAGGGAGGCCTTGGTCTCAAGCAGTGGCAGAGGACAGTTGGGCAATTTTTTAGCTTAAAACATGAAGGACTGATAATTTTTCTCAATTTCAAAACAAAACCAAACCCAAACATTTTCACTATGCAAAAAATAAACTTCACTTGAACTGAGTTCATCTAGAAGACCAGGCTCTTTCCAACCTATATCCCTCCTGCAAAACA
>BJBW01002135.1:4909-63379 GCA_004320125.1 Scolopax mira | reverse complement strand
TAACTACAATGATGTAAAGCAACAGAAGTCTCCAGGAGGTGGAGGAAGGAGCAGATGATTCGTTCCAGCCACCCCTATAGCATGTGCTGTGGTCTGAAATAGACTGAGAACAAAAGCTGCTCTTGCTTTCTGCAAGATTAGATCCTGTAAATCTCAAAGTGATGCTAATGGGGATCCAGCTTATACAATCAACAAATTCCTCACTCAAGTCCCAGCCCAGAACCCTTGTTGAAGGCTGAACTGCCACTTTGGGCTGTTGCCTGTCTACAAACAGCAGTGTGAAAGCTGGTTTAAGCAAGCACCTGGGCTGCATCCAAAGCTGCTCCCATCATGAATGCAAAGACTAGAAAGGCTTTGCACCTTACACAGCCTGGTCTGGAAAAGAACTTCCTAAATTCTCTGTGCTAATGAACATTAAAGGCGGGATACGGTTATCTGGATTCGCAGATATGCAGCAGCAAGTTTCTACCGATGTATGAAATGAGAAATCCCTGCCTCGTGTGCCTGGAGAATTATACAGACATTGCTATTCAGTCAGTGGTGTGCCACACTCAGGCTTGCTTCACACATACTGTTCAGCTCATAGAAATGTAGAGACACGCAAATACACTGGGCCCAAAGTCTCTGAGCATTGAGGAAAAAAAAAAAAAAAACTTTGGAAGATTTTAAAAACAAATATGAATTTTAAAGCAAGTCTTATGTTCCTTCCCATCCAAAGGGATTCTGCCAAATCATTTTCTTGCTGCTCCTTTAGGATAGACGTAATGCTTTGAAAAACTCTAGGAGTATGCTGGCTTTGGATAGTCTTCAGAAAAAAAAAAAAGTAATTTTTTCAGAAAAAGAAACTCAGTATTAGAATTAAGCAACTTCCTGTTGGAAAGAAATTATTATCACTTGATGCTACCATATGCTCCCCAAACTCACATGCTGGTTATTAGCGAGAAAACAACATCATCAGAAATGGAATTCTGGTGGTGGCCATCAATGCCTGCTCTTGCACTGGTGCCCAAAATCCATGCATTGTGAGGGCACAGCAAACCTTCCTCCGCAGGTGGGCTCCAGGCAGACAGGAATTACTTTGTCAAGGCTGCTGCTTGCCAGTGACAGCATCTGAACGGAGCTGAGCTGTGCTAACACACGGGTACTGGACTGCTCAGTTCCTTGGGAACTGCTAGCTCAGGCCAGACAAGGCTTTCATTTGGTTTAAATTATTTTTGATGAAACCTTGAAACACAGAAGCCTGCCCACTCTGTGTGAGCATTGAAAGAATATTAGCTACCTTTTCTAAGATAAAGGATTTGCTCCCAATTCCTTATTCATTTGTGCCCTGCAAGCAGATATAGTTGCTTATTGGCTCTACCATACTTGAAGTATCTGATTCTCAATTATATGTTAATTGTAGTCCTTTACACCAGTGAGAAGAAAAATTAGAATAGCTCTTTCTCTTGGTTTGCGTTTATTACTATTATTACTGGGGTTAGCCCACACCAGGCACTACCATTTTCACTCAGGCTGCCTAGTCTTAATTTCTCTTTTTCCTATGTCTTTATTATATACCAGAAAGACGTCTGTGGTTCCAGTTTGCCCTCCAATGCTTATATTTTCCTTTCTTCTAATAATTCCGCATCAGAGACAGGTGGTATTATTTACCACCATATTTTCTCCAACAAAAATATAAATTTAGTAACACCCCCTGAACCTTTAAATTCAACTTGTCTCCTCGAATTCCTTAAAAGACAGCCATTTTAAGAGTCAACACATCTCATTTCGACATTTTCAAACTTCTCTGCTACAGCGTGTCCTTCCACTTTGAACACAACAAAGCCCCTTTTCCAAAGCTCCCATACAAATTCAAATGTTCCACCCCCCCTCTCAACACACACACTTTTTCATAGGTCCCAGTGAACTGAAAAATCAATTACTCACTGTAGCCCCTTGCCCAGCACAGGGCTTGGCCCAGTCCCACCGGGACTGGAGGGGACTAAGGGCACGTCTGTGCTGGCAAAAGAGGACAGGGTGATTTTGCAGGGCCAGGGAAGCTGAAGCAGAAGTGCCTGAGCCAGGGAGGTCTAGATCACTACAGCCCCAGTGCCACGGTGATGGGCTGAGCTACCAACTCCTGATTTTGAGCAGGACTTATCAGCACAGGCAGACCACAGTGTGGATGCAACTGTGCCATTTCCCATTCCCAGATGGCAAGCGCTCAACGATTTGCAGCTCTTTGCTGAAAAGCACAGCTTATTAGGGTAAAACTTCCAAGCACGATGCAGATGTCTGGTTGCTCTGCTGAAGTGAGTGTTTACTGAGCTTTGCTCGCCAGGCAGGGTTTGCCGTTCCACTTGTACCACCGTTATCTGCTCCAAGCCCTTTTCAGACAGTCTTTTTTCAGGTGGAAATCCCAGAAGGCCAGACGTCGATGTTTTGAACTATACAACTAGTTTCTGCTTTCCACCGTGAGGCGTCAGCTCCCTGCCAGCAAACTCATTTGTAACGCTGCACTTGTAAACTCCCGATAAAAGGCTCTGATGGAACCACGCTTCACTGGGTCATGGCAATAAAACTGTTTGGCCTCCTTTTCATTGCAAAAGGTTCCAAAAACCTACCGCTCCAGAGTGAAGCCTCAGCAAGTGGATGGATATAAGCCCATACAGGTGAGATTTACTATAGAACCTGAGCTATTTTTAGGTATTACCAGCCTGAAAGAAAAACATCCTTAAAAGTCAATCCTCATAAGAATCCCAGTGATAGCATAAAATGTTAAGTACATGTTTTCTTTCCATGTTTTTTATAGGATTTCAGTACATCGATTCTGACCACAGGGGTCAAGAATATCAAAAGAACAGTATGAGGGGAAAGAAAAAAAAAAGTTGTCTTATTCCAAGGGCTTGCCTTAAATACATGACAGAAGTTATCACAAATAATTAGGCTGATATTCCCTTCAAGTTACTATTGCCTTTTAAAAATTTCTAGTTTTGTTGTACACTGTTTAATGGGGCGACATATACCACAAAACTGCCTCTAAGACATGTGAGATTGTTTATGTCCAGGTGCCAATGCCACCCTGCAAGCAATGAAATGGTAGATAAAGACTGATTTGACTTGGGGTAGAGAAAGAAAAAAAAAAAGAAAAGAAAATACAAGAAAACAAAAATACACCAATAAAATAATTCTAGCAAAATTTGAGATGAATCAGCGAGAGGGTGAAGAATCAATGGGTAAACGATTCTGGAGCACTTCTCTTGAAGTTAAAGTGCAAGGGAGGCCCTTGAGACATCCCATGAGACTGGATGCCACAGATCTGCAAGCGCAGCCTTGGGTACCGCTGGGGCAGGACTCCCGAGCACACAGCATCCCCAGAAATGCCTGAGTTCCTATGGCAGTGCATGGAAGGTGGCTGCCAGCAGGGCCAGCCCGTGCCCAAGTGCACACAGTGCTTGGACTTGCACTTAGTGGAATCGTGAAGGCCCATCTCTGCTTAAGCTGTTACTTACTATTTCTGCTAAAATCTAGATTTGGTAATAATATAGATAGAAAAAACATACCACCTTTCTTCTAGATATCGTCGTCATTTCCCCACTAGACAGTCTGACTGACTCTCCTGAGTAGCCAAGTAATTTTCAGGCAGATCACTGTCCCCCGAGTGCAGGATATTGGTACAATTGTACAGAAAGAAGAAGAAAAAAAGCTAAGCAATATAGCCAGAAGCCATTAATAATGTATATATTTTTGCATCAAGAAATGCGTTCTATGACAGAGAAGTGATAAGAGACAGGCCCTAGAGACAAGGTCTCCCTAGTCCTTCTTTGTAAACACACTCCCTTAAAGCGACCCTGAGAAATCTCAGGTTTTGACTACATTGAATCCTGCACTGCACATTCAGACCAAGTGTTTATCTTGTCCTCGGAGTAATATCCCAATGGGAAGACTCCCTCTCCAACCTGACAGAAAAGCTCCATCATGTCTCCAAAATTCACAAATCTTCATATACTGCACCAGCTCTCTGCAGGGCCTATGTAATCACAGCTCCACTAGCCACATTATCACACACACACCCCAAACATGGCCACAATAAATAGGAAGCAGCTCAGCAGAGCTTCTGGTCAAGCTTCTCCTTTGTCTGCTCAGGGCAGCTCTTCTGTGTCAGGCCCTGCATACCTGTGGGTGCAACCCACACTATCTTCATGGGGACACCCATCTGCCTGATCCAGGATGGCAATGCAACTGCATTACACACCTGCCTTTCACACCCAGCCCCGTGTGGCACATGATAGTCTAGTCAGTGTACTGAGATACATAAAACATTTATAAACACCAGCTGCCTCAGGATCTGCTAAAGATCATTCTTTTAGGGGTGTTCCTGTGCATCCACATTTACAGCTTGTACATTTCTAAAAGATCATATTAGTTTGGAAGATCCCGGTTGGAGATCCTAGCAGTTACACAGGGCAAACAGATACACAGGAGTGATCATGTGTACAGGAAAAAAGCTTTAAAAAACCTATTTTCTGGGCATCTTGCATCTTCAACCTGCATCTTGCAGAATGAAACTCAAGCCTTGCGCTCATTTAATCTATGAAAATTTTGTAATAGAAGATCCATGCACCTCCAGAAGCAGTATCAGCATAGTATAAGCAGCCATCCTGGGTTCAGTTGGGATAGAGTTCGTTTCCTTCCTAGGAGCTGCTGCATTTTGGATTTAGTATGAGAATAACGTTATGGCAGATACTGGTTTAGTTGTTGCTAAGTAATACTTAAGTCAAGGACTTCTCAGCTTCTCATAGAGGCTGATAGGGAGCATGGAGAGGACAAGCTGGCCAAAGGAATATTCTGTACCACAGAAGTCATGCTCCATGTGTAGACAGGGGCTGGTCAGGGGGCTGGAATCCATGTTTGCTGCTCAGGCTGGGCTGAACAATTGATGTTCTGATGCTGAGCAATTGTATCGCTTCACTTATCCTGTATATTCTTTTATTATTATTGTTTTCTCTTCTATTACTATTCCGTTAAACTATCTTTATCTCAACCCACGAGGTGGTTCCCCCCATCCCCCTTTCCCCCCCACCTCTTCTCCCTACCCTACCAGGAGGGAAGGGGAGAGAAGGTGAGCAAATGGCTGCATGGTGGTAGCCAGCTGGTGTTAAACCATGACCACAGTTCTTGTTGTGCTGCCTATCTCTCACATGTCCCCTTGTAGAACCTACTTTGTGAGCCTATTCAGGCCATGGAAATTTCCCAGACACCAAAGAGGAGTCTGCCTCAGGCTGAATTGTTGGAAAATTCCCAGCAAAATCACATAACTGTTTTTTTTATCCATGTTAAAAGAAAAACAAAAACAAAACAAAAACCAAGCACACAAAAAAAACCAACCCCAAGAAACCAAAACTCCTTCAAGGTAACACATTCAGAAGTTCTGCTTTCTCAAAAAAAAAAACAAAAAAAAGCCACAAACCCCCAAACATACCACACCAAAGTCTGCTCACTTTTATGAGATTTGGTTTTGGAAGGGTATTGAATTTTCCTGTTTCCAGGAAAAACTGCCAAATTTTCAGTTTCCAAACTGAGAAAAGTCCCACTTTACACATGACCACTAAAGGCTTATTCGAGTTTGGCAGCTGAATGGTTTGCAGATTCCATCTGGACTGAGCATCCCCAGCCCAGAGCCACAAAGGCTGAGTGAAGCTTCTGCCGAAATCTCTTCTACCAGCTGCTCAGGGTCACTTGTAACGCTGGCAGAGCTCCTGTAGGCATTTTGCCTAAAAAAAGGAAGGTATTTGATCTAAAGAAGTGGCAATATGACACTGTTTCATATCACCGTGCCTGTGACAATGACTTTAAAGCTATGTGGAAAAAGCAAGTTTGTGCCTAGCAGGAATTTGGGCTGTTTATTAACATGCCACAAGGCCTTCATGATGCTCAGATAGTAAACATAGGAATCTACAGCCTAGAATAGACATGGAAACAAAGAGAAGTTAAAGGAAAGGTTGCAAAACATTAGCCTATGACATTGTTTTAACATATATAAAATAAAAATTAAAATTACTCTTTTACTGTGACTACGGTAAATGGCTGCTTTAACTGGGCCAAATAACTAAGCTATTCAAATACAGGCTGAAAGCCTTCAGAGTGGGACATGGATGATAGACAAGTGGGCTCCCACAACAGTCAGGGGTGGGAAAGAGGCAGTGCTAGGACAGGGCTCATCTGACCTTACCTTGTGGCAGACACTCAAAGCAGAGCAGATAAGTGCCTTTTTCCACAGACCCTCCAAAAAACATTGGGTGATCGGCTAATGATTGGGGCTTGTAATACACAGGCAGAAGAATTTCACCAAAGCAGCCAAAAGAAATGGGGAAAATCAAAATAATTTTTTAAGATAACCAAGGTTGGAACATTCTTTCACCTTCAATCGAAAGCAGAAGCACTGGAACAAATCTCTCCAGCAATCAAGACTTTCCCCACTCCTGCTCTCCATCCCTTTGGACTCCTCAATTCAGGTGCCTGTGCAAACTTGTCCACCTGTGCTGTTTAGCAAGCACCAAGAAGCTTTGGCTCAGGGAAAATAGCTGTGTTGATTTTTTTATTTATTTTTTTAGTACATAAGCACCTAGCTGAGAAAGAGCTTGCTCAGGGCTCTGTAAACATCTAGTTCCCACAGGATATGCTTGGAAGCTCAGCAAGGTATTAACATAATCATTCCTCACACTGGTAATTTGCTATTTTTCCCCTTCCCAGCTTCTGTAATTCCCTTCAAAAGTATTTGCAGCTTTACAACTTAAGCTGTAATAAGTCAAATGATTATTTTTAAAACTTTTCAATTACTTGGGATTTTTCACCTTTGTGTAGATGTCTGACTTTCACTGTGATTCACTCGCCGTGCCTGACCATCACTGGATTTCAGGCAGATGATTAACAGATGTATTGTTGTACTGCCTGGCAGGGAGCACTCTGGTCGTCAGGTTTGACAGATGGTCATGAGGGAACAGAGGGGCTTCAAAAACCACTACTATTCTCCACCATCCATTCCAAGCACATTCTCCAACCCACAGTAATGTGGGGAATGAGAGTCTTTTTCTCCTTAAAACCTCTCCATCCCCCAGTATAGGGCTACCTCATATGGAAGACCAAGTTTGATGAATTTGTCTAAAGACTGAAATTTGGGGCAGGGTCTATTCCACTTGGTTTAGAGGCTAATCACACAGGCTTCCCCAAAACTAAACTCTGAATTATAAGCTCCTCCAGGAGCATTTCACAGTCTTTATCAGGATCAGTCAAATTTCTCTCTCCACCAACTGGAGGCATCTAGGTGATTCAACACAAGAATATAAAATTCAAATTAAATAAGTCTTAGTTTCTTATCAGAAGTCAAGATGATAACTTTTATTTGATGTTGTTCATAGTGATGGTGTGTTCACTGACAGCCCACATTCATTGTTCCTTTGCATCTTTTACTATTCAAACTTTCTATGACTTCTCTGTCCAACAAGTCCTGAAATTTTATACTCCTTGGGAAGAAAGACTATCTAAGTACCAAATGCTAAGGAAAATATCTCAGAAATATCTGTTCCAATTTCAGAATTTTCCAGATTACTTGTAACCACCACCACAAGCCACTTCCATCAAGGTTGAGTCTGCTGGCACAACATATTTGTAAAGTAAATTTCTGTTAATACCTTGGGAAAATTCAGAGTAAGCCTCACAATAAGGCATTTGGGAAACTGTCCTCCCATTCCAACTTTATTAGTTGACCTCCTCACCTTAGAAAACACCTTCAGTGATCCAGCTAAGAGCAGCATAAAAATTTCTTTTAAAAAGCTTCAGTGTAAGCACCAGTCATTTTGCCTCTGCAGCTTTTCCTAGTTTATAACAACAAACCTACTGGAATAGACTGTCAAAATAGCTCCTAAAAATTCCCAACACATCTCAAGATGTGTGAATTGGTCACTGAATTTTGCCTTTTAATATTCTTTCCCTTACACATACATAGGAGAATGTTTCATAGCTTATCATGCATATTTTCAAGATATTTTTTAGAGCTTGCAATAAGGATATATTAAAAGAACAATATCTATGCAAGATTTCTTACTGAAGCTAGATAAATATTTCAGAGATGTCCTAGATTCATAGGTCAAGAAGAGTACAGATACATCTAGAGACTGTGAATGCAATTGCTAATGGCCTCTCCATCAAAATCTGATCAGTGATAACCAGGCAAGAGCTGGAAGTCTCATTTAACTGACACATGTTCTCGGTTGCCACGATGGAATAAAATGTCAAGCATGAAAGCAGGGCAATATCAGAGACAGTATCTCACCAATATCCTATTAGCAGGAAAGAAAGATACACTGAAAACAGTTCCCTTATCTACAAGAAACCCAAATTAACAGGAGATAAGAATGAGGGGATTGGATAAGATTCTGTAAGAAAAGAAACTGAATGCAAAGCTTGTTTGATGTTGATACCTTCATATTGCAAACACAGAAATGAGAAATAGGAACTTCCAAGTTCTAGTGTTTGCTCTATCTATGACCCTGAGCAAGATTTAAGATCTTTGTACCTTCCTTTCATAATCTCTAAAATACAATAGTACTAAAAAAAAAAAAAAAAATCCTTCCTGGACAGGGATAGCATGAAAATTTTAAGTTTTCAAGAAAGGATTTTAGAACCTTGGATTAGTCTGTACTATTATTTCATTTTTACCTAAAATCACTTGGGTTTATGTCTATGTTCTTTAAATCATATGCATTACAAAATAAAACTAAATATGAATAACTACCCGATCCCTAAACACTTCAGGATTCCTGCATTGTTGTTTATTAAGACGCTTGAAAACAAACTTTTTGTCTACAGCATTTCTGGGTTAGTGAAAGCTTATATGATTTATTTTTTCCTAACAATTTTATTGATGTAACAGCACTGAAATACAGATTTAAAGTTAGAATCCTTCCCCACAGTGGGCATTATCAAACTTGATACTCTGTTTACTTCTACCAGAAATCAACAAATAGTGTCGTAACTGGCATAATAGCCGAGATACTTACATATCCCCTGGACCTGATGAGATCAGACATGCATAAAAGCCCCAGAGCAATATTCTTTAGAAGAAAAGCAATTTCAGACATACCATATCAATTCACCCACTTATATTTGTACTATGACAAGCCCAGCACCAGCAAAACAGTCATATTGAAAGCTGAGTGTATTCAACAGGTGATTCAATTTATTTGACTCCCTGGGTCTCCTTGTGCCTTACACTAAGGCTTTAGATGTTAATTTTGTATTTCATTAAAAATTCAGGAGTGTAAGAGTAGCTAAAACAGCATGTGTACTAACAATAAGCTTCTGTGTAACAATAGACCTTTATGTAAAGTGGAGTTTAAGGCAGTATAAAAAAAAAATATGGTTGATCCAGAACATTTCCACATTTTTTTCTACAAAGGCCCTCAGAGAACATCAACAAATAACGAGAATTGTGAAATTTTTTGAAGAAAATGATTGTTCAGCAAATACCAGAGGGATATGAAGATGAAATTTAGAAACAGAGGTCTGCTGGAGATGAGAGAACTGTCATGCTAGAGTTAGCACAAGGATAAAGGGCCACCTGATTCTTGTCAAAGATCAGATACTGGGACCACAGACCAAGTTCAGGGCTCACCGAATAGCACTCATGTAGCTATCATAACATAGAACAAAACAATGAGGATTTAGTAGCCATCAGGATCTTGATTATTCACTACAGATCTGGATAATTTATGTGATAGGGAATATGCTGGTAAGTATATATAACGCATGGGTAGAGCATCCTCAGCAAACTACATCCACCAGTATATCATGAACCAGTGTATATGGCCCTCTATTAACCTGACAGAAACAAGTTATAATCAAAAGTGACCTTATCAATTCACATTTAGTTCAAAAATTTATTTCTAAATAAAAATAAAAGATTTTGCTATGAATTTGCCTACCTGCTTAGTTGTTACATCTTCAAAAAGAAGGCCTAGATGGTACTTGCTACAGGAGATAACAGCTGAGGAAGAACAAGGAACACACATACCTTAGAACTTAGTATATACTGTCTGTATTTGGACATATTTAAAAGTAAGCCTAATTTTCACCCAATATTATTACAGGTGGTAATCTGCCTCCTTAATAGAGCTGGCACTGGAAGCCTTCCCCAGCTACAGTCATAACAAACCACACCAGCGTTAATACATACTTTTCCTTCCTTACTTGGTCCTTCAGAAGGTTCTTTTATAGATCTATAAACTTCATCTTTGCACCGAGATCATAAACATACAGATCTCTTCAGCCACAG
This sequence comes from Scolopax mira, assembly GCA_004320125.1. Taxonomy (NCBI): domain Eukaryota; kingdom Metazoa; phylum Chordata; class Aves; order Charadriiformes; family Scolopacidae; genus Scolopax; species Scolopax mira. The sequence continues at coordinate 53,067 of BJBW01002135.1, read as the reverse complement.
AAATTTAGTCAGACTCACCATTTTCTTTGCAGATGTAGCATCTATATTAAAGGTAGAAAAAGATTAATAGAGAAAATGGATTCTGCCTTGCCAGATTAATTCCACTAACGTCCACACGCACTGCAGGCATACTGTGATACATGAAACCAAGAAATGGTTTTCTAATCCACTTGTCCCAGTTTATTAGTTCATTTGGGCCATTCCCCTTTCTGCTGAAGTCAGTGCTGTATCCCTTTTTAAAGGGCAGAGCAAATTCACTAGAACTCAGAACCTCCAAACAATGCTAGTTATGCACAGATATTCTAATATATTGTTTTTTAAAACAAGTCAAAAGAGTGTCTATTTAATATTTCTAAATGGGAATACAAGACAGCATCTGACTACATTTAACATACACTTAAACAATATGATTTAACCATGGAAAAGACCCCTGCAATTTTTACTTGAGTTATATCTAGAAGAAAATCCCTGGCTGTTGCACATATGAAGGCTATTCCCTTAGCTGAAGAAGGAAATAAATACGTTAGAAGAACACTTTATTCTTTTCCTGGCACAGGCTCTGCTTCCAATAGAAATTCATTTGTTCCATTTTTCTATTTGTTGCCTGTTTTTATTAGCCTGCCTTGACTCTTCAGAAAGCAAACTCAGTCAAGATCATTGTTCTATATAGCTGCATCGGGTAACATAACATCAGCCTTGAGTGAAGTCCTTAGCTATCTAATAACTTTAAATTATTAACTGACACAATAAACATTTCAGGAGAAAAATATTTACTGAGAACAGAAAAGGTGACACAAAAAAACCTAAGTGCAAATCATTATCTGACACTTATATTTATGGGCATTTGTGTCTTTATTTCACTTTTTTTTAAAGAATTGCATCTGTCAACAGCACATAGTTACACATAGAGGAGCAGGAAATGTTGTTGACAGAGTACCTCAACCTTATTAAAGCTATTTTAACAACTTTATCTCTATCTTCACCCACTTGCCCCCATCCTTGAAGTTAATGCTTCATTTTTCCTTTGCTGGGGTTGTCAAGATGGGTTCACATAGAGTTTAAGAATCTAAATAAATTCTGTTCTCCTTCACTACTGTTTTTAACCACTCAGTCTCTTGTGAACAAAGCCTGGAAACTTGTTTGTGTTCCAAGTTGTATTTGTACATAATGGATGAAGAAGCCATTTGAACTTTTGTTGCATGTAGTTTTGTAATTTCAAGCAGTAATTGTTCTATTCCAAGTCACTGTATGTGCAGATCAAAGCAAAAGGCCTATACATCTTATGGACTTAGGGACACAAAAGGTACATTGCAGTTGTCCCAGTGTTTGTATGATCTCCCTTTAAATAAAACATTTATGATATTCATTCAGAAGCTTAGATCAGTGTTCATTCTCCCATACTTAAAATCAGCAAAGGAGTAGAGGACCCCGCAGGGAGCACAGTCCCAACGTTACTGGTCATGAGCAGAGGAACGATTTATAAACCCAAATGTAAACCACAATGCCCAGATTACCATCCAAACCCCAACAGCCTTGAGCAGAACCACCAGCCCCAAGGGGAAGTTTCAGACACAGAAGAATCATACTCAGAGATATAAACCGGGGAAGATTCAAGATCCAAACTTGGTTTGAGAACAACAACAAAACCAAAAAAAAACAACAAACAAAAAGAAAATAACCAACCCAAAACCTAAGAAAATAAGTAGGCAGGACGTGTTTTGAGGGAGAGAGGGACAGGGGGGAATGAAGTCAAGACCCACGCAGCACAATGATGAATGACCAGAAAATATATTCTGATAAGTTTGACCCCGTATCACTGTAACTCAAGATAGTTTCCATATCAAAATTGAACTCTTAGGTAGAAAACAGGGGGAAAAAATAATTGGCTTCTGTGAAAGTGGCCAATTTTAGCATTCTGCAATTGTTTCTGGGATGTAAATCTATTTCTCTCTCCAGATAACACAGAAAACAATTACTCACAGAAAGAACACTCTTAAACACCTATCTTTGGCAGGATAGGTCTCAAGAATAGCTTATTGCTTTGATTCTCAGTGGTAGAGAAGCTAATTATTTCCATCAGGAATCTGTAGGATAATAAGCCAACTTCTCATTTAGTAACAAGCTTTAGAAATTCAAGTGAGTATTAAAAAAAAAAAAGAAACTAATTTATGTTTTATTCAATTGCACCCAATAATCTTGATAGAAAGATTATTCTGACTTCAGAGTTATTTTGAACAAAGCTTTTTCTGATTACAACAGTTGTGCAGAGATCTTCAGAGACTGGCTTCCACCAGGAACAAGCTTGGCATGTGCAGAACAGGTTAGACCAGAGGCAAACTCCCCTTCAGCTCATCTCATTGCTTACAAAGGGAAAGATACCTAAACTCATCTCTCAGCTGTTCTAATATTCAAGATAAACATGGGCAAAAGAAAGTCTACTGGGCCCTTAATTCAGCTGCACTGGGAGAATATTAAGCCCAAAGACAACCGTGGAAGAATTGAACACAAATTCCAGAATGCAGCTCTCAAGCAAGCTTCATGAGGGATGAATTTCATTGTGCAGCTGCGATGTGCATTGTGGTTTAACAAAGGGAAAACCTTTTGTTTCACCACTTAGTTTAAGGATGCTGACCACGTTTGCTGTAGTGAGCTGTGGGATGTGTCCTTACCATTCACTGCACGATCACATATGGAGGCTTTTTTTCCCCTCCCTTTTTTAAGATTTATTAATAGAGGAAATAAAGAAATAAATAAAAACAACCAACACCCAAAGCCTACATAGCCAAAGCACCGTGAAGACAGAGGCAGTCAGTCAGGCTTGACATTTCAGAGAGCATCACTGAAACACGGGTACACTGAGTCCCTACAGCACTTGTCACTGCTGTTGTCACTGTGTGACCAGAGAACATTATATTTCTTGTCCTGTGATCTTCTATCTCACTTTCCTTTGTGGATCAGAACCTCTGGTAACTCAACAGCTCAGAGGTAAAAGTGTAAATCGGTTACTACGTAGTGTCTTTGAGTTCCTTTGTTTACTTTCCCTGACTACATAGCTGATTTTCCAGTAGGAAATTCTCTACACGTTGAAGTGTCTGACAACATAGACACACCATTTGATTTGAAGTTAATTCCTTACCTATATTCACCCACTCTTCTTCAGCATTCACAAAGGGATTATTGAGCCCCTTCACTGCAGAAAAGGATGGCTCATGCTGCAGCCAGACAATGGTAGATGTGAGCAAATATAGCATAAGGAATAACTTGCTTTTTGCCACAAAACCCCATGTGCTGTGAAGCTCCTAATCTCAGGTTCTCAGTAAAAGGGAATCCCTCGTGAGTCTCATGGAAGAACAAATCTACGAATGCACCAGAAAAATATTGTGTGGGTTGGTTTCTTTGTTTGTTTGTTTTAAAAGATGCAAAATCAGTTTAATTAGGATTTGTTTTGAACAATATTCTACTAGATGCATCTTCTTTTCTTTCCAATACCAACTTTTTGCATGATTAAGGAAGGGAAAGTGGTGATGGAGTTGATGAGACCCCTTAAGACACTTCAGACACATTCTGCCAATGGACTTGTCAGTCAAAGGTGAGGAGTTCAGGGGGAACCCAGGGAGTTTCTCCTCACCTTCCTATTAAGTGTTTCTGCTGCTCTGTACGTCCCATCAGAAAGCAATTAACAAAAATAAGCCTTGGACACTTTTACAAAACTTATTCAAGTTTCTCTAGGAAGAATTCCTTAACGCCAGGAGGTCATTAAAGCCATGCTTAATTTCAGATTCTGCTGCATTGCTGAATGCAGGCTTCAATGTGGTTACACATTTTAAATGCATTTTAAATAAACATTAAGGATTCCAAAATCCCACAGTACCCACCTAGCCCCTCCTTCATGCTTATCAATCAGCAATGACAAGATACCACAGTGACTAAAAGAGGTTTTTAAGGTTTTACAAGCAACTGGAGTTCCTTCCAGTAATTCTACAGTTTATCATGTATTTTTAATTCAAATGAGGGAAGTTTGAGACTAAAAATGTTTCAACTCCATTCTCCTGTACTGTAGCATTTGGTTCTGCTCTTCAAACAGTATCGGAGGGTACTGTAATTACCTTAATTCCTGGCTATCAATTAAATAGTTGCAGAAGTCCAGAATTTGTTGTACATTCTTTGGAATGCAGCCCATACAAGATCTGTTCATTTTTGATGAGGAGCACACGTTTAGATCTAGAAGAAAGATGTTCCATGATGGAAAGATGAGAAACATTTGCTTTCATTACTTAGTCTGACTGCTTTTCTGTCCTGCAGATAAAAATAAATCCTTGCAGCTGGAGCAGAATTAATTAAGAGAGGGGAAAAAATTTGGATGCAAAGAACATCCCTTAAAGTAACCAGAAAGAAAATAACACTCCGTGCAGCAGATCCAAATGGGGATGTGAGATATTAGAGGCAGGATGACACAACACAAGATAAAGTTTAATAGAAGATCGTGTTTCAGCATAGCTGGAAAGATTAAGCATGAAGAAAAAAAGAAAGACTTTACTAAAAACTATCCCCTGATATGCATCCAATTATGCATATAAATGTACTTTTAATTTGTAACACTATAGCATTTCAAATGTTTCATGAGTTGTGAAATTTAACAAGAGCTATGTTGCTTTAGGCTGAATCTGTTTTGTTTTTGCTTAAGTCACTGAGCCAAACACAATGCGTGGAGCTTCAGCTCAATGCAGTGTGCATGTTAAAATTTTCTGTTAATGCTTTCTTACGTACGGACTCCCTATGAGAGGGAAGTGATTAAACAAGCCAACTATTTGTTGGCTGCATTTGGTTGTTCATTATCACCCTTCAGGAAATACATGAAGCCTGATGCAACCTCTCCCCTGTAAAAATATCTCAGTCACTTCTGCACATGCACACTCAAACAAAGAAGAATGAATGCCACCAAACTGCTTCTTGCATGGACTTGCCAAATGGTTTCTCAAAATTTCGGGAAGAGGTACTGTGATACATTTGGGTTTTATTCAACAGAAGTAACAAGTTTTTCAACAATAAATCACAGTATGACAAAGTTTCAGGCATATAGTGTACCGTATCTTCACAGATTTATCAAAGTATTTGAGCCAACACAGGTAAATCAGTGTTGTTCATTAATACTTCTTTCAACATAGTTTCAGAAATATATCATTTTAGTCTATAACAAAAGACAAAACCACCATAAATTGCTAGCAAAAAAGAAATTTAAGTCCCTTTCTGTATATTTTGTCACACCCTGAACATGAAACACGTAAGAGGGATTCCTGATAAGTCCAGTTTTACAGCTGATGCTTTAGATTACTGACTATCAGCAAGAAGTTGATATGACCTTGAACTCTTATACAAGATGCAGTTAAAAGGAACTATTCTTGGTTAGGCACTCAGAGGAGAAGCCTGCCTGGAAACCCAAACAGTTCTAGAAATAAATGCTGGTAAAGCAGTATTCTTAACTGATAGGTATAAATATAGTAACCCAGCACTGTTCCAGAGAGCACAGAGCAAGCCGAGGACCATAAAACTGCAGTCCAGCATCACTGCCAGAAAGCCCAGGGAATTGCTCCCACGTTGTCACCTCAGTAACTTTGACTCCACAGCCTATTTTAAAACATTGTCTGAATATTATTCTAACAGCAGAGTTGCTGTTAAGGCCACAGAGATTGAATTTACTGGCAGGGGAAATAAAGAAGAAAAAAACATAGTCATAAATATTAAGACAACATAGGGACAGATTCTGATTGAAGCTATACTGTACACATGCATTAACCCCAGTGACTTCAGAGTAATTACACAAGGTTGCTAAAATTAGCATCTTGCCCGTAGCACCAAGCAAATGAGAAGTGTGTAGACACAGATGAAAACAGAGACAGGAACTGAGAGCAAGACACTGCCCCCATGAAGTCTTTGCTGTGACACTGACAAGTGAAACGAATTTGGGAGAAAAAGCCATTCTATCCCAGCCACTCCCCTGGAGCCTGAGCAGGGGGGTGCTGGGGTGGAAGGTACCTTCTCGCAAAAGAAGGGAGCGTAGCAGAGAGCTCAGGAAGCCTTTCAAAAGGAGAGACAGTGAGTTTGCCTGCCAGGCAGGTTTTTGCAGGATCTCATCATTCTATTTATAACACCACATGCCATGTTACATTACATCACACCACGGGAGATGCACACCACATGCAACAAAACGCATTAGAAACACTGTGGGCTCTCTCTGGAATAAATGCCCACAGCTCACAGTAGCAGCTCAGAGGGAAGTTTTCTAGGAAGACTATGAAATTCCTTGGCAAAAATTGGAAACCTATGGAGTTCACTTTCACATTTCACCAGGTCAGCACTTGAAAACTCACAGCATCTATCAACACCCCCCTGTTTTCCATCCCCATTTTTTTCATTTGTTCAGGGTTTATTCTTGTCTTTTCCCCTGAGAACAAACTGCAGTGTAATCTTTTCTATATTTAACTGTGTTTTATCCCTCTATCTAGCCAGGAATTCCTTCATGCAACCCGTTTAATACCATTAAAACAAACAGACACAGGTAACTCCCGAGCAGGCCTATGGTGTCCCAGATGTTCCAGAGCAATCCATAGGCTTCACTGCTCTCAGGATGGTGACTGGACATTGCTTTGGACAGCCTGATCTAGTTAGCCCTGTTCTGAGGAGGAGGTTGAAGTGGATGACCTCTAGAGGTCCAACCTGAATTTCTCAAAATATTGTTTAAATATTCTTTAATTATGTATGTACCATTTGCCTTCTAAAGCCATTAATATAACAACGAAGTGTATCACACAAATTATTTATAATATTTACTTTACTTTGATCGATTAGAGTTGAAGTTCTCTTAATGAATAGGCAACAGTAGTTAAGAATGACTTCTACAAGTATTTTCCCTTCACAGGGGGATGACATTGCTAAAATAGATAAGGAGTCCAAAGGCTCTTTTAACTTCTAAAACTTATGAATATCAGTTGTCAAACAAGACCAGGAACTGTATGGTGGCAGAGGAACAGTTGTATAGGACGCATCCCAAAAGATTTAGAAGCTCTGGATTGGTATAGAAGCAAGATAGGATTGGAATCAACAACTGAAAGAAAGATGCGCCTTCTCCATCTAGGGCTTTTCCCCACATACAACTTCGTACTGTTATCAGTTACATCCTTAGTTAAAATGGAAGATAATCATATAGTTAAAATAAATAAATATCATTTTGAAATCCTATTTAAATGTTTATTAGCAAGTTTAAAAAAAAAAAAAAAACGTACTGCGTGAGCACAGAAGAAATATTGCATGGGACACTCAGTTGTTATTACCTAAGTTCTGAATGCTTGACATTGTAATTTTGCTGGTGTTCGTTTATTACGGTGTTTTTGAAAGGAGTATTATTTTCTGTAGCATGTCAGAACTCGCCCTGGTGTAGGCTCTCCATTTCACTCAAGAGGTGGAAAACTATAGAAGTTTTGACATGGATTCAGCAAATGGGATAAGGCTGCTAATACTGTGACATGAAGAAAATTTTAATGAGAAGAGAGAAAAAGCAAGCAATCCCAGAGTTATGGAAGGAAAAAAAACCCAAACAGATCTTAGAGATACCCTGGAAAAAGCAGCAGCAGGATTTCACTCTGGCACTTTCAGAACATGGGGTATTATCTGTATTTACTTTGGTGAGTCAAGCAGCCAACCATCAGACAGAGTTCTCAGTGCCTATTTAGTTTGCTGTCTGAGATAAGCGGGGTTTAGTGTACAGTGTTTGTTGATTCTAAACATAAAAGGATCTCATCTCTCCACTTCAGTTAATAGGATTATATATGCTGGGCAATTTGCAGGGTGTCAAATGCCACATTGAAATCTCTACTGAAGTAACTGTTTAGTCTCCAGATTTTGAGTTGCAATCACAACAACTTTTTGCCCAGTGATTGTGTTATGGAAAAATAAATAATGGTTTAAGCTGCTGAACAGAGCCAGTGAAAGTAGTTTTCTGAGCAGTTTGTTTTAAATTTAAACCATCTAAACCTATACCTGCTTACATTGCACGTTGCCCAAAGAAATATCCCTATCCAAAGAAAATAAGCGGTATCCCTATGACAAAGGGCAGGATCATAACAGCTTTTGTGAGGAAAAGCCCAGTGCCAATTGCCTGGACCTTTCCATCGCAGCAGGCCTTCAGGCTGATATTTGAACCTAAGAATGTGCATCCCCTATTTTTTGTGCAGCAAACGCTGCAGCAGGTTGGTGACATTTCAGGAGAATATGCAGGACTCCAAACTACCGCTTGTGTTCGTATCCACATCACTACTTGAACCTGACAAAGACTCTTTAAAAAAAAAAAAAAATCAATCTATAATCTCTTAACAAACATGAAGGAGACCATGTAGATGTCTGTTGCATTTTCAGATCTGCACTCTGTGCTATTTCATTAATGGGTGGGTGAATGCAGATGAGTAGAAGAGTACGCTACCTCCTCCTGCCTCTCCCAATACCAATTTCACCCAAAGCACACACTTCACACCACCAGACCAGATGGAGAACATGGGGCAGTGAAAGAGCTGTTCCCAGTTCAGACTTCCCATCCCTCAAGCTCTCTGTGCTCTTCTCTCTGAAACAGGGTTCTGTAGACAGAGCACCGAGCATCCTGACCTGCTCCAACCTGAGCCACTGTCACACTAACTCACTGCTGAAATCATAACCAGGTACTGAGATGGTTAGCAACAGGAGAGAGCTACTTCTCAGCCCACAGAGAGAGGTTTCCTAGAGGAGAGCAAAACACACAGTCTACCTCTAAATGGCTGGGTTTTTAGTTTTTTTCTTAGTTTCAGTGTTCAAGGTAAAGGGAAGTCTCCAGCAAAACACACCACAGCTGTCTACCAGCAACACTTTTAGTTCAATTTAAAAAAAAATAAATTTAAAAGTTAAGTGGGATTGTTCCTCTTTAATCTCTTCACTATCAACAAAAATTTACTTGCAGCAGGATACCCTACAAATTCATGTGTGTTTCTCTTTTTACAACCTTCTCACCCAGCCACATCTAATCCTTCCAATTAGACCAATTAGAAATTGGTCTCCTTCTAAAATACTGCCTGAAGCCCCTTATCTACAAACCCCACTTTCAAAGGACAAGAAATTCAGCTTGCCAACCAATATTTTAAAAATTAATAAATATACAAATATACATCATTTCACAGCTCTTTAATCTAGGTAGTTGATTTTACTAGGTCCACCAGTTTTATTTTAGCCCTCCTAGAGTATCACGGAACTCACAGGTTTAGGTTGCCGAGTCTTGCCAGTTGGTGATGCCCCACACACATTGCCTGGGTTGCCTCCTGCCAGGTGACAGGAGCCTCTTTGGCCCCACGGACCACTCCTGGCTCATGAGCTGCCTCCCAGCAAGTGACCAGCAGCACCAGGAGCAGCACAGCCCTGCAGCAGGGAAGAAATTCTCAAAGGGCCTCCTCAATCCAAGTGTTCTGCAGAAAGCATTCTATCTCCATTTTCTTTTAGGCTGTAACATTTTCATCACAATACCGGCCACTACTGGTATATGTTAAAACAACTAACCACTCCTTTTAGCCATGCAGAGTTGCTTTTCAAGCACAATACAACATACCTAAAACACAGGTTTCCAGCCTGCCAGCCTTTCCCCTTGACCCTTCTTCACCATATCCCTTGGGCTCTCTTTCACACAGGTTCCCCTCCCCTGGGGGGACCTGGCAATGGGATTTCTGCATTTGCTTTGAGTTTGAATCATCAGATTTGAACACAGCTCCAAGACCTTGCACTGGTTGCTTTCATACCCTCACTCCAATACAGGGCAGTGTGTCTTTCCAGCTGGAGGAGAGAAGCTGCAAAGCCATTCTTTGCAGTGATGCTCGCTGGCACAGCTCACACAACAGAGTAAGGAGCTGAAAGGTGTCTCATGTAAGGGCTCTTGGAACACATCCACCTGCTAGACAAGCCTAGAGTGACCTACTGTGCTCTCACATCCAGATACAGCAGGAGACTAAGAACTGTTGCTGCTGAGATCAGCAGCTTTGGCTGAGCTCTGCCCCCAAGGACGAGGGACTACATTAAGGTCTGCCAACCTGAGAGGGAACAAAAGCTTGAACAACTGGTGGAAGCCTTCTTACAGTTCCCATGTCTGTCTCGGCAGAGGTTATCAGCAGAAATCACTGAATTATTTTTTATTTTGATGGAAGTACAGTTTACTACCACTTATGTTTAACAGAGGCCAGGATTTGTACATCTATTAGACAACTTTGACAGTGAATCGGGAATACACAAAAAGTGTGAAAGGATCAACACAGCCTTAACCTGCACCCACAGACTCCTAAAACAGTGATTAAAAAATTTGCTTTTGTCCACATTTTTCCTGCACAACGAAGTCTGTTTAGCTGCTTGTCATTGAATAAAAGTTAAATTATAAAATATATAAGTGAACTCCTGTGGTACTTTTTAGTTATTAAAATTCGCATGGAAATTTTAACATCAAAAACTATGGAAAGGGTCAAGGCAAACAGGATTTAAAATTTTTCCAGCTAGCATCCATGGCTAGAGAAAGAATATATTAAGTGTTTTAATACATCTTTGCCAGTCAGTGAATAAGCCATGGCAAGGTAAGAGAACAGGTGACTTGAGTTGTTGGGAGGTCTTTCCTCTGATCAATCCCAGCTCTCTCTCTCTCTGTCAGAGGCAATATTTTTTTTCCCAGCAACTCCTGCACCTACGCACATAATGTAATCCCACGTCTGACTTTCGAGGCAGTTCCTCTTCAATAACTTGTTGACAAGGGTGGCTTTGTCTCGCGTGTGGTACGACCATCAGAGAGCAAGCAGGGGACACCGAGCGGGAACGTCACCCCTGCAGAGACAGGGGCTGATGCAGAGCTTCCCCCGGCACCGCAGCGGCGCGTTTTGCCTCCAGTCAGGGAGACATGGCCACAGGCACAAAGCCAGTGAACTGCATGGAGCAGTGACTAATAGCAAACCAAACTCAAGCTAGGGAAAAAAAAATAAAAAATATTTTGCATGACTAAGTACTACTTCAATGGGAAAATAAACCTTTATCCAGAACCACCCAAAACCACTTGTTTCTGGTGTAATACAGCTCTCGTTACAGAACACGAGGGCTCTGAAGCACCAAGTGGGAAAGGAATATTGTCCCCATTTTGGGACCCAGTCAAGTTACCGTTACTTGACAAGGCCCTATTTGCCAGAGAAACAGCATCCACTGTCACCACCTGTCACACATGCAAAAAAAAAAAAAATACATAAAGCCTCATCTTTTTAATAGGAGCTGATGCTTTTAACCTCTTGTAAGTGTGAAGTAAAAAGCACGCACGCACACGGTTGACAGATGGCAACCTCGGGAAGCAGCAGTTCAGCTGGAAATCTGCGCCAGCGTTCAGGGAGCTACACAGACAGATCACAGGTCACAGAAAATCCACAGGTGAGGAGAGAACCCAGCATAATTTCTCACATCTTCAGTCATTATTCCAACTAAGCGGCCTCAGTTTCAGGTTTGCAGGCACCTTTTAAACAATTACGACACTGACAGCTTTTATTGTATTGTTTATTACTCGGAGGGGTTTATGTTTCACATTTTACTGAATCAGTCTTTCCAATATTGTTCTTATGGACAGCAACTGATGTTTCATAGCCCACAATAACTCTCAAGGTCTCTTAAAAGCCTAAGCATTTATTGATACAAAGTTATAGCTGGCTACTACTTTTTAAGTAGTCTTTCATGATCCAATTGTTCCATAAGCTGTTTTTTTTTTTTGTAAAAATAAAGCATCACAATATAAACATCAGATAGATTTGGAGAATTCGGGAAATGAAGAACAGTCAATTATTTTTATGTTATTTAATTTTAGTGCATTTGTTTTAGATGTAATCCTACTGTAAGCATAAGTGGTATGTGCTTGTCACCTACTATAGCCTATATTTAGGACTTGGAACAGTCTAGCCCTGCAACCTCTGACAAAACATTTGCCACTTTATCACAAGTTCTACTCAAGCCTCCTTTTTTTAAATTACCACACTTGTTTGAGGCAAAGAAGTTCATAGAAAAGGGAAAAAATATCCTGGATGATTTCCTGACCTAAAACATCAAAGTGAACATAGATAGTGGAGAAATTATTAAGCATTGCACAATAATCCACACAGAGCAGGCTCAGGAACCTAGAACCCAAAGATTAAAACCACAGGCTTTCACATACATGGATGTACATACTGATAAGGCAATTTGAGATGGACCATCTATTACTGGCTATGTAAAGTGTTGCAACTCATACACATGTAGGAAACAACTTTCCACCCCGCAAAACTACCTAGACATTTTCATTGTCACCTCTTTCCCCTTTAAGGTTTAACCCAGGTCCCCCCCGTAACCTCAGCTCAGTGACCTGCCATAGGAGAAATCCTAAATTGCACAATCGTTTCAGAAGTGCTCACAACCACCCTGGGTATATTTTTATTGTTAAAATCACTAGGTAACCCCACACGGACAGTCACCTCTCTGCTATTTTTAGACCTGGAGCTCTTCAGGTGGGAATAGAGATTGCATAAACGGCTGGCAAAGGGGATTCCTAGCTCAATTTAAATTACAATGTAGATTTCTTTGTAAATTCTGAGATTATACCTGTTACACGCTGCAGTTTCCCTGATGTCATAATCCAGACTGCAATTTCTGCAGGTGACAATACATCGGAGCAGCAGTCAAGAACTACATGCTGCTCTGTTCCAGACATACACATCATCCCAAGTCTTTGGATCATTGCACCAAAGAGCACAAGTTTGGCAAAAAGAGGACTAAAGACAAAAAAGAGAGACTTGCAAATACTGCAGCTCTCCTAAACATCTTTGAGGTATGTAACTTCCAGAATTAGGTACTTGTGCAATCCAAATACTGATGTACATTCATCCTCTATTCTAACAAGACACAAAAAAAAAAAACAAAACATTGTTTGACTTAAGCCATAGCTTCAGCATGAGACATATTTACCCTGCTGGCCTGGCTTCCAGGTGCATGCCTTTGCCATGTCCTTCCTGTAAGTCAGGAGGAGAGATGGTCACCTCTTCTGGTGACCACTGCGGTTCAGAGAGGAGACTCGGGTAGTTGGGGAGGGAAGGAGCCTGGCCCTGGGGTTGAGGGAGGAGAGCAGTCTCACCCACACACCAACCCATCACGGCTGCAAACCCCACGTTGGCTTTATGTGGGCTGATCAAATACAGAACAACCTGATCCACTGTGGCACTGAAACAAGTCCTGCTCCCAGTCGCACTCCGGTTGCTCATTAACAGAGCAGTTGCTTTGCTGTGAGATTACACAGGGGTGCTCAACCCTAACAGGCTCCAGTTGGAGCTTGCTTTTAATTAGCTTACAAAGAATTTAACAGCACAGTGGTTATGACTGCTAATGTTTTTTTTCCCCACGATCAGATCTTAACTAATTTGTGAAACAAAGTTCCCTGAAAAAGAAAGAAAAAGAGACTGGAAAGAAAAACTTTGAAGAATTCCATAAGGAAGACTCAAAAAAGATTCACACTCTGAAAATATCCTGTATCAGAAATTAACTGCAAGGTGAATAATAACTACACTGTCTTCAGAAGATAAAGGCTGGATATGACTCTAGGGCTATATTTAAGAAGTTCAGACACAAAGCAAGTGCTGACAGTAAGGCAGTATAACTCAGAGGAGTTTCAAATGGGCCATCTGGCCAGTAGAGGAACAGACGTGGCAACCAGAAAACCTGGAGAGACCTCATTATAGCACATCTGTGATAGTTTCCAGTTCTCCTTGAGAAATCTCTGTCACACACACAGAGCCCAAGCAACAACCATTCCAACGCAGAGCCAACCCAAGAAGGCTCCAGTTTGGTCTGACTGCACCATTTCTCAGCAGGGTGTGAGCTTTCAAAATAAAAGGGCAGCAGCTGTCTTTGTGGGGGGAGGCCTATCGGGGGCTCTGCATGCTGCCACCACAGTGCCCCCATGCAGATTTGAGCTGCAGCAGGGCTCCAGGAACCAGCACTGCAGGAGAAAACATCTGCCACAGGTGCTGGGAGGAGGACAGGCAGAGGTGGTTTAAGCCTTCCGAGCTGAAGTCAATCCTTGCAGATAGCCCCAATGCTTTGCATCATAGCCAACATTATTCTTTTACTTCTTTCCCCTCCACATCCCCTTCCCTGCCCCAGAGATACCAACAAGGAGGTTAGAAGGAAAACGTTCAGCAGCATCAACGCCATATCTCGTACGGGATTCACTGTATTATTTACACTGAGAGGATATTAAAACATAGTTACCTAAAAGATTCCTTAATGTCAGACATATTTATGGTATTCAATAATATAATATAGGCGATATTTTTTTTCCCCATTTCTTTTCAGCTCTGATACTTGGCAATCAAACTTAAACCTTTATTGCAAATAGGTTAAAATTAACAGACTTTTGCAAGGCAAAAGTTTCTTCTAAGCACGTGCTATACATAGTGTTTTACACCTTCTAAGTTTTATCTGTTCATTGAGTTGCTTTTGGTCTGTGCCTTTGGGGATCCTTTTGTGTTTAATTGGAAGAAGAAACATTTTTTGGTTTGGATTTTTTTTGTGTTTGGGTTTGGTTTTTTTTGGCAGAGAGAGGAAATGGAGAGGAGGGAGGGAAGACAGGAAGGAACAAAGATTATAGCCTAAGCTCTGCCATTGTGGAGTCCCACAATAAGCCATAAAGCACTACATGCACTCACACAACAGTTAAAGGAGCCTGGAAAAGTGAAATCATACTGTTCCCTCATACCAAGATGGAGGTAAGCCCCTTTCTGTTCAGCACCAAGAAGCAGTTTGTACCACCAGCAAGAGGTTGTTTCTAACACCATTTGTTTCCCACGTTTAATGAATACATCAGATCTTTGCACGAGCTCTCACTAAAGTATAAAATAAGCTCTTTAAGAAGGCAGGTCAGAATGCATTTTAACAACTGCCCCTCCTGCGTCCTCTCACATTGGGAACAGGGAAGATGGGAAAGCTGTTTCTGTTGGGACGTGGGGCAGACTGTAGCTCCTACCTCCAGAAGCCCATTCTCTTCCATAGCTGGCAATCTTGTGCAGAGGATATTAGCACTCAGGCTGCACTTCGGGAGCCACAATACCTCACCGTTTACCCATAACATGGGCTGGAATTACTCGGCCACTGACTCTGATTTCTGGCTTCCTGCAAGGTGACAATTTAGCTGTTACCTTGCAAATTAATGTTAACTAGCGGTAAAAATGCATCCTAGATATCTTTCAGTAATCTTGTGATAAAATTCCCAGTTGTTCTTATTTGTAAAGTTTCCTTTGTCTTCACTGTTCTTTCTTTGCACAACTTCATCTCCTTGGATACTCCTCATATTTTATTTTTTAACTCCAAGCATTTCTACGCCCCCATCAATTTTTATTATATGTAGGATTTACACTTTTTTCTGTCCAACTCAGATGCATAATGCATTAGCTTGGTTGCAAACTTCTGCAAGTTCTTCGAGACTCCACAATGTTTAAAATAAACCAATTTCCCACACTAGTCAGCCCCACAAATTTAACACCTCAAGCACTGTAATAACATGGTTTTAAATAAACTGCTGAAATATTAATCCCAGCATTCATTAGTCTTTCACTCTGCTTCTACTGTTTGATGTTTCTTCTCATGCCATCTCTCTGTTTACGTTTCAATATCCCCTGGACATCATTGCATCCATAGGAGGAAAAATTTTCGGTAGCTAACTTTAAGACAAAGATACTTTTGCAAGAGGAATGACAGCTGCCTCCAGCAGCAGGACCCCAGGTTTGATGAGTAGAAAAGCCTTCTTGCTCCTGGTGGCCCTGACCCTACCTTCAGCAAGAACATACTTAGTACAGCAGAGCCAGCAGATGCAACACTGTGTCCCTCTGGATGCACTACATACCTACTGCAGACTTGACGAGTTCACAATATCTTCTTTAGACCTGCAAGTTTGATCCCCAGAACAAACAAGAGATTCAGTGCTCACTGCTTGGCTGTCTATGAGATGTTTCTCCTTTGCAAGAACAGGCTGTTTGATGATTGCCATTTGAAAAAAAACTTAATATTTTTAGTTTATAAAAGTGATCCTTAAGATTCCAGCATGCCTTGGTGAGACACATGCAAATATTTCCAGGTTTTATTGGACTTTTCTGTCTTATATGTGAGGGAGAAGATGAACATATTGATGAATGAAGCAAAATAACACTTTTCCCTCACTTACACACCATACTGCAGGCAGATGACTGGGAACAGAAAATAAAGATGCCAACCTAGAGCAAAAAGTATCTTCTGAATTCAGCCACCCACCTTTGTGTATGGCCAGGCTACGCAGGGACAATGACTGAACAACCCAAAGATATTGTCTTTGACTTTTTCTAAAGAAAATAGTATGAAGTGAATGCACTGGATTATTTCAGTCAAAGCCATTGACATTCATATTTTCCTCAAAGCAACTCTATTACCTCTGCATACAGGTTTCATAATAACCAGCAGAGGAGAAGCAAAAGGCATCAGGAAAGTTCCAGCCCCAAAGAATTCGACTCATAACTGGCAGCCTGAAGGAAAACATAACAGCTCGTTTTATCATTTATAAAGTAGGCTAATGGATGGAAGGGAAAATATATACAGACCTTAAAAGAACAGAAAAAAATAAGATAGAAAGGTACACCTAAGACTTCCAGCCACAAGGAGTCCAGTTCAGTTTTACTTTCAGTCTGCAATTATCTAAGACCTTATCTCATTTATATGGTAATAACTTGTCTCATGTCAACTCAACAAGCGGAGGTAGCAGCTACGCACCGTGGCTGGCTGAAGCCTCCCAGCGTGGGCAGAAGGACCCGCTGGGCTCACAAAGCCAATTAGACTTGCCAACCAGCCAGGGCTAGCAGTGCTGCCAGGAGCATAACAAACACAAGGAGTTTCTTGTGGCTACCAATTTAACTTAACTCTTTGCAGTTTTGCACATGCTTGGCATGAAAACATGTTTCAGAGATATTTATTTGCCCGGGGAAGAGGAGACGTACTGCAGCAGTTTGGAAAGAACTGTTCCTCAATAAGGAGCAGAAAAAATTTCATGGCAGGAGTAAGGAATTATTCCAGGATGATTACTATAGCTGCAAAGCTGTGTTTTCTCTAAAATCCTAATTAAATATAGATAACGTGAGAAGAGAGGCCAAAACAGATCTGGACATTAACGAGAGATAAAGGCTTGGTCTTTTGCAATTTCAGAGGCAATTACTAAGGGATGTCTTATCCCCTCACTGAAGCAGAGAAGATGCACAGAGACCTCCAGGTTCCAAGCAACCCTCTGGCTTTCAGATGTACCAAACCAACCAAACCCCCCAAAACCGCCTAATTATTTCAAGTCAGCCAGGTAACAAACATCAAGACAGAACAAGAATCTGGAATACAAGTACTCCGTACAGATAACAAACCTCGTATCACTTTCCTTATTGAAAGTCCAGCTGCTCTAATGGGCTCTTTCTCAAAAAAATTAACAGTGGTTTTGCCCAAAACCCTGTTTCATTTTAGGGCATAAGAGAACATTTCATTTCATTTCAACAAGTAATTTTCTACCATGAGTGAGATCGAGAGGTGCAGCGATTGTATGTACTAGAACCCCAACCACTGCAAGGCTTGTTGCTTTTTAGAAACTGCAGTCATCAAGTATGTATCTCCAGCCCGCCCAGAACAGAAAAGGTTGGGTTTAAGGTGGAGGAATTCAAAGCATATCTTTAATGAAAACCAGGCAGGATACAGTTTCCAGGCTGTGCTTTCTAAAGGGGTTCTGTACCCCCCACTAGAGGGTAGTGTATTTCGTAGCTAATTTAGGAACAATAAGACAACTGATGTTATTTGTGGAGGGCAGGGGTAGAAAACAGAAGAGAAAACCAGGGTTTGGCTGATGCCCCTCTAATACTAGCACATACTGTGCTGCTTTTCTCTCTCCCAGAAGAGACAGGTGGGTTTCAGGAGGGTCAGGAGTATGCTCGCTCCTTCATCCCTTTGCAGTCTATAGGAAGGAGCAGCCTGCTTGGGTCATGCTGCTGATGGAACACTGGAAGTCTGGGTGTTTTAGGAATACTAATATAAAATGCTGTGAATTCAGGAAACTGAGTTTTATATGGTATTTCTTATTGTATTTAAATAAAACACAAATTTATACTAAAATATTATTGTATGCATAGGAACACTGATAGTAAAATAAAGTATTTAACATCAATATGTTTCAGGACCGTGTTTATTCTTTAACACAGAAGACGTTAAACATGAATACCTTAATCCCCACTACATCACAGTAAACCCTGAGCCACACAGTCTGGAGAAAAAGTCTCTCAAATATCACTTGAGTGACAAATGGGTTTCTAACCATCAGCAAGGGCTGGGTTTGCATCACTTCACCTCTAAAAGCATCCCTTTAGTCATACGTGCTTCAGGTGTGTGTCAAGAACATGAAATTAAGGTTAGCAGTTCAGAAAAGCTCTGAAAGGGATCTAGAAGCTTTCCTCTAAGTGCAGCTCTGCCTACCATCTCAGCAATAAAATTAAAAAAAAAAAAAACCGCAAACACATCTGTTTCCACTCCAGCATAATCCTGATACTCTCAATCTCACTCACATCACAGACTCATGGAAGTGCCAGCTCATGGACTGCTGTACTGGGACAGAGACAAGTCAATGTCAGAGGACAGAAATACTTTTGTGAAGTGTTGGTAAAAAGATGCTAGCCATCAAAAGGAAAGTCAGCTTCAGACAATCTGAAGTAGCCTTGGGCAGACAACCTAAACAAGAGCCTGTTTTGCCTTAGTTGATACAGGCAGAGCTGAGTTTATAGGCACAAGGCTCAGCTTTTAAGCCTGAGCACAAAGAATTCAGCCAGCTCAGGATCCAGGGATGGATTTTTGATAGTGAGCAGCTGCAATCTATGCCATCTTGGGAAGGAAAAAAAAAAAAAAAGCAGGCCTAAAAATAAAGTTTATAACTTGAGAACAACAGCATCAATAATGAATTTTCACTACTAACAATTACTGATTTTTCCCAGAAAGCTTAATAAATATTTCATCGTATTTCATTCTGAGAAGTAATCCAAAAGAAGACTCTGAAAGTCTTGAGGAAAGGAGAAGGAGCTACTTAAAGTGTAAGTTTTTGCAATGCTAATAGCTATGAGGAAGGTTTAGTGCAGTTTTGCTTTGATTGCATAGGACTAGAATAGCTACAAGAGAGATTTAATAAGCAAGACATCCAGTGTAGTGCTATTAAGTGCTTTTCAAGCATAATAGGGTAGTATTCCAAAAATGCTGCAATCACCACACCATAGTCTTCAGCAGAAAGAGCAGTCCCTCAGTGGAATTCCCCCCACTCCACCATGTGTTAATTAGAGCTCAAGATACCACACACACCATGTTCATGTAAGAGAACCTTGTATCATGAAAAACACCTCACTTTTGATTCCTTGAGCACAAAACAGGAGGCCACACATTCAGGGCAGAACAAAAAGCTGAGAAAAGCACCTCACAGTCTGGAAATTAAGAAAGTGAGGGTAAATCTCATTTGAAGTTGTAATGAAAAACTCAGCCTCTAAAGGCTTTAAGCGAATAAGTGAGCATACACTACTAAACATTTTAAATATGTATTCAAAGTCTTGTTAGATTCTAATGCTCCTCTGATGATTAAATCTGATTCTACTATTCAATAAATAATTCAGTAGCAAAGAATTACTTGGCCTGGAAAAGAGCTGAACAATAGTCCAAGACTCTTTTATGAGAGATTTTGGCCTCGATTTTGACTTTGCAAGGAGAGGTTTCTGCATAAGAGGAAGTGCTGCAACAAAGTTGATATGTTTGTATTCACAACTGCAATTTAGAATCAGCATTTTCTCACCTTTCTTCTGTTAGTAGAAGAAGAAACCGCTGATGAGATGAAAAAAGAACCCAGCAACATAATTTATATAAGCTACTGCCACAGGAGAACAGTTTTATTATTCAAGGACAGACTACTGTTTTGTTCTAGTTGCGGTCAGGGAGGTTGATCCTCTAATAGAGCATGCTAGTATTACGTATTTAGGAGGGCAGATATCTATGCACCGTGTCTAGAGTAGGCTCCAGAAAGCAAAATACTCCACTGTGTTTGGGGGTGGGTTTTGTTTATTTAATGTCAGCACAAAGATGCATCTCTCTAAGCACCAAAGAGCAATCTGATTAGGAGTGAGACTACCACTAATAAAGTAGAATCACAGAATTGTCTAGGTTGGAAGGGACCTTAAAGATCATCTGGTTCAATCATCAACCTAACCCTGACAAAAATCACTAAACCATATTCCTAAGGACTACATCAACCCATATTTTGAACACCTTCAGGGATGGTGCCTCAACCACTTCCCTGGGCAGCCCATTCCAATGCCCAATAACCCTCTCTGTAAAGAAATGTTTCCTAATATCCAACCTACACCTCCTCTGACGCAACTTGAGACCAATACTCGTGAAAATACAGTCAACTCAAATTTCCTCTCCACTAGAAATGAATATGCTTAGGTCAGAGACTGTAAATCAGTGTAAAAACTTTACCAGGTAAATTCCATTAACTCTGATGAGTCAGAATATGGTTTGTCCCAGCATACCACTGGGCCTGATCCAAACTCCACAGGAACCTACTTTTGGATCAGACTCTTGTAAGGCACATACTGGACAAACACACAAAAGATATTGGTTCTCTCTGTTTAAAAAAAATGCAGGAACTTGAGCCACATGTGTTTTCAATATTGCTTTGGTCAGGCAATTATGTAGTTCAAGAAAAGACACCTCTGAGTCTGAAACAACAGTCACAAAGTAAAAACCTCTTCGAGTGCACCTGAGCCTCCCTTTCCAGGCAGCAAAACACCAACCCAGCCAGTTTCTTTGAAAAACAGAGCTATTCACTGGCATTTGCAATCTTTTAGTACACGATATTGTAAAACACTCAAGCCACCCTGAGAGACACACAGAGCAAAAAAGAATTGCTCTAACAGAAATGGGATACCTCTCTTTTAACATACCTTTGTGTAACCTTTACACAAAGTCCCGTTTGGGACTACACTTTAAACCATCCCAAAGAAACAGAAGCTTTAGGTACCTCTAGAGTTGTGAGGAAACCAGAGACAAAACACCCCAGAGCCTCACCTCATTCACATTGTATTTTCTACAAATTTAAGTGTTCTTAGGTCCTGCTTGTTCCTAGTCAACTTTAAGGAAAAAAAAATTAAAATTCTAGATAGCATTTTCCACAAATAATTCTGAAAAAAACACCAGAGATTTGACTTTGTATTATTTCAGAGAATTTACCTTCTAAATCAGAAGAGCAAACCCACGAATGTATAACTGACCTGCTTCATTTAGAGCTTTCTCCATGAGCGCTTTGTTTAGCTGCGCAGACCAATCTTCATTGGTGATACCTTTTGACTGCAATCTCCACGCTAGAAACAAGGAGCAACAAAACAAAATGCTTCAATCTGGAGGAATAATACAGGTCACTATGGAGTATCTTCTAATGAGGTAATTTAGCACAAGGGAAGACTGCAGGAAGTTATTCACAGCTGCTGCATTCTGTAAATAGAAGCCATCATAGGTTAAATTCCAGAAATTTCAGGTATATCTAAACCCCCATTTGATGACTTTTGTCCCTAACATCTTCCCTTTATCCCAGCTCCACAACACATTATGAGCGAGATCGACCATACCTCTCTCCCAGGAACTAGAGAAAACCTTGTTTGCTCCAGACCAGAACTACTCCATGTTGCCCCATTAACTGCAATTAAATGCATCACCTGTGGTTTCTCCAACAACACAGCACCATTGCTCAATGAGGTAACTCAGTACAGCTGCTTTGTGCCCTGCAAAAGGGCAACACTTTAAATCTGCCAAAACTCCATCCCAGCTCCTCTTTGGCAGTAGAAACCTCCTTTCAAATGCTTGCTTTCGTGGCTTCTGGGATACCACAAATACAGGCTCCTGCTGTTACTGGGGCCCCAGGTTGGGCTGGTTTTGCCTCCACTAGGTGCTTTTCTGACAGTCGGCAACTGGAGATCCACGGGAGAGTAATGCAATCAGGGTGCCCCATGCCCAACCCACAAAGTGGTCTCAAGCATTTCCTTGGTTCATATAGGTGTTTCATATCAAAACATAGTATGTGCATTGAAGAGGGTCCAGAGGAGGGCCACAAAAATTACAAAAGGCGTGGAGCACCACTCCTATGAAGACAGGATGAGGGAGTTGAGGATGTTTAGTCTGGAGAAGAGAAGGCTCTAGAGAGAACTTATTGTGACTTTCCAGTATCTGAAGGGAGCCTACAGGAAAGCTGGAGAGGGACTTTTTTACAAGGGCATGTAGTGATAGGACACAGGGTAATGACTTCAAACTAGAAGAGGACAGATTTAGATTAGGTATCAGGAAGAAATTTTTCACCCTGAGGCTGGTGAGACGCTGGAACAAGTTGTCCAGGGAAGTTGTGGATGCCCCATCCCTGGAGGCATCCAAGATGAGGCTGGATGGGGCTTTGAGCAACCTGGTCTAGTGGGAGGTGTCCCTGCCCATGGCCCTCGATGATCTTTAAGGTCCCTTTCAACTTAAACATTCTATGATTCTATGATTTTACTCCTACAGGCTTTCCCTAAGAGACGCTGACCTTTCAGTTGGGCCTTTATTGGGTTTGGGGTGTGGAAGACAGAGTGACAGACATGGTTTTGGGGTACCAGAGATACATGTCTCTTTGTATTTTTTATGAATTAACAGGCTCAGACAGATTCCTGTATTTTTGAGGGGGCAAGCATTTCTGCAAAATTTCTTCCTGGAACTTCCTATACAGAACACTAGAGAAATCCCATCTGGATACTGCATACAAGAACTCCCATGGAAACGGAAGCATGGAGGGGCTTAGGGAGGTCAACAGAGGAGCATTTTTTCATGACAGAGGGCTAGAAAACTTGCCTTGCACAGTAAAACACAGACTGAAAGAGGAGAGAATTGTAGTCTGTAAGGTATCCAAGCACCAAGAGAGGAAAAGAATTATTTAATTTAATAGAGATATTGACATAAAGATACTGGATGCTAATTTACCACAAGCACATCCATCCTGGAAACTAGAAGAAGGATTCCAGTTATTAAGAGGATGAAGCTCAGGAACTCTGTTCCCAAAAATCATCTTTTACAAAGAGGCAAATGAGGCACAAAAAATTAAGCCCTCTATTCAAATATATAAAGTTTGTGTCAGAGGTGGGAATTAGATACTGGAGACTTAAATGCCAGGTCAGGTCCTATAAAACAAAATCAATATTCTTATCACTAAGGATCAAATGTGTTGAAAAGATGGTTTGCTGAGACAAATTTTGCAATCCAGTATAGGTGAAGTGAGAAAAGGAAACTAATATGAGAAAACAGATTAGATTTTTATAATATTAATAAACTGCTAATAAATAATAAATAAATTGTTAGTGGTGAGTCAGTATCTTTGGAATGATTAAAAAAACATTTTCATTTAAAGAAAAGATTTGCATTTCTGACACAAGGCATCACCTCAGCAGACTGCAGAATTAATCAAGATGCTTATGGGCAGCGTTTTCCTTCTTTTGCATAGCAGAGTAAATAATTTATTGATACCTAAGTGTTATCTGTTTTTCTGGGTTTTTTTTTTCCTTTTAAACTTTATTGTTGGAATTATCAATACAGTGATGTCCTTGGGGAATAACATGCATGCTTGTAAAGTTCACTTATAAACAAACAAGCTTAGACACTTCTCTTTCTTCTGAACTCATTTTGATTTGGGATTATCACATGACTGTAATTTAATTTTTTCCCTCACACAGCGCTTGTCAAAGTGTTGACCTGACTTTTTCTTTCTCAGTGTCAGAAGAAATCAATGAGGGTTTGCATTTCGGGATTCCCAAGGGTGTTTTCCTTATTATCAATTTAATTGTCACGCCTTTTTTATCTCAAGCCCTTTACATTACTCACTTCACCAGATTTCTCTACATCCTAATTCCAGTACCAAAATCCGAGGAGCTACTGAAGAGAGTCCAGCAGAGGGCAACAAAAATGATCAAGGTACTGGAGCATCTCTCTCATGAGGGAAAGCTGAAAGACCTGGGTTGGTTTAGCCTGGAGAAGAGAATACTGAGAGGGGATCTTATAAATTCTTATATATATCTAAAGAGTGGGTGTTAAGAGAATGTTAAGATTCTTTTCAGTGGTGCCCAGTAGCAGGACAAAGGGCAATGGGCACAAATTGGAACACATAAACTTCTGTCCGACCTTGAGGAAAAACTCCAAGGGTTGAGAGAGCACTGGAACAGGCTGCCCAGAGAGGATGTGAAGTCTCCTTGTTTGAAGATATTCAAAACCCACCTGGATGAGTTCCTGTCCAGCCTGTCCTAGGTGAACCTACTTTAGCAGCGGGTTGGACTAGATGATATTTGAAGGTCCCTTCCAACCCCTACCATTCTGTGGTTCTGTGATTTGTCATGTCTTCATGTCTTAGTTAATCTTCAGATGCTCACTTTATGCAAAGAGAGAGGTGTATTTCCAGTTCAGGAGCAAAGATTTTTAAAAGTCATGTGGGGTTTTGGTTCCTCAGGTCTCTGTTGCCTCTCCCTGCCCCTGAAACAGGGACCATGTTCCAGCCATAAACATGTTGTCACCATCGCCAGGAGGGAGATGGTGACACAGGGCCACGCACTCTCCCCTGTGCTCCCTCATGCTCACAAGGATGTACATCACCTGTCTTGGGGACCTGCATTCCCAAACAGTATTAAAAATGCAATCCCAACCTTCTTTTCCCCTCGGCTTTACATGAGGCAGAATCTTTCACATTTTCAGGTAGCACTAGCTTTGTAAAATGTCACTGTTCTTCTTAGCTTCTGAATCACACATCAGTTAGGAAGTTACCTGTGGTAAGAGCAAGCGACTCTGTGCTCTCATCCTGACCTCCCAAAATGAGAACCAGAGGGTGCACTTGCTGCATCCAGTGATCAACAGTATTTGAAAGAGAAGAGAGAGGACGCACAGGCAGCTTTTATAGGAAAGGCTGATCCTCGATGGCCACAACATCATTATTGACATTCCTAGCTCCCCTGTAGCCATTTCTGTCCTCTGGCAATGTTTCCAGCCTCCCACGAGAGTTTGGTCTGAATGATGCCATCTTACCACTTTTTCTTTGTTTTTTCACACAACACCAAGACCCTTCATTTTTCCCTTTTCCAGCAAAATTGAAAGACCAGCTTCTTACATTCAGCCACTGGGACTGGAATGGCAATTCCTCAATATAACTCAGTCTTAACACTAGTTGTGCAAGGATGCACAGGTGACAGTTATTCCTTTCTTCAGACAGTTGCAGAGTTGGTGATTTCCCCTATCTCCCTGGAAACATGTTTACAACTTCTCTCTCTCCCTTCTTGTCTATCAAAGTGCTGTCGTTGACACCCAAATGCCTTGCCTCGGCACCTCGTGAACTCCAGTGAATTAATAACCACGGCAGCTTTGCAGAGAAAAACACTTGAGTAGAAATATATCAGGAAAACTTAAAGGCTCAGGCTATCAAGAGGTGTTTAAGTGGCCTGAGCCATAGGAAGATACCAGCAGGACTTTCACATCACCCTTCTGCACCACTCTAAGCTTATATAGTTTGCGTGTGTTTCTGCCTAAATATCTTTAGAAAGCCAGAACGGGAAGGATTCAAGTATATCTTGTGTTAAGTTCTTAGGTGATCTGGGGCATTTCTTGGACTTTCCAAGTTAACACAGGGAGTTGTCAGAGCATCCTTGCATGCTGTACAGCTTTGTCACAATTTCCCAGGAATTGCTTAGGGCTTCAGGAGCTGCCAGTATCTTCCAGAGAGCAAACCACACTGGGAGGTAGAGGATGCATGTATGTACATGGTGACAGGAAGGACAAGAGGAGCAGCTTGCCCTAGGCATCAAGGCGAAGTGAGAGGGTCACATTTTCTGGGGCTTCCTGGGCCCTGCAAGCCGTGAAGGAACCAGCATGTTGTTCTCACAAGTGCCTTGTGCAAGTGCGGAGGTGAATTTCTCCTGCAAAACCTGGTGTCACATCTGTGCAGAACCACAGGGGCAGAGCCCCGTGCTTGGCTTGCCCTGAGAATTAGATGCCACGCTGGGAGCTGCCACCAGGCACGCTGAGCTGTCGCTCTTCAAAGGGCTTGGGTTGTGTAAGCGGACCAGGGGAATCGCTAAACCACAGACAATGAAAACAACTTTAAATGAGAGACAAAATGAAAGGAAAAAAAGCTGTCAAAATGTCAAGGTTAATGTTTTCATAAAACTAACCGGGCTAGACAGTATGAGTGTAAACTTTAAACTTAACTAAAACTTTTAAAGGGTGAATACAAAACTAACTTCAGTCTAGACAGTCAATAAATCTATCCTCCTTAATGAAATACTGGTCTTTTTGGTATTTCTGGTCAATTTTCTCCCTCATCCTTGTAGCTATGGAAACTTGAATTCTTGTCTGTCAAAACCCAAGTTGCCTCCTGCGGCTCCTGCTCCATGTCCTGCTGTACCTCCTCCTCTGTGTCCCCCCGTGTTCCTGGCTGGGCCAGCCGCTCTGTCCCCAACCTGGTGACAGCTCCAGGATGGGCAGCAGCCTGCCAACATGCACACCGAGCCAGGGAGGGACAAATCTCTGTCCCTGCTCCTAAGCTGGACCGTGATGATTTCTGCAGAGCCAGAGCTCTGCCTGGCCTCTGGAGGCAGCCCGGAGGAAAGGCACCTCCTTCTCTTAGACCCTGGCGGTGGCTCTGCTGTCTGAACAGCCAGAGACAGCAGAAAGGGGGCTTGGAGTACATCTGAGAAAACCCAGGGCCAGCAGATTTTATGATTTTATGGGCTCTGGGATCTCGCTTTTGTTGTTAGTCATCCAAAGTTAGAATTATATATAAATTTTCTACTTAGCCATTTTCCTGATCTTTCAGGCAGTTTTTTTCTTGAAATAAAATTGCCTTTTATTTTCTTTTTTAAGGAAGGAAAAGAAAAAGGTAAGAACTCCCCATTATCTCAAATTGATTTGTTATTTCTGGCTCAGTTCATACATCTATCACTATTTACATCCTATCCCTCCTGGTGAATGCTGGAAGGAATGTATGTGTACTCTGAAAACAGGGCAGTTGTTCTTCCTTCCTTCTTTCCTTTCAAATGTTGCTCATTTGTGTCCCCCAATCAGAGCTCAGTTAAATTGTAAAGAATTAAGTGGAATCACCAGCTTTTTGCTTAGACAGCCCCCTAGACAGCCCCTTTTCTATCACCTTTTTCTTCAAGTCTATTATTGTTTCCTTCAAGAAAAATTCTAATTTTTTTGACCAACAGTTACCTCTTTTTTCCCCCCTCTCTTTTAAAATACACCTTGTTCAGACACAATTTGCAGCCTGTACTTCCAGTGCACTGAAGCTTTCCCCAGGGCAGGATCTGGACTTGCACTGTTCCAAAAAACAATGGAGTTGAGAAAAAGGTGAGGGGATAATCAAGCAAGTGTTGATAACCAATACTGGAATCACTGTCTTAAACTTAGATTGAAATTTGCCTTCATCTCTTTGACCCTACCTTAGCATGAACCAGCTGTATGACTAGTAAGTCCATCTGGCTCAACACTGTGAATAAGAGAAGGCTAAACTCCTATTATTATAAAATTATATATAATTATCATATAATATATAATTATATATTAACATATATAATAATATAATGTAAATTATTATTATTATGGATCTGTAACAAAATAAGGATATTGGAATTTTACATCAAAGCCCTTTTGTTAGGGAGCCATAATATTAATTTATGTTCTGTTATTCGTAGTGCTGAAATTATGCTGTTTCACATAGTTCGATCCACAGAGAGCAAAAAGACACAACCAGTACTTCAGCTGCGTTTGAGAAAATGTGATTCTGGATATTCAGTGAGAATAACTATAACCAGGAGGTTACAGCCCTGAAAGTTTTCTTTGAGAAGGTCACTAAACAAACGGATTAGATTGGAAGCTCATGTTTTTCCTATACAGAAGGGACAAACTGAAGTTTGATTTCATTTTCAAAACACAAAACAAAAGCATCTAAAGCCAAGAGCATATTGCAAATACTCCACCTGAAGAAAAGCATAAGCCAGGATATTTCAGATGAATGTCAAGATGCTTCAATTTATGTATAGATTTTAAGGTACCAAAGCTGCCCCTATTAAAACAATGTAAAGATCTTACTTTCTTCCCAAAGAGACTCAGCACAAGACGTTAGCTTTTTTCCTCCAGCACATAACATAATGGACTTAATGCGAGTAAATCCTCTCCACTTTTTCTGAGTTACTGGTGAGGAATCTCAGACATGTAACAATGTGTGACAGACCAGTAAAGAATAATAATCATCTAACTCTACAGGAGATATGTCCTGGCATAGTAAATCAGCACTGGATGTTCCCAAGGATGCCTCTTGCATTCATGGCTTTCTTTAATTTTACAGTGTTTTGTTACTCAAAACAAACAAAAAAACCCATCAAGAACCAAAACCAAAACAATAAAAAAAAAATCATTGAAACCTGATGATGTTTTTTAATGAAAATCTTTGCTTAAAAAGATTTTTTTCCTTCTGTTTTTTTTCTGTTTCTTTTGGTTTTGTTCATTTGTTTTTTGTTTTGTGGGGTTTTTTTGTTTGGTTTTGGTTTGTTTTCTTTTTTAAGACAAAGATACTCTTTTCTTAACTCTGGTGGTGTTTCTGTGTCATATAATCTGCCTGGATTTGGAGAGTTGAAAATTTTACCCCTGCCGCTGAGATATATTTCTGAAGAAAGGGGTGCAGAGATTCAGAGGTGTCTGCGAAGGTGACCTACTCCAGCCTAAGCACATTGGTTAAAAGGAAAGGGCAGCCTCAGAAATACAGAAACGGCAATAGTTCCTAGAAATTTTGGCCGGGAGGACACAGGGCAGGGAACCCAGCAAAACTCTTATACACACGCACAGCTTTGGGACCGAGTCACCCTGAGGGGACACGGTCACTGGTTTGCTGCCTTTGGCATGGGGTCAGAGCTCATCCTGGAGAAGAAATTTAAGCACTGATACAGATGATTGGTTCCCCAAGATCTCCACAACAGGAAATCCCCAGTGCCTGACAGTGCTACGGCCATGATGCTCTATCATGCTCTGCAGCAGGACAGGTTTCCAACCCCTCCAACCCTGGCACCCCCAGCCCCAAGGCTGACTCTCAGTTTCACAACAGGGTTGAGCCACTAAAAGCAGCTGCAGCTTCCTCAGGAATGGCTGCTGCAGTAAGAAAACACTCGAAAGCAGCACTTTGGGACAAACTTAGTGTGAGCTCAGCTTCTTTACCAGAGGAGCAAGCAGCAGAGCAGTGAAAGATCATGCCCATCTGAGAGACTGGAAGTTCTTGACTCCCCAGCAGGACCTGGCCATGCAGGTGGCTGTCAGCTTGGCTTGCGGGACTCACACATACACAAAGCTACCTCCAGAGCTGCCTGGGCTGTAGGTAAGACTCAGTGTCACCTTCCTGATGGAGAAGGACCAGCAAAGCCAGCAAGCGAAGGAGAGCCCTGGAGAGCTGCCCCTGATGCAGCCTGAGGCAGGGCAGAAAACACCTGCAAGAGACATCCCAGCCAGTCTCTGCCTCCTGGCAGAGGTGAGGCCATCAGGGATGTTTCACCACCTTCAGCATCCTGCCATCCAAAAATTGCCTGCGCTGAGAGCTGGCCTGGGGTACGTGATTGCTTGTTGGACTGAGTTGTGCATTTAGTTTCACTAAGAATTGCTCGACTTGGGAGAATTTATATTTGGATATTAGAGAGACATAAACAGCCATAAAAATTCCAGCTCTGCTTGTACAAATGATCCACTGATGTGTGTTAAATGCACTCCATTGCCGCACTAAAGTCAATTTGCAATTGATCATATTGCATTTCTAGTGTCAGCAGATATGAAAACATGTCATTTACCAATGCTTAATGAACCTCTGTGCTGACAAGACATAAATATCAATAAGCAGCTCTCCAGTTAAGGAGGTTAACCAGCAAAGTACTCAGTGAAAACATTAAAGGGGTAATCATCTGGCAATTGCTGTATAGATGGAGCAGCTGCCCTCAAGGATGACTAAACCAATGCAAAGAAGCATTACAGAAAAAAAAGGGAAAAAAAAAGAAGCAATTAACTCCATGGTATAAACTGAAAAATTCTATCTGAATGGAAAAAGTAATTGCCTTTCTGGATTGCACTTGTGCTTTTTTCCACCACTACTTGAGGTAATCTATTTAGTAGGGCTCTTTGGCTATGTTGGATATTTAGAAAGGAAAGAAGTTGCTCTTAAATGTTGTTCCTCTTAATTCTTCCTGGTAACATTGATCCTTCCTTCCCTCACTTTTGAAACTTTGCATTGCTTTCATGGGTATTTGATATTTTAAGCCTAAACTGTTTCTTTTTTTTTTTTTTTTTAGGACAAAGCTTTCAGTTTCCTGAAAGGAAAGGAATGCAATAGTGCAATAAAGGAAACATTACCAGTGCTTAGAAGCACTTCATGAAAGTAAGACACAGCAGATTAAACCTTGCTTTATAGTTAATGGAGCAATTTAACACCAGCTACATTCACCGCTGGACTGAACATAAATTTCAAGTTCAATTCAGATTTTAAGCAGATGCAAATGGTGTTTATATTTAACCTATGAAGCCCAGGGCAGTGAGAGTTTTCTGAGCAGGCACAGGAGTTCAAAAGAGTTTACCCTCTCCCAGCTCAGATATATCTGCTACTCACAGGATAGAGGGCACACGATACTCCCGTTGTGGTCAGATCTCACCATGAAATGGGCCCATTCTGCACGGTCAGGGGAAAGGACAGTACAATCAAGCGTGATGCTACAGAGCGCTGTTGGCACAAGTCAGACCTCCTGTGAGAGATCCCCTGAGCTGGGCACCCTTTCCCCATTTTACAACCATTTCCCACCCCAGGCAAACATCAATTATCCCCTGCCCGCAGCAACCACTGACCCCAGCAGCTCTGAGAGCAGGGGCTCCCTTCCTTGCCAGATGCTTTCCTTTGCCCAGACGGCCCCCACAGCCACCTCGCTGCACCCCTGCGTGCTCTGCCCCCATATCTGCTCTGTCCAAGTAGCATCTCGCCTCCCTGATCAAGTCCTGAGCTGACATCCCAGCCATGATGTCTCTTTCTGGTGCACATCCAGCCCACAGCTGGCCAGACTGGCCTTGCTTCTGCAGGGCGGAACAGCTGATGCCTCTGAGAGGTCAACAGCTTCTAGTTCTGCCAGTGCCCAATGCCTGAAGTATGTGAATTAAGCATCTTTTAAAACAAAATAAAACACAGGGGCCATTAAATATATGGCCATTAAAAAGTAGCATGCCAGTGGGTTTCAGCAGAGCGTCATTCTGAGCCAGCACCTCACAACTGGCAGCTGCTTTGGAAAACCACTGGGTCATCACATAATAAACAGTTACTCGAGGCAAAAGGAAAACTGCAGTAAAGCTGGTGGAAGAAAGATAATCTTCCCTGTCTGCAGAAGAAGCAAGTAGATGTTCACAGATAGCAAGCACTTAAGGAACTTCCTGCTTTTTGTCCGTTCAGTAACTGACTATTCTAGTGACAAAAACTCCCAGATATTTTAATGTATTGAAACAACAACTGTGCAAAAGCACCACAAGCATAAGACAAGAAAAAGAGGTTGTACATCAAAGGAAATGCAATTAGCAGGAAGCTGCCTGTGCTCTGCTATAGCCTTTGCCATACACGCTGACAGGGTGTCACATAAATCCTTCTCATTTCAAGCACGCTCTCCAGCAAAAAACTCATCATGCAGTCTCAATCGTCCACTCTCCTGTATAAATCTATCCTATTTCAATGCAAATATGTTGCCCCTTGATAATAACAACCACCCATAGCTCTCATATCACATTTTTCATCAGTAGATGTAAAAGCAAACGTCAGACCAACAGAGATTGGTCATTAACCCAATTTTGCAACTTCAGAAAGTGAGGAATGGGAGAAATCCCTGCCAGCAAGTTGAAGCAGAACCAGGGCTTCGGCACCCAGGGATGCTTCTCTGGGATCCTTAACCTCTGTGCTTGCAGCCTGGACTGAACACAGTTCGAATTCAAAGAGCACAGCTGTATTGCAGTTGTTCTGGGGGATGTGTCAAGGCATTTGGCATGGCTTCCTCCTTCAGGTCCCAGTATTCCCAGGGGCACTCAGAGGAGCTTGTCTGGTGTTACCTCTGGTTACTGCCAGCATACACATGAAGTTGCACTAATTTGCCTCTCTCAACATGCAAAGGATGGCTTTCCATACACAATGCAAGTGAAAATCTTCAAAATTGGAGTAAAACCTCAAATAATCTGAATGGCACTTTTAAACTATCATTTATATTTTTTTAAGCATTCTGATAACTGCATGATGGCCAAGCTTCAAGTACCAAACAGAGATGAGATAGAGGTTTCCAATATCCCTTTACTATATGCACTAACTGCTGGCGATGAAAGTCAGTAGGTGTAATTGTAGAAACACTTCTTAAAGGGCTTCAAAACATGCTGAAGAATGCAGTATACAATAAAATAATATTGCACAGAAGCCTTCATTTCCATCATTAACATTTCATTGCATCCCAGCTACTGTTTGGCCAACTACAATTTGAACCAAAAATGAAGGATGACAGAATTGCAATCAGTAGCACAGTGTTAATATTGAATTAAATATATCCTCCACATCAACCAAGGTTGTGCACAAATAATTTGGGAGCATTCCATGTCACACAGCAGCACTTTAAAAGTATATTTGCTTTCAGATAGGATTATAGATGGCTGAACAGTTTCTTCTTAACTCACACCTGAACTTCAGAGTCTTTGCCCACTACATTAAGCTTTAATCAAATTAAAAATTTGCTCCCAGGTATGATTATATCTCAACCTTACAAAGATATCTTATTATTATTGCTGCTTTGCGTAGAGGGGAAAAAAGGCTTTATGTAACTCCTTGCTTGATTTTTCAGAAATGAAATGAAAAGAAAGAGGAGGTTTAGTTTGCACTGAAGGATGAGATTTCCCTCTGGATTTGCTGCCCTCTAGATATCTTTCAGCAGAAAACTGCTGCGCTTTTTAAATGGATTTCATAATAATCTGTTTTAGCTGAGGATGCAACAGGGAGGGAATAAATGCATACAAAGGCAGGGAAGAGGCAGTGTTTGAATAGTTTGTCAAGATGCTTTTTACAAAGATATGGTGTCTTCCAATGACTCCAGTTGTCCAAAGGTAGGGGGGCGGTTATGTGTGTCTGTAGGGGAGACAAATCAGCGCTGAAGAAGCGCTGGGTGGTTGCTGTTATGGGACAACATGCTCCATTTGCTGTATACAAGGAGCCCTGAGACTATCAGCACATCATTCCCACATACTGCTCCACCAATGGGTGTTAATGTTGATGTGAGAAAACTGATGTGGAGGGGTATTTCTTCCCCAAAACTCCCTCGCTATGTGTCTCTTGGATAATACAGCTCTGCAAAGCTTTTCTCAGTGTTGCCAAGCTCTGGTTGGTAGTGCTGCTCCAGACATTCCAGATTTGCTTGGTTTTCTCTGCATCAGAGAATGAACATGTTTCAGGGACTTTGATGGAACCCTGTTTGCTAAATCCTCCATGTCCAGCCCTGCGGTAGTTCTGATATGGTAGGGATCTCAACACAACATTTTTTCGTAGAGGGATGTGCATAAATGTACATACATAGTGCAACAGGAATTTAAGAGGTAAATGCCATATAAAACAAGAGCAGTACTGGTAATTCATTATAAGATAATACTAATAAAATGAGGATTAAATATGCAAGGCAGTCTATAAGTAAGAGGCAGCCATAGCTGAATTCTTCAGTTTGTTCAAGGCCAATCGGGAAAAAGATGTTATTCAGACTACCTAGAGCAAAAAAAACCCTAGAGGTCCCTCCAAATGACACAAGACAAATAAATTGTTTCAATTATCTATTTTCTCTCCTAACCAAGCTGCTTAGTTCAGGAAAGACTTTGGGAAAAAAAGAACCACTGTATGATTAGATGAAGAAAACAAGTCCTAGCTTTTGGAGACCCAAATCTTTACACAGGTATCCTACCCAGCTTTCAAGTAATTTGACTCATATACAAACATTTGTGTAGACTTACAGCCAGCCAAATCCTGTAAAAAAGTATTTTTGCCAGCCTAGATGTAAATAGTCCTATTGATCCCAAAGAAACAGCCACTGTAGCAATGCTCCTTCCGTTTGTGTGTCTGCAGGATCAGACCCTGTGATCTGACAGCTTGACAAAATTATAAGTTGGCATGTAGAAAGCACCATTCATCAAGGGAAACTAAGGGAAACCCAGATATTAACTCTCAAGGTCAATGCAGGGTGATCAATATTATCAATTGCATGCAGATAAGTTGAGACAGCAGTTCAGCACTTTAGCAATTATCTGAGATTCAATACAAGTATTAAATACTAACAGTATTCAATCATGGGTGGTTAAGAAAAGAAGCTACTGATTCTGCTCACCTTTTACAGGTGAAAGAAGAGTTCCTTCAGAGTAAAGTCTTGCTGAATGCCCTCAGCCCTCTGCTCAGACCAAGTGCATACAAGAGTCAGAAAGGTAACATTTTGTCTGTCATGTCTTTATTGACACTGGAAACAGGAATCTCCAACGAGCACAAAATGCCTGATGACATTTCTAGCCTTACCATAAGCTGAAAATTCCCAAATCCACCCAGACAGCCTGTTGCCAAGAAGTGACAGTAAGGACTTTGTGTTGGAACAGAAATTGGCAAATCCACGCAGGGAACCAGAGACTGAAAGGAGGTACTTGCTTACACAGCACATAGCACCACTTCTACCCAGGGCTCTACCAATTAGAAAACAGTCCCCTCTGAGTGTCCCAGCTTTATCACATCCCAAATCCAGCATTTCACTTATCCATTCAATGATTTAAATCCTAATAATGCTTTTCAGCTCAGATAGCAAGAAAACATAAATTCCTAATTTTTAAATGCATGAGCCATTTCCCGCAATTTTATCATAACTATAATGCTATTCCTGTCCTATTGTCATGCCTTCAGCTATTTTCAGAGTCTCATTTATCTGATTTGATCACTCCATTCCTGGGCACCAGCTTCTTTGGCTAAACACTTTGTTACAGACTCTTGCTCACTCTGTGGCTTTGGGGAATGGAAAGGATGTTGAACATGCATCCCCTGTTTGATTAGGGATTGATTAGGCCAGCCTAGAGCAGACAAGTTCCAAAACAAAAAGAATTTGTATTCAATTTTGCAAGCATCTTTAGCCATATCAAATGCCTTTTTAAGTCCTTGGCCCGAACAGCCAGACCTTGGCCGCTCTCACCAGAACTGCTGGGAAGCAAGAATAAGCAGGACACGGTTGTTAGTCATACCACTTGTTGCTTCCCTGAAAAGCGCCTATTTGCTATGGTGATGAGCAGACATTAAGGAACCTGAACAGAATAAAAGTCTTGCTCTTGCTTTCAACCAGAATCTCAGGCGGATATTAGTATTTATAAATTCAAAGACTGCCACTGTTTCAGAACTGAATTTCAGGCACTCATCCAAACCCAAAGCTTAAACCTTTTGACATGAGCCTTCCTCTCCACCAAGTGTTTGTGTAATTAATATATTTTTTTTTCTTAAACCCTTACCGCAAAAAAGAAAAAAAAACAACAGAAAACCTCACAAGACAAAACTATATCAAATGAGGTGGAAAAGTACAGAGAAAAGGAGGCGCTCAGTGAGAGCCCAGAAGCTATAGCTCTCACTTACGTAAGTCAAGGACAAGCAGTGGCTTCTGTATAGGAGAGTTTATTTTCCTGTCATGATCCAAACTAATAGTAAAGGTGGGCTCACTTGTCAGATGTATTATTCCAAAAGAGGGATGATGTTTTCTATGACAGAGTTAGCCACCCCCGAAGTGGATAGGGCCATGATTTTCCTTTGGTTCCACTGCCAACTTTTCTTCCCCCGAGTCTAACCTGAGTGAAGTCTCTCCTTCCAGCAAATAACTCCTGTGAAGGCACCTGCAGCCCTGAAGCAGAAGGACTGATTGATGAGGTTCCCTAAGCTTTGTGCTGATGTAGGAAAGCTGTGACAGCATCTGGAGGAGTGAAGGGTTGGTAAAATCAACTCAAAGAATTACAAGAGGTAAAAGTGGATGTGAAGGCAGAGGTGCTTTATTTCTGGTCTATTTTAATCCAATTCTGCCTAAATTTGCAACCAAGAGATTTTGGTGCTGATTCAAAGAAAGAAACATGTACAGAGGCAAGCACAGATGTGGAGGGGGAGAAAGGAAATTGTTGGATTCATTCGAAGTATCACATTTTTGGCTACACTGCACAACCTAGTTATGATATCTCCCACTTCAGGATGCCAAAAGCATCCCTGTCACCTTCCCTCTGCACACAACAGGACATCCTCCCAGGTGTTCCCCAGGCGTCTCTGAGAGCTATTCATCCAGCACAATAACCTCTGCTCTGTTCCAAGTTCCAAGTCATGACAATAAGTTAGAGTCAGGGGACACCACTGGGCCCATCCCCACATGTGGCTGACTACTGGGTGCTGGGGTACCTCCCAACAGCCCATGACATCTGACAGGAGAGTGTTCTTCAACTGGACATGAGCTCAGCAGCTTGGTGGTCCCAGACGAGAGGAGTTTACTTATGGTTCATGCTGCAATCACACCCAATCAACCAGACCACTAAGTAGTGGTAGCACCACAGTTTATTTGCAGAGAGCAAACCTTGATAATAGCTTGAGTAGACAGCACTCCTGACTGCAACAGGTGTAGAGGGAAACCTGGACTACCAAGGTAACTTCTACAGAGAGCCCTGTCTTTGTGGTGTAGAGCTGAGAGCCAGGAATCTCAACTCCATTCTTGTTTTTGCCAGAGAGCTCTTGTGCAAATCCCCTGCCAGCGCTGGACTCCAGCAGCCTGGCATCATTCCTGGCATCATATTTGTTGTGACCCTCTTTTCATTACACCTTGTAAGATCATTTAGGATCTTTATAAACAAGGCACTACAGGAATACAAACAGCAAATTGTCAGCGTCATGTTGTTATTTGGCCTCCTTAAAAGTTCATACAAATACCTATGCCCCTCTCTGTGGGTCTAAGCACAGAATAGTGACCATAAAGAAACTGCTTACTCATCCCAATAACTTTATACACTTTACCAGATAAATAAATGTACATTTTTCTAAGTATATGTAAACCAAGACTAAATAAGTGAGCTCTGTCCAGTCATTCTCACCACCCATATACAAATAAAAAGTCAAACTAATCAAAGGAACTGCAGGATGTTACATTCTCGACAATTATGGAAGTAAAATAATATTGTTTAATGAAAGATCAAGTTGACGTTATCACCTTCTCACCAGAGCCATCAGCCCACACTGGTGAGAGCTGGATTCTCATTGGTGGAAGTAAAATTAAACCCACTGGAGTTAACTCAGTCTACACTCATAGAAGACTTACCTTTTATTTTTCTACAATGAATTCTACTTGCCCGTGTCCCTAGGGTGATCAGTGAATTGTAGATTTATAGAGTCCCTACAGCACTTTTCAGACATTCATTGTTGCTGCACTTTTTCCGTTGTCCCAGTTTTTCCCCTCCCACCTCCTTTTAAAACTTTGACCATATAATTCACTTAAGCTTCTAAATGAGATATGTCTATAAAAGAGCATGTGGGTCAGTCAACCTTAATTTAAAAATGTCATTACTCCCACACTCAACTTGCCCCATCAATCCCACAGCAGCCATCAAGGTTTGTATTTCTCCCAGAGAAAGTGAAATTGTGGTCTTTCCATTTTCAAAAAGGAGAGAAATAGGGGGAGAAGATAAGAAACCATCATCCAGGTGGTGAAGACTTAAGGAAACAGAGCAAGTGTTCTCATTTACACATATATTTTAGGCAGCTAAGTTGTAAATCTTTCCCTGGAGAAAGGAAAACAGTAAGCTTTTACCTTATGCTTAGCTCAATTCCAACTATCTTTAAGTCAATTTCATTTTGGAAAGTTCAGAAATATTCAAGATGATCCTGAGATTCAGAACATCATTACCAGGTCTCCAGTAGGGCCCTTCCGTGGGTAACTGAAGAAAGTTGTTTCTGGGTCAGCAGAGTTAAAAGAATTACATCTGAACTAAAGCTGGAATGCTTTTTACTTTCTTAGCTAATAAGCCTCGTCTCTCTCTGTAGTCATTGTGATGAAAGGCAGAGGGCAATTCATTTCTTCCTATAATAGGTATTAAAAATAGTCTGAATATATTGCCCTCTGGAGCTGTTACCTAGATAGTTAACTCTAAAGGTCTCCAGAAGCTAGACCTATATTTTTAGCCATAAGGGACTGGATTCAGTTGGAGGTGAAGGTGCCTCCATCCAGGTGTCTACATGGGAACAATATGTCCAGGTTGGAATCACTGGGAGATTTTGCCAATACAGTAAGCAGACCCTTAAGAGCAATTCAGCCTGCCCTCAAGCAGACAGCTGGGTTTGGGGGGGCTGAACTGACAGCTGACACCAGAAAGGTGTCTGGTGTGACCTGCAGCTGACACTCCAGAACAGCAAAAGTCCTGTGACAAACCTTCAGCTCTCTACGGATGTCCCACTTACTCCAGGACATCTCAAATGGCACCAGACACTTGTGTTTAAGCATCTGAACTGAGCTCCTGATGCTTGCACAGTTCTCCAGACCCTTCTGGCAGTACTGACTGACCATCATCAACTATGATCAGAGCACAGACATTCATTTCACATGTAGACACACCCATGCAGATGCTGATGTTTGCCTAACTCACGTTAAAACCCACCCAAGTTTTACAGAGCAGCATGACAGCAAAGTGCTTTTTAGGCTGTGTATCCCACCACATACAGCCCATTTTCCCAAGTAGGACACAGAGACAACACAAACCAACCTGGCATCACTGGTTACTTGTCACTGGTGCTGCAAAAACAGGCTCAAGGCCAAACCCTAGTCAGTGGGTAAATCAGTGCTAGTTCATTGATTAAAAAAAAACAAGGTTAAGTCATTAATGTAACAGGAAACAGAACCTGAACCCAGGAGGAAACATCTCTAGCAGAGTCAGTAACAAAGCCTAAAGAGTCTCAGGATTCCAGCTCTGGCATCATGACCACAGCCCCTGTAAAAACTGCAGTAAGAGGTCAGGGTCTCCTCCTGAACTATTTGCTCTGCCCTAATTACAAGCAGAAGAGAACACAAGTGCCTGTCTGAATTTCATCAGAAAGCGTACAGGCTTGTATTATCATGGTAATAAAAGTAATACACATTTTTTGAGCTCCAGTGGTGCATACCAACAAAAGCATCAGTTTGTTTTGAAAAACAGAAAATCACTTTCCTAACAGTTACACTGAACTTTGGATGTTTTCAGCTGCACTTCAATGTAGTAAAGAAAATCAGCACTTTGGGTTCAAACTTATTATCATTCAACTGCCTGTTTATAAAGGAATGGTAGGAGACATTTAAAATATGAGTGCAAGGAAGGGCTCTTCAATCTCATGAGCCAATCTAAAGTTAAGTGAGTGAATCGCTTATCTGCAGTCAACTAATAGGAGGAGAAAATCAACTCTGAGAAACAAATTATAGTCCTATACCTCCATCCTCCCGCATGTGATCTCAAAGTCAAGCAGGTCCCCAGAAACAAGTCTCCAGGTCTCACTGGGACTGTTCTGCATACCAGAATAGGGTAAACTTCTTTTCAGAAGATCTAAACAGAGACATCCAGACTGAAAAAAGCAAGACGGCAACATAGTGTAGTCAACTAGAAGCAGAAGAATAAAGTTACAGTGATCAGATTGGCTTCAGCATTTAAGATTTCAATCAAAGCAAGTCAATGAACAGAATGAAGTGTTAACCCAACTACTGACACAGTGAAACAAGGATTTGCTTATTTAACACTTGGCTCTGGTGAGACCTCACCTGAAGTACTGTGTGCAAGTCTGGAACCATCAATATAAGAAGGACATGGACTTGATGGAACAGGTCCAGAGGAGGGCCACAAAAATGATGAGGGGGTTGGAGCATCTCTGCTACGAGGACAGGCTGAGGGAGCTGGATTGTTCAGTCTAGAGAAGAGGAGGCTCCAGGGAGACCTAGTAGTGGCCTTCCAGTACCTGAGGGGGCTATAGGAAGGCTGGGGAGAGTCTGTTTACAAAGGCCTGCAGTGAGAGGACGAGGGGCTTTGGGCTTAAACTGAAGAAAAGCAGATTTAGATTGGATATTAGGAATAAGTTCTTTACAATGAGGGTGGTAGAGCCCTGGAACAGGTTGCCACCTCCAGGGAGGTGGTTGAGGCCCCTTCCCTGGAGACATTCAAGGTGAGGCTCAACGAGATCCTGGGCAACCTGGTCTAGTTGAGGGTGTCCCTGCTGACTGCAGGGGGGGCAGACTAGATGACCTTTGGAGGTCCTTTCTGGCCCAGATGATTCGATGATTCCTAACACATCTGGTGAGCAAGCCAACCAGGGAAAGTGCCCTACTAAATCTGCTGCTTGTTAACAGAGAAAGTCTCATGGGTGATGTAAAGGTTGAAGGTTGTCTTGGGCAGAGTGATCATGAAATCATAGTTTTCAATTCTTGCAGAAACAAGACAGGGAGCCAGCAGAATGGCCACCTTGGACTTCCATAAGGCAGACTTTAGCCTGTTTAGGAGAATGGTTGAGAGTGTCCCTTGGGAGACAGTCCTGAAGGGCAAAGATGCCCAGGAAGGCTGGTCATACTTCAAGGAGGAACTCTCAGAAGCATATGATAAAGCCATCCCCAGATCTCGTAAAATGAACCAACAGGGAAGATAGCCAGCCTGGCTAAACAGAGAGCTTTGGCTGAATCTCAGGGAGAAAAGGAAGGTCTACAGTCTCTGGAAAAGAGGGTCGGCTACTTACGAACAATATCAAGGTGTAGCAAAGGTATGCCATGGAAAAATTAGAAGGGCAAAAGTCCAAGGAGAACTTAACTTGGCAACAATTAAAGATAATAAAAGCTTTTTTCAATATATCAATAAAAAAGGAAGGCTAGGGAAAATGTGGGCCCGCTAATGAATGAGGTGAGTGCCTTGGTGGTAGAAGACACAGAGAAGGCAGAGTTGCTGAACGCCTTCTTTGCTTCGGTCTTCACTGCCAAAGCTACCCCTCATGAATCCCAGACCCTGGAGGGAGAGGGTCTACAAAGAGGAAGACTTCCCCTCTGTTGGGCAGGACTGGGTTAGAGATCACTTGGCCAAACTAGACATCCATAAGTCCATAGGCCCTGATGGGATGCACCCATGAGTGAATTTATGGACATGGATTTACCAAGGGTAAATCATGCTTGACCAATCTGATAGTCTTCTACGAGCTTGTAACCGGTTGGTTAGATGACAGGACAGCAGCAGATGTCATCTGCCTTGACTTCAGCAAGGCTTTTGACACTGTCTCCAATAACATCCTCATTAAAAAATTAAGGAAATGTGGGATAGATAAGGGAGCAGTGAGGTGGACTGAAACCTGGTTGTGTGACAGGACTCTGAGGGTTCTAATTAATAGAGTGGGGTCAAGATGGACGCCTGTGACCAGTGGTGTCCCTCAGGGGTCAATACTAGGCCCAGACCTGTTCAACATATTCATAAAGGACCTGGGCAAGGGGGCA
Organism: Scolopax mira; assembly: GCA_004320125.1. Taxonomy (NCBI): domain Eukaryota; kingdom Metazoa; phylum Chordata; class Aves; order Charadriiformes; family Scolopacidae; genus Scolopax; species Scolopax mira. The sequence goes on along the minus strand of BJBW01002135.1, from coordinate 11,350 downwards.
GAGTGTATCCTCAGCAAGTTTGCTGATAATACCAAATTAGGAGGGCTGGCTGACACTCCAGAGGGCTGTGCCACCATCCAGGAGACCTGAACAGGCTGGAGAGCTGGGCAGAGAAGAACCTAATGAGGTTCAACAAGGGCAAATGTAGGGTCCTGCACATGGGGAGGAAGAACCCCAGGCACCATTACAGGTTAGGGGTGGATCTTCTGGGAAGTACTACTGAGGAAAAGGATCTGGTGGAGGGCAGACAATCCGTGCGCCAGTAGTGTGCCCTTGTTGCCAAGAGGGCCATCAGAATCCTGGGCTGCATAGGGAAGAGTGTGGCCAGTAGGTCGAGGGAGGTCATTCTCCCTCTCTACTCTGCACTGGTGAGGCCACAACTGGAATACTGCATCCAGTTCTGGGTCCTCCAGTTCAAGAGGGACAGGGAACTCCTGGAGAGAGTCCAGCGTAGGGCAACGAAGATGATTAAAGGATTGGAGCATCTCCCTTATGAGGAAAGGCTCAAGGAGCTGGGACTCTTTAGCCTGGACAAGTGAAGGCTGAGGGGAGACCTTGTTTATGTTTATAAGTATCTAAGAACAATTAGAACATTAAGAACAATTGCTCTACATTAATTTTCTGATTCTCCTTTTCTGTTGTATACTGATAGAATAATGGATGGACTTTTAAGATTAAGGGAACTAATACCAGACATACAGAAATTACTGTTCCCACATCCTTCCAACTCACATCCTACAGAATAAGCTGAGAAAGTGTCTGCAAGTTGCAAAATTGTCCCTTTAGAAATTTGCATCTACAATCACTTATTTAGATGAAAGCCAAAATGGTCACAAAAATGATGACAATTCACCAGTCATGGTACTCTCCTTGGACTTTCTTACATTTCAAACTGCCCTAATTCAAAGAATCCCTTTTATATTTTAACCAAAATTAAGTAGACCGTGAGGAAAACATGTTTTAAAAATAAATCAACAAAGCTTCCCTTGTTCACTCACTAACATGGGAAAGAGAGGTGCAATATTAACAAACTATTTACTGATTAAAGAGGATACAAAGGAGAAAAATATTCTTAAAACTAGAGGACTATGAGACAAAGGGTACAGAAGAAACAGAGGTACAGTATAATCTAGTGGCACAAAATAACTTCAGTAGCTGGAAGCTTTAAATACATGGCCACATGACCACTATCCCACAACTACAGCAATCTGTCACAAACACAGATCAGCAAACTAAGGACATCATATATCCCAGGCTTCTACCTGAAGGATGCTACAGACACACCTTTAATCCAGGATCCTCCAAGATGGCACTATCAAGAGGCTATTACAAAGCACAGAAGGAAAAAAACACTGATATACTAAGAACACCAGAATTGAGGGCAGCAGACCAATAAAATACAGGAAGGAGCGAATATTATTATGTATGCTGTTTAGCCTTGTCCAATCCAGTCACAGAATGGGATAATTCACAGAGAATTAAGCAAGTTATGAAAGACTTTCAAGCATGCTTAGTAACAGCTCCTTAAGCTCAGCATAATAAAAGAATATGGACAAATAATTTATACATTCTTTGCAGAAAGCCACAAAAGCAGGAAATTATCTGAAAAGTCTTTTGATGAACTTAGCACTTGAGAGTTGCTGAAACTCAATAAAAGGCTTATTGATTTGTTAGGGCAAAACCACTCAAGCTAATAAGATAAAATTTTGAGAGGTTTCCCCCCTCCTTTTTGTTTTTTGAATCATTGTTCGCTTGCAGCAAAAAGGAGATTAGAGTAATGCCTCCAGACTTTTAAGCATGGTTATATTTTAATGAAAAACTCTATTATAGAAAATGTACAATTGTAGGTATACTCTTATTAATGGCAAAAAAAAAAATTACACTGAACCCATATAAGCATGATAGACCATTTGCTTTTCCATCCTTCTAATCACAGAAGAAATCAGATCTCCTCCTGCTTGAATAAAAACTGCTTGTCATTCTCGCTGTTATGTATATTTAACATTAAACTGTTAATACTTAACTGCCAAACAACAGACAACTCTTAGAAATCAAACCAGTATTCATAAGCCAAAAAACTGGCAAAGAGAAATGAGAACATTTAAGCAAAGAGGCCAAGCATGGATAAAAAATGCATCTATCTCTGAAAAATGAAGCATATTATAAACATGATTTTTAGAACATTACAGATGAAAGACATGAGGCAGTATTGGAGAGGAAACAATTCTTGTTCTTCAGAAGACAATACAACAATGGTTCCTCATCAACAGGTCCAAGGGGAAAAGCCCTGACAACTTACAAGAAAGTCATAAAGTGTCATCTGGATGGAGAGTGGCTTATGCATGACTCCTGGACTCCAACATTAAAATGTGGGAATCTCTCTTCATTTGACTAAATTAGTAGATTCATTTATTTAAAAGTTGTTAGGTGACTAAAACCTCTTTTACATGGTACCTGCTCACAAGTCTGCTGAATTATGTAGAATATGCTTGGATCACTGGACACAGTTAAAATCCATTAAAAAGAAATGTTTAGGCAAATGTTTGTGTTAGTTCAGCAACAAACTGAGCAATAAAAACAGCACAAAAAAAAATTATCTCTAATATATGCAACAATCTGCAGGAGTTTGATATGCAACCAAATAGTCCAGCCAGTAGCCCAGACAACTGATTTGTCTTCAGCAGATCATTCAACAGATCATTCCAGAGCATAATCTGCGTGTAATATACAGAGTTCTTTCAAAGGACTCTGAAATAAAGAAAGAAAAGAAGCTACCTCCAGGGGCCTGGATTCAGAAAAGCATTTAGCTCTTCAGAGTTTACATTACTTCAAATAAATGGGAAGTTTGCCAAAAAGTTTTGCTGAGCCTGAGCTGTGTCTAGCCACAGATGGAAACAGAACAGATCCGATGGGAGACAATAAATAGACAAGTCAATATATAAACTTGAACTCTATTAAAATATGCACTCAGTCCTATATCCTCACAACATTATGTCACTTTTCTGCATCTCTGTTTTCCCATTCACATTAAGGGGGTTATTTCTCTCTTCTATGAAGCAATTTGAGATCAAAGAATAAATAATAAACATTTATTACGAGTGTTGTTCTACAAACAGAGTTAATCTAGGCCTTAAGTGGTTTCCGTATGTGATTTCAGACTAAGCATGGCAAAAAAAAAATCTCTTACTTAAGCTGGAAAAAACATGTTAATAAAATGCTCTGACTCATAATGTAATATCCAAGGCACTATTACTGGAAATAAAATTTTCACTTTTCAAAATAGCCCTCTATATTAAGTCCTCTATATTAAGATAGTCCTCTATATTAAATATAATTTCCAAGTAATAAACACACTGAAAAATTTAAGCTGTATCTTAAACACTGTGAAGCACAGATATATTGAAATACAATTTGAGCTCACTTGTTAAACGGGACAGTGCTTAAATAAATTATTTGTAATATAGACAAAAAAATCTCTGATAGTTTTAAATATTCTGAACTATGTAAAATTTTTTTCTAGGTACATGAAGGGAAAAAAAAAACAATGTATTTTTCTTATAACAACCCTAATTATTTTTTCTCCGTAGTCTCCTGGAGAAACCACAACCAGCTCATAACCATTAGAAGTTAAAATGAAAACAACACAGAATATATATTTAACTCCTTCACCCCTTACTGAATCTGAAAAGGATAAATGTTTAATACTTATGTACATAAACATTCACATTTCTGGTTTTTAGATTTAACCTTAATGTACACTCTGAATGAATTGTACTTTCTGAGGGATACTTCCTTCAACTTTCATCTGATTTTTCTGCTTAAGAAAGATAAAGTAACTGGAAAATTTGATTTTTTTTTTATTTTATTTTACAAATGCTGTATCACAGGAAAAGGAAGTCAGTGTCCACCAACTCTTCAAATATTACAATTAGCTTAAATGGAAAATGCACATACAACGCAATAGCTTTCTGTCTAAGGCAACAGACAATTTTCTCCTTTCTGACAGCAAATCCTCTGCCTCAGTTCTTTATCCCTAACCAGAAGGTAAGAATATGGTACTTCCACAGACTCTGCTGTCTATACAAATTCATAAAACATTTTTAAAAGGTGACACTACTGCAAACAAGGCCACAACAGGGCCAACAAGGCCCATAACTTACCAAAACCTCAAACATCTCTCAACTTGGAGAAGTAAGTAAAAGAAGAAAGCACAATGAGGAATACAAAGGATATAGCATAATTAAACTCATTCTTTTCCTTCATTCTGACCATCTTCAGTTTTGGGACTTTGTAATACAGAGCTTATTAGCTTTGACTCTCAATCATTCTGTACAGTGAATTACAGTAAAATAATAACACTTGATTGCAGACCTATTACTAAGTCTGTTTAGAAGCATGTAATTCTACCAGGTTTCAGTCACAATCAATGCTGGGTCTATTTGCAAATTCCAGGAACTAAGACTATCCATAGCACCCTGCTTGACTCAGATCCAGTGAGTCTTAACAAGTTCCATTGCTTTTATTGGTGTTATTTTATGCTTTTACCAGTGTAAAAGCATAAAATGCCCTTATCAGAGGATTTTCAGATGTTCTGGCAGCTTTCAGTGACAATCTAGTGCAGAGTAGAGCTGCCCTAGATTTGTAAAAGTCCCCAAGCAAATTGCCTACCTGACAGAAAAGCACTGAGACTTGCCTCTTGGGTTTTATAGAAAGAGTCCTAACCCCATTCTCCTCATGACCTTGCAGAGAAGCATTGGCCAGCACCACTCAGAGGTCACTCATCCACTTTTTGTCAGAGCAAAAGTAATTTCCTCAAAGAGATAGCTCGGTAGTAGCAAAATTTTGTGTGACATCAAGTTTCTAAATGAGAAATTACCCAAGTGCCTTACAACCAATGTAAAAATACTACCTTTAAAGCATAGTTGTGAAGCAAAATGATTAGTATAAGTAGTACTCAGCATGGGGAACCAAAAGACCTGTATGAAGCACTGAAAATCTATGACAAAGCCAATCATCTAATGAAGGCTTTTCAGAAATCATGTTTAGTTTCTACGATAGAACACTGAAAAAAAAAAAAAAAAGTAGGCCCTAGAATGGAAAGGTTTATGACACAAGAAAAGATGCTATAAGAGATTTCTTGGGTCAATGAATAAATCCTCTGCTATTGCAGATATCACATTATATTATTCCCTAAAATTCTCTCCATCTTTATATGTACTTGCTTTTTCTTACAGCGATCTGAACAAGGAGGCTAATAATTATAGTAGGAAATTTATTTTGATTTCCATCCTACATTTTATTTTTATCCAATGTATGTGTTCACAAATCAAAAAGTTCCTGAGCGTCTATATTCTATTTTTTCTCTCCCTGATGTATTATACCTCTCAGAGCAATTAAATTTCCTTTGGCCTTAAAATTTCCTACACCAAGAAGCCACTACCTTCTCATTTACCTCATAAAATAAGTTATCTATCATAATTTCTCCTGCTTCTGCTTCACTTTACTTCCAGTTTCCTTGAACAGATTGAGTTTTGCTAGCAAGTTGCACAACAGCATTTATATTCCTCTGTTGTAAGATTAATAGTCTGAATGGAACATATATAACACATAATTCACAACTTTAAAACTGCAAAATAATGTTTTAATTGCAAATTATCATTGAGATTTCTATCTTTTAATTTCATGCAGAAATGAAATCCATGTCCTAAAATTTAGTATTATTCTACAATTAAAAAGCTGCATTAGTAACTTTAATGCCACAATTAGCACCTTCCTGCTTTGGGATACCTGGCTGAATCTGTAATCAGGTTTGCAAACCTGAGCTAAGAGACTGACTTTAGCAGCACAGTCAGCGACAAAACAATATATCCACTGTTTTGAGGTAGAAATATTTAACATAGCTTTTTTTTTTCTCTTCTAAAATCCCTGTGTTTGTTTACTGAGCTGCAGCTGCTGCTTTTTCTCTGCTACAAATTGCAATCATAAAGACTTCTTGCAGCACTACTCACATATCAATAATGTGCAAAATTTTTTTGAAGAACATTAAAATCCCAAGAAATAAAACTCTTCGTCACATCGAACTTTTTCTTAGAGGCTTCAAACTGCCTCATTGCTAGCTTAAACATTTTATTTTTGTCTATTTCTTTGCTATAAAAACATTAAAATATTAAAAAATAATAATAATCCACAAGCTTGGCTCACAGGATGTTTCCTTTCTTCTTCCTTCTCCTTCCCAGTATTTCTGAGAAGAAAAAAAAATCTCCTTAATATATAGTTTCTCACATCAGTTGAAAGGCTTAGCAGTATATTTTTATAAATGGTCTCAGTTAAGGTTATCTCATATAACATGATACTGTAAGATGTAAGAGCTTTTGGAAGAAACCAGACTTGACTGTATTAAAGTTTCACTTTATCCAGGGAAAAAATCCTGAATCTCTTCTG
>BJBW01002134.1:525548-545370 GCA_004320125.1 Scolopax mira | reverse complement strand
TTTAACCTCACAGTTGCTATTCTGCCTATATGAAGTCACCCAGTTGTGGGAGTGCAGCCTTCTCAAAGACCTGGGATTATGGAGAAGATGTATTCAGCTACACCTATGAAATAAATCTTTATCCTTTTGAAACTTTAAATTGGTCATTCTTTTTTTCTAAAGAGCAGAACAAATGATTTTCCAAGGAGTTAGTGGAAGGTGCTCAGCTTTGAAATGGCTCTGTTATACCAGAGGCTACCTTCTGTTCCAATAGAGGCATACTCATATGCCATTAATTGAAATTAAATTGCAAGTGCAATTTAAGTGAAATTAAAGTGCAAGTTTAATTCCAAAGATTTTGGTTTTTCTCTTACTTCTTTCCAGGTTTTGTTCTTTTTATTAATACAGGATATTTGTTTCACTTGGTTTTTCTCTCCACTGAAGAGTTCACAACGTGTACTTCTAGTCTTTTATAACAGTCTTTTCTTGGCATTAGCACACACAGCATCCTGGTGATGGTATTGGAAACAATGGCTGTTTGGAAGAAATTCTGATTGCAGAGAAGCCAGTGCCTCTTCTTTTTTCCATATAATTAAAAAAAAGTACGGGAAATCCCTGCTTTTCAGATGTTCTTACTGCATTTTTTTTTCCTTTTTCCCACTCTTCCACCCATTTTCTCCTCCCCAGTGTTCTCAAAATATCAGCAATTCAGCTGACACTTGCCAGGGTTTGATACTCACTAGGAAGTCCTTCCGTGCTGTCTAAGTCTGGTTTACGCTGGGTAGCAGATCATCAGCAACACCAGCAACTAAACGAAGTTGTTAGATAGTAATACCTGAACTTATGAATTTATGATGTTTTTAAGTTCCATCGTGTTTTGTCTGAGTTCTCTGCGTTTGTTTTTTCTATTACTTTAGGTCTCTGAAATTGATCCAGAAAAATTTTCCAGTAGAATAGAGTGTGAAAGTCCTAACAATGACCTCAGTCGCTTCCGAGGCTTTGTGTAAGTATCCTTGGTGGCTCTTCAAACTGCTTTCATTTGCTTTGGTGCTCTTACTAATTTTTAGAGAGCTTGTGATTTTTGTTTTAAAAAACAATGACAATATATATATAAGTCAGTTTGCACTGCTACATTTCTGAGTGCAGCTCAACAGATAGAGCTCCAGAAGGGCTTTTGGAGCAGCAGGCAGGGGACTGGGAAAGCTCAGTAGTGCTTCTTATTTTGTATTGGATATTTTCAACATCTTAGTTCAGGCTGTTTTGCAATAGTGCATTCTGTATTTGGAATACCTGTTTCAATCTGCCCTTAATAACATGTGTTATCTACAGTATTTGGTCTGGACCGTGGCCTGATTGGACAAGCTGCATTGCTCAGAATTGGAAATGGACTGGCTTCCTCTTGTTATCCGAGTTGTTTTGTGTAACCATCAGACACTTGATCAAACTCCTTTTGACAAACATGCCTATCTGTCTCTTCTTGCAGTTTTATGATTTTCTGTAGACAGTAGGAAACCAAAATGCTGTTTCATGGGGTGACTGATTTTTAGGTTTCAAGAATTACCATGTTCATATTCTTCCCTGTGGGCACTGATACATTAGAAATATGAGGAGAAAAAGAAATATATATAAACCTTAGTCTCTGAGGAAGCATCTTGACAAACAGTGGGCCTACCTGCACTGAAAGCATCTCACAGGAACAACAATGCTCGCAGTATATTTAAAATGTGATCTTATATTTTGTTACAATTTTTTCTGATATTGGCACAAGTTGAAGTCATAGGCTTTCAGAATTCTGGTGTTTGTCTTGAGCTCTTTTCAATAGTGTTGCCTATTTCTCATATGCCAGCTGGCAAATGCTAGGCTTGTAAACACAAGAAAATTTTAATAGAGTGCCTACATGCCTGGATTTTCAAAGGTGATGTGCTTGCCTGTTACTCCATTCTTTTGAAAAGTCCAATCAGTCAGTGATCAGCAGCTTCTTTGGGAAATCTACTCTGTAATGATTTTGCAAAGCCTGACTGGTAACTGCTGGAGTCCTACAGCTGAAGTAACGTGCTTTTTCTTTTTCTTTTTTTCAGTGAGCATTCAAACAAGGATCGAGTAGGCCTCAGCAGGGAAAACTTACTGCTCCGAGGATGCACAGTAAGAAACACAGAAGCTGTTGTAGGCATAGTGGTATATGCAGGTTAGTGAACCACCCCAGCTTTCACAGATTGCCTTGAGAACAAGATGTGCCCTAAGAAACAGCATCATGCTGAGGGAAATTAGGACAGTCAAAGCTTAAATTCAGGAGAAGGCAGCTGTGGCTAGAAATGTTAAGAATGCACATTTGGATTAAGCTTTTTTTCTATTTTAGCAACGTAAAGAACTGTTATGTCTGACTATCGATGGGAGACCAGCTCTTCCATGTGAACAGGTCCTTGTCCCCTTCTCTTAGTTGTGATGGTAAACCCAGGTTTTGAATGGACATGGAGATATGTGACTTGCTTATGTTTTTTTCTGATCCAAACTGAAGCTGGAGGTGTTCTTCAGTGTTCTCTATCAAAGGGCAGAGGTTTTTAAACTAATCAGTTAGATGTATCCAGCCCAATAGTTCTCATGCATGTGCACAATTTTTTAGAAAATAATAGAAACAATATAGAAAATGTCAAAAATTGGACTGTTTCTATAGGAAGGAATGTTATTGACATTCTAAATGTCTATGTGTACATGACAGATTTTGGTTTAGCTTGTTCAGTTTTCTTTAGGACAGAATTCATACATTGTAGCAGCAGTTACTTTACTCATATTAATAATATCTGTTCAAATATTAGTTACAGAAATGTCCCATGTCCCAGAGCTTTAGAAATATAAATCTATTGTGGTTCTGACATCTGCTAATAGAGAATATCAACCTGTGTTGTGTTAACAGGTCACGAAACCAAAGCTATGCTGAATAATAGCGGCCCTCATTACAAGCGCAGTAAATTGGAAAGAAAAGTGAACACTGATATTCTTTGGTGTGTTCTGCTTCTAATTTTGATGTGTTTAACTGGTGCAATAGGTAAGTGAGAATCAGCAGACTCCTAGTATTTTCCTCTCTCACCCTACAGTGCTTAGTGTTTTATTTTGGGGCTGATTTATTTCAGCAGCCCATCTCGGAAACTCTCTTTGTCCGTGTGTAGTTCCCCAGCAGCTGGGGATGCTCCCAGGTTTTAGTTCACATTATTGTGTTTAATCTGGAGCATGGTCAAGAAGTATGTTCCTGATGTGAGTTCTTAGGTCTAGAACCTGTTTCTCTTTCCTCTCACTAATTGCTGTGCAAAACTCCTACTTTCTTGTGGGATTCTTCAGGTAACATGAGATGCATGTACAGCGTCATGGGGAGTTGTAAGGACTTGCTGGTTTAGGATCTGATTAAATAGTGAGCCTGAGTAAATCTAAACAGATTAACTTTTATGACAAGTCAAAAAGGTGTTTCAAAAATGATTAAAAAAACTTTTTCAAACTACACTTAATAATGGTGACGTGGTGCTCACATTTTGACTAAAACCTGGACAATCAAGGATAATACAATTAATTGCCAGAGGTTTCCCTGGGGGAAAAAAAGTGTTTATCAAGTGTAGTTAGTATTTCCAAGATGTGCTGTTGATAGAAACGCATGTATTTAGAAATGCATTTATTAATGTGTGCCTTGATAATTAATAATTTTAGCCAGGTTCCTGCTGAGGAAAAACTCAAGGGGTAAAATGGTAGATTAAAAGCTTAGAAGGAAGTGCAGAGCATAACAGGTAACACCATGACCTTGAACTGTGACACAGTTTACATATAACTAACTCACTTTATCTTGTTCTTGTTTTCAAGGTCATGGAATTTGGTTAAATAGGTATTTGGAAATACCTTTTTTTAACATCCCTGAGCCAGATGGGAAATCAATTCCTCCAGCGTTAGCGGGGTTCAATATGTTCTGGACGATGATCATTTTATTACAGGTAACTTTGGTTTGAACTTGGGTCATATTCTGATTTCATTTATATCCTTCAAGTAACTCTACTACTGCAGTAGAGCTACTTCATGTTTGCAACTGGCCAAAGAGTTTGTTTTTTTTTTTTTTAATTCCCATGTTTTATTTTGGTAGGTTTTGATCCCAATTTCTCTCTATGTTTCAATTGAAATTGTCAAATTGGGACAAATTTATTTAATACAGAATGACATTGATTTTTACCATGAGAAAACAGACTCAACAATTCAGTGTCGAGCACTGAATATTGCTGAAGACCTTGGCCAGATTCAGTATATCTTCTCTGACAAGACTGGAACCCTCACTGAAAATAAGATGGTTTTTCGGAGATGCAGCATTGCAGGACAGGAGTATTGCCACGAGGAAAATGGTAAGACACTAAACCTGTGTCCATAATGGGTTGGTTTTCTCTCTCAGACAAGCTGAAAGTTTTGATAAGGGTCTGGTGGACTTTGTGAGGTTTGTGTGCTGATACACAGTCATGGAAGGTGTGAATTCAGACTGATCCTATAAATAGCCATGCGTCTTTTCCCATTATTTGGGTCCCTTCATATATAGTGTGCCAAGAGGCTCAAAGTCTGTATGTAAGGGGCTGTTTTGCAGCTAGTTAAGTTCCAAAACACTTGATACCATAAACAAAATATTCTTTGCTCTCTGTGTTTTGTTTTTCTCCTTGCAATATCCAGAACCCAAAATGTTGGAAAACTGCCCATCTAGTTTTTCCTTTTTTTTTTTTTTGTCTTTTCTCAACTAGAGTCCCAATGCTTACCTGGCATTTTGGGGTTCAAATATCCTGTTGACTGCCATAGGAGTGTACCACCTCTATGGAGTATATCTTAAGGCTTCAATTCAACATAGTGTTGCCCTTGAGGATACAGTAAGCCAGATAAAATACATGTTGAAGTCAGAGCTTTAACAGTAATGTTAAGGTGCAAGTCAAGCAGATGTATGTACACGTGTGTGTTAATGCTGCAAAGATAAGCACCTCCATCAAAAATAATGACTATTGTATTCTTACTTTTGTCTTACACACCTGTTTATTGTTAGCCAGAAAGTCAACAAGCAGCATTACTGGATGGTTGCTGCCTCATTGTCTGATAGTGTAGCATCTTTCAGTGTGCATTTCCTCAGAGCCCACTTGGAGCCTTCTGTGAGACAGGAGAAGGTGCAACGCCAGACAGAAGAGAAAATTCATCTTCAATTACCTATTTTATTAATTAGATAAAACCACAACACTTTTATTACTATATGTGAATACTAGTGGCTGCGGATGTTTGCTATTTGCTAATACGTGCAGGTATTTCATGTGAGATCAAAGATGAGGTGCTGACGGGTGGACACGTGAACCCCACTTTGTGGTTTTGGTTTTAGTATCTGGCTTTGCTGCCAGATAGAGCTGCTCACAGCTGCAAGCCAAAGGCACACCCTGCTGGCCACAGCAACGAATTGGTTCAGCCCTTCTTTTTGCTGTGTCACAGGAGCAGACGGTTACATCCATATTTACAGGAAATTCTGCACATATTTTGAACATTTTATGGTGTGAGTGTCCAGGTGTTTCTATGGTTTTGCTTAGTTGTACTGGGAAGGATGACAACAGCCAAGTGAGAAAAAAAATTTTGAAGTTTCAAACTTGGTGAATGAACAACTTAAATAAAAGTGGAATGTATTTTCAGAGTATTTCCTACAGGAAGTAAAAGTATTTCAGAAGACATAAGTTAAAGTGCAGTGGGAATGATGTAGTTAAGGCTGATCCAGGTCTCGTTGTGCCAGGGAAAGTGTGTCTACCATGTACTTCTGCTAGTAGTTCACTTAGAGTTATCTTCCAGAAATATTAGTGTTTTAATTATGTTCATAATTATTTCCCATTCTGCCCTGTCTTTTTCCTGGAGGGTAAGCATGTGCTTCTTCCTAACAAACCTGGAAATTATGTAAGCCCTGAAAATCAGCTGGAAATATCTTGCAGGTCCTGTGTCTTAGTCCTGGTTTACATTTGTTCGGTTGCTTTGAGCTGCTATTTGCAAGGCTCCTGCTTCGCATGGTAAGAGTTGCAGTGCAAGACACCACAGTCTTTTGCATACAAGCCACATAGTCTGCACAGACATTTCTGGATTTATCATCTGTATTGCCCGGGGATGCACATGAGGGCAGCACACAACAGCAACGACTGTGATTCAGTAAAATCCTCCATATAGGTGCCCACATGCAGTGTTCTGTCTAAAGCAACGTGTGCCTCTTGGCAGCAGTGCAGTGTGGTGTTACAAGAGGTGCCACAGATGTTACTTCAGACAGAGGTCACATGTACTATGTACTAAATTCCTTACTTCAAAATTTTATTTCCTGACCCTGCAGGCAATGTTTTAGACAAGTTTCTTTATTCTCATTGGCCCATAATTGATTGTTTCTTTTTCCACAGCAAAGAGGTTGGAGTCCTATCAAGAGTTGGATTCAGAGGATGAGGATTCAGCTGATCTTCAGTGTGGCTCTTTGACCCACATGTCAAAACAGCAGGGACTCAACTGTGGAGCTGCGAGTGAACCTTTGAACAGAAAGTCTTTGAATGAGTTGTCTGGGAGCTACCCTGCACTAGGAAGGGAAGATGGAGCAGGTGATATTCCCCGCTCAGGACACGTTGCTTTCAGCAGCCCCATTGTAAGTGAAAGCTTTTGGTTTTGATGCTAAATGTCTGAAGTAGAACCATAGAATCATAGAACAGTTTGGATTGGAAGGGACCTTCAAAGGTCGCCTGCTTCAACCACCCCTGCAATGAACAAAGACATCTTCAACCAGATCAGGTTGCTCAGAACCCTGTCCAACCTGACCTGGAATGTTTCCAGGGATGGGGCATCTACCACCTCTTTGGGCAACCTGGGTCAGGTTTCACCACCCTAGTTCTAAAAAAAATTTCTTCCTTAGATCTAGTCTAAATCTTCCCTCTTCCAGATTAAAGCTATTTCTCATTGTCCTATTACAACAAGCCCCACTAAAAAGTTTGTCCCCATCTTTCCTGTACGACCCCTTTAAGTACTGAAGGGTTGCAGTAAGGTCTCCCCAGAGCCACCTTTTCTCATGAAGTAACTCATGACAGAATATCTTTTTACCCCCATTTGATCAGGGTGCTTGTCACTTAAGAAGTCCTTTCTCTCTCTCATCAAAACCAAAGCCTCCCGTGATTGCTTGGCTGCGTCCTGTTTGCAGCTGGCATTGCAGATTTTTGTTGGGTCACAAAGGTGTATGCTTTGGTTCTTGCTGCTGTGAGCCCATGACCACTCCAGCTAAAATGACCAGCTTCTTCTTCATAACAGTTTGTTCTTTTGTTGTAAGAAGTTTCTAGCATTTTCTTTTGTTTTTTAATAGAAAATATCTAGATGATCAATATTTATTGGAGGTTACAAGAGGTTAAAAACTCGGGCTTCCGTACCTGAAGGTATCTAAGTAGCATTCATCATACTTAGTCTCTGTTGAAGGGTCTATGAAGTAAGGCTCTGCTGTTGACCTCTCTGGGCATGAAGTTTGCTATTTTCAATGGGTGAGCACAAGGCAGTGAAAACACCAGAGTGTTCCTCTATTTCTTAGTGTAACCAACTCAGCATCTAACAGGAGAGAAGTCATATGAGCTTCTGTGCTTCATTCATCTGTACCCGATATAGCCTCCAGAGACTAAGTTTGTTCCTTTCATCAATAGGAAACGGATGTTGTACCAGACACACAACTGCTGGAAAAGTTCAGCCAAATTTCTTCTCATTCCTATCAACAATCAGAAGAAGGTGGTGGCGAGTCATCTTTGGAGACAATGTATGTCGCTGACTTCTTTCTTGCTCTGGCAATCTGTAACACTGTGGTAGTTTCAGTCCCCAATCAGCCACGTCAGAAGGTAAGGAGGCCTTATTTTTGGTTATTTGGCTGTGTTCATAAATAAATGAGCTCCCTTTGCTGTGGTTACAAAAGGAAAAAATGATTAATGGACATTTAAAAAATTAATCTTTTCTTCTCTAGTAGAAAAAAATAAAGAGAGGAAGTAATGTATTGATAAGGTATTGTATTTTTAACAGTACATGTAGCTATTTACTATGAAGGGTATGGGGCTGGTTTATTCTTCACAAATATATTGCTAATTCAGAACAAGGTTTTAAGTATTTTGCTCCATGTGCCACAACTTTTAAAAGTTACATTGTGATACTAACTTTCATTACTGAAACAGTTCTAAAGAGAATTATTACATGGAGTCATGAATCAGACTTGGAACACATACCATTTTCAGATCCTGAAGTATTTTTACAATTCATTTGGTTGCAATATTGAAGCTCTTACAGAGGCTGTTTAGTGTGCTCATGGTTATGTGTTTAATTGAACTTATCATCTTTAATGCAAGGAATCAAACTCCTGGTAAATTTTAAAATACTACGTTCATTAAGAAACATACGTAGTTTGTAATCTGGCTTGTAATAAAGTATGAAGAATTTAACATAAATGTTTTTCTCTACCTGTTTTGTTCCAGATGCGACTCTCCTCGCTGGGTAGGACACCTCTTAAATCACTTGAGGAAATCAGGCAGATGTTCCAGAGGTTGTCAGTCCGGAGACTAAGTTCCTCCCCAGCTCCAAGTGTGAAAGAGTCGTCACCTGAAAGCCCCAACAGTTTTGCGAGCAAACTATCTATTTTCAGGATGAAACTGTCTTCACCTGCTTTGGATGGAGCTGCTCAAAGGGCCGCTGAGCCTCACCACACCGAGAGCCCAGAAAATTCCCAAGTGCCTCAAGAGCTAGATATGGTGAATGTAGCTGCTGGCTGTGAAGACA
Organism: Scolopax mira; assembly: GCA_004320125.1. Classification (NCBI taxonomy): domain Eukaryota; kingdom Metazoa; phylum Chordata; class Aves; order Charadriiformes; family Scolopacidae; genus Scolopax; species Scolopax mira. Next base: position 536,595 of record BJBW01002134.1, on the reverse strand, counting down.
GCAGTGCTGCCTCCTCTGTTGAACTGTCTCCCTTGTCTAAACTGTGTTATGAAGCTGAGAGTCCAGATGAAGCTGCCTTGGTTCATGCTGCTAGGGCTTACAGATGTATTTTGCAGTCTAGGACCCCAGATCAGGTAACTGTGGACTTCACAGGTCTGGGATCTTTGACGTTTCAGCTGTTGCATATCCTGCCTTTTGATTCTGTGCGGAAAAGGATGTCAGTGGTGGTTCGGCACCCAGTCTCTGGCAAAGTGGTGGTCTACACAAAAGGTGCAGACTCAGTCATGATGGACTTGTTGAGAACTGCATCTGAAGGTATCTATAGAACTTGTAAGTCTTTGCTCACCTTTGTCATTCTTCAGTAGAGTTGAACAGGTGGCCTGAGTCATGAGAAGAGACAAGTGACCCAGCAGAACTATTGTCTGCGAATAGTTCCTTAGAGGGAACCCAGAAAGGTAGTGTTGCTTGTCACCTGGATATGGCTGAGAAGAGAGAACCAGGTGTTATTCAAAGGATTTAATGGTGTCTAAGCAGAGCCTTTGGAGCCAACTGAAGTATTTCCAGTTATAAAGTAAGGTCATCTGCTTGAATAATTGTCATCTGCTACATGATGAGACGTGTTTATTAGAATGAGATACTTTCTAGCCAGTACCTACATTCGTGTTCCTGACTTGTTGGAGAGGGGTTTCAGTAGCAGATGTTGCCTGTCGGTGCTTTTTGAGGTTTTATCCCTCGTTTACTGACTGTTTCTGTGTTTTTAGGTGTAACAATAGTTATGTGGTGCCTCCTGGGTGGGCCTGTTCAGGGATAAACGTTTTTTGAATATGCCCCAGGATGGATGTACCCTGTAGTTTAAGAACTAACTGATTTATTCATACACTGTAACAAACAGTCATTGGTTTTTAACTGAAGGCAGTAAAGAGAAAGTATTAGCTGTATATGTTAGAAATAAATACCTAAATATATTTAATTTCAGAAGATGTTCCAAGGATTTTTTTTTAATGGTTTGGAAAGTAATACAAAGGAATTATTTGTAAAGGCTTGCGTACTGCCCTTTTAGCTCCCTCCCATTAGACCAGTGACAGTAAAGCTGCTTAGATGTCTGTGGTCAGTTCGTCTTGGAAAATAATTTTAATTTAGAGAAACATTTTGATATGCTAGTGGCATCCAAAGATGAAAGATAAAAAAATGTATCAGTACCAGATGGGTTCCCCCTCATTGCTTGTGCTGACTGGCGCACAGTATGCAAACTATAGATACAGCCACAGTACATTGTGTGAACATACAGATACATTCATAGTTAAAATAAAACCTGTTAATGTTTTGGTATTTTTAAAACATGTTCTTAGACTGATAACATTTTCCACTAAATTTAGCCTAAGAATGCACTAATTTGCTTTCTTTGCTTTATGTGTGTAGGTACTAAAAATTCAGAAATGGAACAAAAGAAAATTAAAGAGAGAACTCAGAAGCATTTGGATGACTATGCCAGAAGAGGACTGCGCACTCTGTGCATTGCTAAGAAGGTATTCCTTTTAATACATGTTTTTTAAGAATGTTTACAGTTTGTGACCAGGCTGAGTGGTGTCACCAATGGAGCAGACATCACTGCTTCTAAACAGGTTCTTCCATTGCCACATTTTGTTTATCCATATATTCTTTCTGGAGGATTTTGTAAGTTGACCTAAATCAATTCCTGACTTCCCTTAGATTGTCGTAGTTGTTGTCAGTTTAGGATGCCAAGCAACTTAATACCCTAATTCTAAAAGAGGGGTGTCAAATAGCCAGATTTTTCTCTAAGAGTCCTGAGCAAGTCTGCTGGTGTGAACCTTTCCCTGATTGGAATTCCAGACACAGGAAACAAACGAAGTCAGGGCTGTTTTATTGGGTTTCACAAACAGTTTGCAGCGTCGCACGTAAAACTTAAGCGAAGATTTGAGATTCCATTTTAAATTCAAAGCTGCTCAACAGTGAACTTCCACAGGGATTGAAACGGGCAAGAAACCTCTTTACAAAGCCTTATGGAAGGGGCAAGTAGAGGCTGTGTAGCAGTACACTCACCCAGCTGTGCAGTGGCTCCGCGGAGGTGTCAGCGCTACACTTGAAGAGCAGCAGGGGGAGTACGCTCTGCTCAGGGGCCTGCCTGCCTTCCCTCTCCACAGGAGTCTGTCTGGCAGCGCCAGGAACCCGCAGGGTGCAGTGGGTGACCCGGCCTCTGAAGCCTGGCAAGGTGATCCCTCGCCTGTGACCATCATACTAAGCCCATGGAAACAACTCGCTGCCGGGGCCTGTGCTTCTGGGTGGGGTATGAGGGCAGCAGAAGCGACTGTGAGGACACTTTTCAGGCACCTTTGAAAATACAATATAGAAACATGCCGTATGTTTTCTCTCCCTATGTCTAGGTGATGAGTGATGCAGAATATGCAGCGTGGTTAAATCATCATTTTTTAGCAGAAACCAGTATTGACAACAGGGAGGAGCTGCTGCTGGAATCCGCCGTCAAGCTTGAGACTGAACTAACTTTGCTTGGTAGGTAGAAAATGCAGTAACTCCCAGGACACTGCTTGTGATGCTCATCATTAGAATTTCCTTGCAGTCAGCTGTGCTAACTGCAATTTGTGTAACACATAGGTTTCTACAGGCCTGGAATTTACTGTCACTCCTGAATTTTCATAAATATTGCTGATAAGTATGCTCTAGTTGTAGAGCACACTGAAGACAGGTAGTGCTCTTCTGTTGTTTGTAAAGGGTAAAGGTTTACTGAGCTTTTTGGTATTTTTTCCCCCCTTTGGGTTTCTTTTTTGTACTCACTGGAATTTTTAAGTGTCTTAATAATCATATGAAGTGATAATAACAAATCAGAAGCCTGCCTGGGCAAATGAAATGAAAAATGTTTGGTGTAGATGTGTAAAAGGTAAACTGCAGGCAGCTTGGGATAACAGCTCCGGAGGACCGCCCAGCAGATAACATTTGGAAAACAAAGGGTGCTCGAAGCTGAAGAGAGACAGGTCCTATTTTGCAGAAAGATGTTGCTTCCCTCATTTTGTGCTACATCTGCTCAGGGCAAGCACCATAAACCGTGGTACTAAAAGGAATTCTGGGGTTACTGACTACAGTTTCTGGAGAGAAGCCCGAGCAGTGGTGCCAGGTGCTGTAGTTGTAAGGGATGATGTGCTATACAGGTATCCCTGAGTCAGCAGAGGGAAGTCTCACTGCTGTGGAGCCCTGCAGTCCTGAAGGCCAAGGCATTTTTTCATCTTGTGTCTCTATCTATTGTGTGCCCCATCTAGTGTGGGGCAATAAGCAATATGGGTTAGCCCTAACATTAAATAGGAGTGAGAATAAGAGGGCTAAATGGCCTCATACTGTCAAAGTGCTGGCTTTCAGTACCTCTGCCAGCTTAGCTACCCAGCTCTGGGGCACGTGTACATTGTGATCTGTAGAGTAGAACTACTTACATTACAGAGTAGAACACACTACATTATCGTTTTCTGAGCCTTCCTCTGCTTTATAAATAAGCATTACGTGGTGTAGCTGCAGCTTTAACTCTGACTGTCCTCTTAGGACTGAGAAATGAAGACTTTATCCTCAAAGAACAAGAAGAAAAAGTCAAATCATTTCAGTATTGCCAGGATCATGGAGGACAGCAGCGGCTTGTAGTCCACTGCCTAGGCAGATATGAAACGTGTACGGCTGTATATAAAGCCTCAGGCCCTTATTTGAATGGAAATCTATTTCTGGAAAGAATAGCCCTAATGGGCAGCACTTAGCAAAGCACAGATCTGGATCTCAGCAGTGTACATACAGAAACTGGCTTCTGTTGTGTTACGGAGTGATCAAGTATCTCAGAAGGGGAGTGTTAAGTGTATGGAGCACCCAAGTTGAAACAACATTTCTCTGTCCTCCTTTGGTGCCCAGCAGTGTCTCTCAAAGCAACTTGCATCAGATAGAGCGAGCATCTGACTTGCATCAAAAGGCAGGCAGAGTGCAGAGCAAGGTCCTGGAGGTTTTCATCTTCCTGGTGACCAGGGACCGTGAGCTCTGTGCCCTGTTGGCAGCCACTTTCTGAAGAAACTGCTGCAGCATCAGAGACTTGCCTGATGTTCTGGCTCTGACCCATCCCCACGTGACAGTCAGGGCTTTACGCGTGAACTGCTGGCTGGAGCCCCACGCTAGGAACACTAAGAGGGAAAGCTTTGCTTTGAAATTTTTTTTTTTTATTTTATTGTTTGTTATTCAGACTGAACCTAGCTGCAACTAGCAGCAGCAACGAGAGTCTCTGAGAAACTCTCCTAGCCTCAGAATCCCACAAGCCAAGCCGTGTCTCCTGGTTATGATTTAGAACTATTTGTATTGTGAAAAAGCCATGAAAATGTGCTGTACCGTAGTAGATCACTGGCACTGCAGCTTTTCAGAGATGGTTCTGCTTTATGCTCATGTTGGGTTACCTCATTGTTACCAGAGCAGAAGGTCTTGTAAGCTGGTTTTAGGGACACAGGCCTGCCTGCTGCGCACACCAGAAAAGAGGATATCTCTGCTAAAGTCTCTGTATTTTTTTGTTGGAAGTCTTTCTGTAACCGCTGTGTTGGAGCAGGTGTTTCCTCCCTGAGTAGGAGGATGTCATGGTGGGCAGCAGGGGCAGAAGAGGGGCCAAAACACAGAGTTTAGTGCTGTGGATTGAAAGGACCTGGGGCAGGAGGTACTGCAAGCCACGAGCAGTTGAGAAAGCTGATGGGGAATGGCAGGTCTTTGCAGCAGTGTGCAAAAATATGATATAAGAAAAGGGCATTTTGGTGTGGAAAAGGTGAAGGCTTGGGACAAGAGGTACAGAAAATTCAGCCTAGAGTAGAGTTGAGAATAAGGAAGAGAATTATAGAATCATAGAATTGCCTGGGTTGGAAGGGACTTTTCAGATCATTGACTCTGACCATCAACGTGACACTGACAAAACCATCACTAAGCCATATCACTAAGCACCATGTCAACCTGTCTTTTAGATACCTCCAGAGATGGTGATTCCACCTCTTCCCTGAGCCGCCTGTTCCAATGCTTAATAACCGTTTCAGCACAGAAATTTTTCCTAATACCTAATCTGAACCTCCCCTGGTGCAACTTTATGCCATTTCCTCTTGTCCTGGAGAAGTGGGCCTTGAGATAGGAAAGATCAAGGTGATATGTCAAAGAAGGTTTGGGGAATTCCGAGGTAGGAGGGAGTGGGAATAATGGAGTGTATTTGTCATGAGAAGCCTGGGAGTCTGTGTCCTAGAGCCCCTACAGGATGAAACAACCATAAGAATGAGAAGAGTTGGTTTGAAAGGGTCTTGTGAAGAGTTGGGGACCCCTGAGGCTGTAACTGAGGGTGTGTGTCATCCATCTCAACGTGTGGTGGCCGCTGGGATAGAAAGATGTGGAAGGGAGGCATTCCCAAGCACATCCCAATAGGGTGTCTGTCCTGTCACTTTTGCAGTGTTTTGGTTGTGGAATTAGAGCAGCACTAATCCTCCTGCTTGTCTGAATTAAGGTGCCACTGGCATTGAGGATCGCCTGCAGGAGGGTGTTCCAGACACGATACAGGCGCTACGGAAAGCGGGGATAAAAATATGGATGCTGACAGGTGACAAGAGAGAGACAGCTGTCAACATCGCCTATGCCTGTAAGCTGCTGGAACCAGATGACAGAATCTTCACTCTCAAATCACAGAGTAGGGTGAGTGGAAAATTACACTTTTCTTCAATTATTTATTTTTTTTCCTCTGCTGCATAATTGAGTCAGGCTATATCACAGGGCAGTACAAAAAACCTAAAATGGTCCCTGCTTTCTCAACTGACCAAAGGCAGCATAATTTCTTGGAAGATGAAAATACTGGAAAACTGACAGTTTGCTTCCTTGCGGGTAAAATATGAAAAATCCTTTGTATGTATGTAACATCTGTTTCTTTATATAATGCTCCTAAATGATGATTAATTATTTTAATTGAATAGACTGCTTAATTTCTCTTTGTGGTAGGTTAGAGAGTTGACATGCTTCACATCTTATTAGAGATTTCAAATGGCTGTGAGTTAAAGCATATTAGCAATGTAAGAATTATTGTCATGCAAATTCTATTGAATTAAGTTTTGTGCTGCTTTATGTAATATATTCTCTCAGCCCTGCTTGTCTTGCATAAATGTACAAAGAATTGTCTCATTAAAGTACATCACGCACTATTCAAGAAAACTAATCTGCCGAATGTTTCATTGGAGGAAAAAGCCACCTTCTTCCCACCACCCAGTAATTGAATTATGAGAAAAAGAGTGATTAAAAATGCTGCTGGTTTGTGTGGCAAGTTTAAGTCCTACTTCATCATTGTGTCCTCTTGCAGATGCTTATAACCAGCTGTTTGCCAAATCTTGAGTTTTATTAATTTTTGGGTTTCTTAAGATAAATCTGTAACTGGTAAAGCTGACATATGAAATTGCTTTCTTCCAAGCAGACACATGAAATCTAAGACTTCTCTAAAGCACTGGAGGATTTTTCTAAGACTCTTCATTTTTCTTTTTTCTCTGCTTATAAGTTACTATAGAAATCCAGTTTGTATCTGCCATCAAAGATTGTGTGGCAGGTGGTAACTGTGAGGAAAATAAAGTGAAAAAGAAAGGATTTCTAGTCTGAGGAAAGCTTGGGGTTTGGTTTTTACTAACAAACTTTTTTCTTCCTTTTTTCCTACTGGGGAATGAGTGTCTTAACAGTGAGAACAGAGTCCCTTTTGCAGAAGTGGTCATCCTCCCTCTGACAGGGCTGCAGAGTAAAAAATAGTCAGGATTTGACACTGTTGCATTTCAAAGTAAAATGAGAATATTTAATAAAATGTATTTTCTTCTACATAGTGTGCATTACATACATTGATATCAGGAGTCTTTTGGGCATCTTATATTGATTCTGACACGGTATAAAATTCCACGAGGCCAGATCTTCAGTAATTCATTGCAGCTCACCTGTGATCTGATTTGAAATGCACTTTTGGCTTTTCATGCCAGACAAAAGAAATGTAGAGAGCAAGAGTCTTGTATCAAAGCTGTGTATTACCACATGCTTGATGGTTGTTTTTCTGCTTGTCTGCAAACATTTTTTGATTTGCTTCAGTTTTTTTTTCCCTTCTCCTAGTTCAATACTCATGCCAATCTCCTTAAGCAAAGTTAAATCACGGGCCCTTTTATTAACAACAGACTGCATCTTTTGTGAGTTTTAAAGTGTTATTCAGCCTCATGTCTGAGCCTTTCTGGATTCAAGTGAAATGCTACACAAGGGCAGCATTTGACCTTTTCTCCATATGTATTTTATAAGTTGAAATGGGAGCCAGAACACGAACAGTATTTAATAAGTTGCCTTTCTCTTGTCTTTAATTAGGATGCCTGTGCCTTGGTGATGAGCAAAATTTTAGAAGGCATCCAGAAGAATACTTCTCTGGAAAAAAAGCCTTGTCAGAACCTTGGGAATGTCTTTGCAAGCCCCTCCACCCAAGCTCCAGGGTTCAGTGCAGGCCTGGTTATTGATGGAAGGACTTTAGAGCATGTCCTGCATGACAGCCTACAGAATGTGTTCTTGGAACTCACAGAAAAGTGTCGGGCTGTCGTCTGCTGCCAAGCCACACCACTGCAGAAGAGTGTCCTGGTCAGACTGGTGCGAAGCAAGCTCAAGGCAATGACGTTGGCTGTAGGTGAGTCCCGTGCTCACCTTCTCTTCTCTGAAAAGAAGTAGAAGCCAATTTCTTCTCTCCTATGATTTTGTGAATGCCTGTCACAAAATTTCTCCCGCAGGGAAGATAATCCTTTGAATCATAGCTGTCTCTGGCATACATAAGATGATGTTAGTCTTCTGAACTAGCCAATTTTGTCCATAAGCTTACTCGTGGTAATCTGAAGCAAAGCAGCAGCCCTGCATAGTGTTAAGTAACATCTCCAAAGGAGCAAGGAAGGGGCTTTTCCTTGTCATTCTCCACAACCCCCCAAACTAGGGAGTGTTTTTTCTCTTCCAGCATATCAACTAAACTCTGACAGAAAGAACAGCTAATGTCCCTTTGGAGAATGTAGCTCAGTTCAGTCAGGCCTTCTGCTTTCTCATCCTGCTTTCTGTAGGTTTTCCATAGGCTGCACTGGACATAAAGATGTTTTTCTCTGAAGTGTTTGGTGTTCTTGTATATTTGTCTTTTCCTGACGCCTCCATGGCGATGTGGTAGCCAGCAAAGCTGTCTCCAGGTTGCATTCCAAATAAGGGAGGTTAGTTTTGATTTTCCCTCTTTCTTTTTCTCTGTAGGTGATGGTGCCAACGATGTCAGCATGATCCAAGTGGCTGATACTGGTGTGGGGATATCAGGCCAAGAAGGCATGCAGGTAGCGTATACAGAGACAGTGGGAAATGACATCAGATTCCATTTTAAGTCGATTCAGAGTTTACCCCGGACCTACGTGGGCAAGAGTTGACAGCCTGAGCTCCCACCGAGCCCTCAGTGCTCTTCCAGGAGCTCGGAAGCTGGATGCTGCAGGGGTTCAGGTTGCAAAGAGCAGAGCTTGCTGCCTGTCACCAAACTCCCTGTTACTCCAGTCCGGCCAGGAAACAAGCAGGGGGGCATCCGTGATTTCTGTGCAGTTGTGGGGTGATAACAAAGACAGAGGTGTTGCTGCCTGTGCTGTGCTGAGTGTGTGATAGTGTAAAACGTGCTCTGGGGGGACTCAGAGCTGAGTGAGAATAAGACCGTAAGCACTATGTATAAAAAATGATAAAATAAGAATTTCGAACAGTACGCAAGTTGCTGACTTGGTTATCTTGTAAAGGTTTGGTTATAACATACCCTTTCCTTCATGTGCATTGCAGGCTGTGATGGCAAGTGACTTTGCAATCTCTCAGTTCCAGCACCTCAGGAAGCTGCTGCTTGTCCACGGTCACTGGTGTTATGCCAGACTTACCAACATGGTGCTTTACTTCTTCTACAAGAACGTGGTATGTAGCTGTCCCGTTCTGGGGAAATCACACTCTGCCTGTTTGAGAACACTGAAGGCTTTAGTGGGGCTTTATATTCTTTTAAAGTTTCTATTGTGAATGGGTTCAAAAAGACACAAAAAGCATATGTCAAACAATTCAGTTTCCTGCTTATGTCTGCAGAGACCAGAGACTCTTATTCCTTGGGTTGAATTTCCCACTCAAAGCCATTGTCTGATTTGATTAAACAGTGGGAACGGGCGTCACTGATGTGGTGGCAGCATGACTATTTAAAAAAAGTCATGTCCAGTTTTGAAATGTAAAGCTGCGTGCTAGTCAGATGTAATTTCAAAGTGTGGGATTGGCATGAATGCCACATCATTTATACTTAATTTCCCACAGATTACTGTAGCCAGACCTTAGATCTGCCCATTTTTCTGCTGGCTTTTAAAACACTTGTCAGGAGGTAACATTTTACCATGTCATCTTTGACTTTTCAGGCCTATGTGAATCTCCTGTTCTGGTACCAGTTCTTCTGTGGGTTTTCGGGCACATCCATGACTGACTACTGGATTTTGATTCTTTTCAATCTCCTTTTTACGTCGGTGCCACCCATCATTTATGGTGTCTTGGACAAAGATGTGTCTGCGGAGATACTCCTGCAGCTCCCACAGCTCTACGTGATGAGCCAGAAATCTGTGGTAGGTTGAAGAATGGTTGGCCTGAAGCAAATTGAAATGGTCAGTGTTAGAGCCATTTCTCTCTTTCCTTCCTTTCTGGTTCACATCAGGCAAATATGAAGTTTAAAACCACTTTCTCTATTAGAAAAACATCTAGGCCTGTGCTATATCTGCATAAATAAAAGCTCTTTTTCTTTTTCAGAAGTTTTTTATAGGCTCTTTTCAGCCATACACCCAATTTTATTAGACGTCTGGATGATAAGAGAAATTAAGGGCTTGCTCAGTTGAAGCAATGTACGAGATAAATATTGTTAGCAGAGTGTCCACCTTATTCACTGCCTCAGCTGTCAACATGCTTCCTCAAAATGGGTTTCTTTTGAGCATCTGGACTTACTTTTAAAGATGAGGGCCATAGATACTGATACAAGGGTCTCAACTGCCAAAATAATGAGGAATGGGTAAGAACCAGAGCATGTTCCATTCAAATAATCCTCAAGAAAGTTCTGTCCTTCAGAGTTCTTTCCCCTATTCAGAGTTCTTTCCCCTTATGGGTATGTTCTGGAATTTGCCAGTGACACATTCCTCCCATCTGAACACATGATGTATCATATCTGCTCTATAAGTAAATTCTGTCCAAACATTTAACAAAAAAAAATCCACAGGGAGCAGGGGTAGTTTCTAAATCAAAATTATATAAATCAGTAAGGTTTTTTCCTGGATTCTGCTTTGCCTAGCATGAATTCTAGCATCATTTTAACTTTTTTTTTTTAATTTAACACTTAATTAAAATAATATTTTTATTATAACAATTGGAGGCAGTGACATACTGAGCCTGAGACAGAACAGATACTAGTAGCCCAGAGAGAGGAAACATTGAGCATATGAGTCACCATTTTGTTTAGGATCATAATCCTTTCAATAACAGACTGGGCATTAGGAGGCATTTTTTTAATCGAGAGGGTGGTCCAACACTGGAAGAGGTGGTCGATGCCCCAAGGCTGTCAGTGTTCAGGAGGCATTTGGACAATGTCCTTGGTCAGCCCTGAAGTGGTCGCAGTTGGACTAGATGACTGTTGTAGGTCCCTTCCAACTGAAATGTTCTCTTCTATTTTATTCTGTATGCTATACTGGTGAAAAAAAACAAGCTACAACGTGTTGTGTTCTCATTGTGCAGCCTCATCTGCACAACCTGGCAGAAGTCTAGGTCTGCTTTAGAAGGGAGGGAAGGATATATGGTGAGGGGACAATTTGCTTGGTTTGTTTGTGGACTTTTACATTTCTTTTTTACATATCCTTAAATATTTTTTTACATACCCTTAAATCTTCCCTAAAATAGAGGGGAGATTTAGATTAGATATTAGGAAGAAATTCTTTGCAGTGAGGGTGGTGAGACACTGGAACAGGTTGCCCAG
>BJBW01002134.1:402116-525521 GCA_004320125.1 Scolopax mira | reverse complement strand
GGTGTCCCTGCCCAGGGCAGGGGGGTTGGAACTAGATGTCCTCAGCTTAAGGTCCCTTCCAACTTTAACCATTCTATGATTCTGTGATTTTTATGTCTCTTGGTTTATGATATTTTTGCAAAACTAAATATTCTTTTGGTACCAATCCAAACCTCTGTCGACTGGCAGGAGCAGGTCTGTGCTTTGCCAGGCACAGGGAGTTTTGATTAAGTACATGTTACAAGGCCTCAGGATTTGGCTTTTTGTTTGATCTCCAGGACGTGTACAGTCACCTGAGCTGAGGTGAAGGTTTTGTGGCAACATAATGAGAATTACTGCACAGCTGTAAAAATGGACAGTCACTTGGATTCATCCTCAGTACTTTAAAGCCCTTCCCTGACAGGCAAATAAGAAGACAGGTTTCCCCCCCCCTCCAGAGAGCAGTTCAGTTCTTGAAAGGGACAAATGGCTTCTTGGTGAAACTCATCTCCCTCCACTAACAGCAGAGGAAGTCCCAGGTGACGGGACTCTCACCAGTGTGTCCCAGGAGTGAGGAAGGTTCACTCCTCCTCCCCTTCTCCCTTCTTTTCCTCCCATCCCCTGTTTTCACCCACGGAGTTAAACTCCTGCCTGCCATACCCAGCTTGGCTGTCCCGACACATCCTCCCGGGAGCTGATGCAGCAATTTGTTCAATATGTTTCAATGACTTTTTTTTTTTTTTTTCTTACAGGCTTACTTGCCTTCTGCTTTCTGGATAACCTTGCTGGATGCTTTTTACCAAAGTCTCGTTTGCTTCTTCGTGCCTTATTTCGTAAGTGCTGGATATGAAACACTTTCATACCTTTTGATGTACTAAAAAGCCAGACAAATTAGGGAATGGAATGAAGTGTTTGGTGTTACTTCCTCGTGTATAAGTGTGTACTAACGAGTTCGTCCCTGGAGCTGAGCTGAACTGTGTGCGTGCAAACGTGTATGCTATTGAAACTATTGGTGCCACTTTGTGTATTAGGGCTATACTTAAAGTGTCTCTCTCTATATATATATATGTATGTTACACTGATCTCTGTCTTCCTTTACAGACCTACTGTGGCTCAGACGTAGACATTTTTTCTTTTGGAAACCCTATAAACACGGCAGCGCTCTTCATCATACTGTTCCACCTCCTCATCGAGTGCAAGTCTGTGGTGAGTCCTTTGTTTCCAGAGGAGCACGTTCCTCGCAGTGTATGTGCAGACAGCTTTCCTTAAAGTGAAAGGGAAGAAAGAGCTTCATCTGTAAAACAGAATAAGTATAAAAGAGCCAAAACCTAAATATTTTGCTCATATGAGGTCATTGGGGGGCCAATAGAATGACTTGAATAATTAACAGATCTTGGCCTCAGAATTATTTGTAAGTAGTGAAAGGATCCCGCCTCATCAGGGTACAGTGGTTTAAGGGATACCAGTTTAGTTCTGCAAATGGTAAAACCAAACCACAGTGATCTACTGACCCTGCATCAGTTCCCAGAGCCTGCATCTCAAAGACAACCACACGAGCTGTTGATTTTTGAAAGCTTGAATGATTTTTGAACTAATTATCTGCTCTGTGGCCAGGAGAAATGGTTCAGAGGTGTATTTTGGTGCCAGAACTGGAGAGCCAATATGCTACAGAAATGCTATTCCAGTTTTCAATTAAGTCTGTGCAAGCTAAAGTATCTGCATTAGCTTGGATAAATTTACAGCCCTTACGAGGGTAACACTGGGCTATTTTGCATAATATTAAAGAAAATACTGTAATCTTTACAATAGAATGACACAGATTGATGGGTTTGGGTTTTTTTTTCTCTGTCTTTTTTTTGAGAAACATTTTTTAGGATTGTTTCATAACGGATGAAATTTCAAGTTGTGATTCAGTCTTTTCATTGTTCTTTCGGGAGCTTGGCAGCAGCGATAAAAATGTCTTTATTGAGAATTTATGGGTAGCATGAGTGTATCCACACTCTGAGTAATAAAACATGGCTTAAATGGGTTTTATTTGGCATTTTTGAACATAAGCTGTCAGACTAATGACAGTGCTGTTTCTGTAGCAACTATTACAGCCATTTAAGTATGAAATTACAGAAAACTCCACTGTAAAACAGTTAATCAGTGTCTCAAGCAAGGTACATAAATAAGGGTGGTCCCGTGTGAAGATCTTGCCTCCTTCTATGATTCTCGCTTGAGAAGGCTTCTTTGCTGCCAGTGGTGAGGCAAATGGCACAAAAAAAGTCTTTCACAAATCAAAAGCTGTGCATTTAGTAGAATAAAAAACGTTAAATGGCTGGGTTACTTCATCAAGTGTAGGAAGAAGGCTCCATTCTTCCTGGAATGCTTTGTGTAAAATTAGGAATATTATCTGAGCCTGTCTGTCCTCTGTTGCATTTAGCAGCTGTTCTTGCACGCAGAGAGGTGTTAGGGGTCTTCCTGCTTACAGCTGGAATCTGGTTTCTTTCCCTTTCGGAACTGCAGACGTGGATACACGCAGCAGTTGTAGCCGGCAGCATCCTCTTCTACTTTGTCTTCGCTCTGGCTTTTGGGGCAACCTGCAAAACCCACAGCCCGCCTCCAAATCCCTACTGGATCATGGAAAAGCACATGATGGATCCGGTGTTTTACTTGGTTTGCCTCCTGACTACGTGTGTCGCTCTGCTACCCAGGTATGTTTCTGCTTTATAATTGCAGATTGTTCTTATTGTTCTTACACAAAATTAGTTTTCTTTGCGTCAGTGATGCTATAAATCTCTGGCTAGAGGTCTTCTTTCCCCTCCCACCCCCAGTGTAAAAAAGATTTCATAACTACCAAACCAAGGCGTGTGAGGACAACTCTTTAGTGACATGTTGTCACCAGTTCAGTAAACAAAAAAAATCTTTTTATTATATTAAATTATTTATGTTACATTAAATACTGTCTTTGAAGGGATAAAAGAACAATCTCTGTAACCACAGAGGTTATAATTTATATACAAACTGGTTCAATTAGCGATCAAAGCTGACCATGTGCTATACATAGAAGTACTGTGCTTAGTCTGGGTTTATTTCTGAAACCAGTTTCTGCTTGAAGTTGCTGAATATCTCTAAGAATATTCAGAATGCAGAGTGCACGTACAGGCGTCTTTGTGGAGCAGAAGCACGCTGACTAGAGTCACAGGGGCTCCTGGTTTGGATGCCTTTGTCCTGGGGCCTGGCACCCTCTGCAGAAAGCTCCACTTTTGATGTAGTCGGGAGTGTGCTTTGCTGCAGGAACCAGTCTGTAGGGGAACAGTGTCCAGGACAGAAACATGGAAGCAGCTGAGATCAGCATCTGTCTGTGAAAATGCCAGTTTTAAAACATGTTCTGGTGCAGTTGCTGGCCTTACATGAAATGGCACCTGCAAAACCTGTTCCAGGGACAGCTGCAGCCGCAGGGTTACCTGAAGGGTGTTTGTTTCCCTTCAGCGTGGCTGCAAACGCTTCAGAGTCTCCTTCTAAGCAGCTTATTTTGAAACTGTGTTTATTTTGAAGATACTTGCTGAGAGTTCTCCAAGGAACGTTGTGTCCGTCTCCGGTGTTGAGAGCCAGGCACCTTGACAGGCTGAGCCCCGGGGAGCAGCGGGAAGCGATGAAGAGATGGCGAGAGGACTGGGCCGTGGACGGCCCCGCGGGGTCCCGGGCGGCTCCCAGCTCTCCCCGCTCAGCCGCGGGTGCCGAGCCGGGGGAAGGAAGCGTTGCCAGGGTTCCACCAACATCTCAAACACTTTTTCGGGCCCGTTCAGGAGCTGGGTTAGCAGAGGACATCTCCTTCTTACCAGACACTCAGGATGAGCCTGGCTTGAACTCTGAGATGGCCGTGTTTCTGAATTCATCCGAGGACACTAATTTGGAGGTGTTTGGCGGCGATGCCGCGTGGGCCGCAGGCCCTGATGGTGCTTCTGGAGAGGGCAGCGGTGCTGCTTCTGGGGCCCACGGGGCAGGTGTGAACCCTGCTCGGCGTGAAGAAGATGCTTGAATGTGTTTTACAAAGTTGGAATGCTAACTGTTTGAAACCCGAGAGTAATAACTGCTGGTTTATGCAATGTGGTGGTTTTGTTTCCTTCAGCTTTCCTTAAAAGCTTTTTTATTTATAAAGCTTTTCTAGTAATTTATTAAGATGTTCAAGATCTAAATGGCCAGGTTGCTTTTTTTTTTTTTTGAATAGTTTTTCCCCACCATAGACCTCGCTTTCTCGTTACCTCTACTTTCTTGGGTAACGCCTGGTGGTGTTTCGGGCAGGACATTCCCCTCCCCTCGGATTTGCAGGATCCTGGTCAGGTAAGCCCAGCTGCTCCCTTGCACTGTATCCTAGAATCCCGGCCTTCCCTGGGATTCCCCACTTGCTGGAGCGGGAAGGAAGCAGGAGGGCAGGGATGTAGCGTTGTCACTGGGTGGGTTGGTGCCAGACTCCTCCGGTGTGTTTGTACAGTCATTGGTTTTGGTCACTGGGCTGTCTCGGCGCTGGCCAAGCGGGGTCCTAACCATCAGAAACGCGGCCCAGATGAGACGTGTGTCACCTCTCTCCATCTTCCACAAGAGCAAATCCTGGTGCAGCCTTTGGTTCTCCATGATGGTTCACGCTCCTGGTTCACGTTGGTCGCCACTGACTGGACTTCTTTTCCTCCTTGCCCAACTCCCACGTTGGCTGCCTGGCTTTACCTCAGGCCTGCACTGCAGAGTTGTCTCCTCGTGGCCATGGGTACCTCCGGCCTGTCCTCAGGTCTTCTCTAACAAATAGCAGCTCCCGGCTGACCACGTGACTCTTCTTCCCTCTCACATTCCTCCAGACTTTTATGATAAACAGCTGAAGTATCTCTGAAGGCTGCTCCGAAGAAGGTATAGCCCGTTGCACGTCTCAGGTTTGAGCTGTGTTTCTCCTCTGTCTTGGAGATGTCCCACCTCTGCCATTTTCCCACTGCTCTGCACTGAGGGCACGTGGCTACCTCTGGATTCCAGACTCTCTAAAATACTGTCTCCTTTTAACTTCCCTCCCCAAAAAGTTACATGGCCAATTTATGGAGGAACTTAGGAAATTGTTTGTATCCACTAGCACCTGTTTATTTAAACAGTTTCCTCAAGCTGTAGCTGCTAATGAAATATACCTATTGAGCCCACTTTTTGGTTCTGTTTCTTTCTAAAACCTTCTGGCTTTCGGATTGCCAAGATCCGTGTGTTTATTTTCAGGTACCGTCTTTGGGGCAAGAGCTCCGTTTTTTAATTGAACCGCGAGCTTTCCCTGCCAACGACCAGCATTAGCTATTCCACATCTTTCTGAGAGCTCTGGAGGAATTTAAACAAACGCTGTGAGGTCCGAGGCAGCTGCTGCTGCACAGGGCAGATACCGAGGCCGCGCCAAGTTCATCCAAGTGCAGGTCACCACATGTTACCCAAAGTTTAAAAGGGTTCTGTTTTCCAAAGGTAGAACGTAATGAGGGCTGACTCTGTCCCTCCTGTTAGTTTTTGTTTAGCCTGGAGAAGAAAAAACAGGGGAAGGAGCCAGTGATGACAGCCATTTCTGCAAATATTTTTTCTTAATTTGGTTCAACATATGACAAAATATTTGGGGTAAGTTCTAACAGAAGGTTAGCGGGGACCTTTGAAGTGATGGCAGACGGTCAAATTCTAAGAGACCACGAGAAGCATGTGGTTGGTTTGGAGTTGGGATTTTCAGATGTTTGTCTGCAGTGTCCTTCTTGCTGCAGGGGGCACCTTGTGTCCTGGGTGAAACATCTCGGCTTTCTCTACCAGCCATGGGAACTTCCAGGTGTCCAGGAAGAAGATGCAAAACGAACAGCAGGGTTGTGGTGGGAGAGGAGCTGGTACAGGGTCCTGGATGGCAGGATCCTACAGGAACAGACGTGCTGGGTCTCGGTGAAGTCCTCTGCTCTGCTCCACAGCCCCAAGGCTCTACCCTGACCATTCCTAGCAGGTGTTCTCCTGGTGTGAAGAGCACGAAGTCAAATATTGTTTCCGTTTCTATTGTCTCACCTGAATGTTTCTACACCTTGAAACTATGGCCTCTCTTCACTTGTGGCCACAGAGGGCAGTTTTGTGGTTCTGCAGGTGTCTGACTCTACCACTAAGGTACGTTGAGCTTTCAGGGAGTGTAGTGGTGGTGACCTGTTAGACCTGGGGCCAGCTGTACCGCCTCTCTGGGACACCCAAATTGCTGTTACGTGGCCTGGTCACCCCACTACTCCCCGCGTGGTGCCATGAGGCCTTCTGGATAGGTCCTTACAGTGGAAGAAGGATGATTTCATCCAGGTCTCAAAAGCGCCAGGCCTTGTGTGTTGCCTTCAAGCTTCAGGCCCTTACAAAAGTTCTTCTGTGCTGAGATGGTAAGTACTTCTGTAGCACTTGAAGTGGTATAAAGTAATACCCACAAATTTTATTTTTTTCTTGGTGTCTTGTTTCACTGGTGGTGTGTGTTGCTTAAAATAGGTTGTGGTCTTTCAGAGGACGTTTACAAGCAGTTTAAGTGATAAAGTAATCTATTGTGTAAAACCTGATCTCTTTGGGTTTTTTTTTTGGTGGAAACCCATCAGCAACATCTAAGGGCTGCCTGCCCTGATCATCTGCTGTTATTTACTGGAGGGGAGGGCAGCGAGGCTTTAACAAAAGCTTTAAAATATTAATTGGCTGTATCTAAAGCGGTGCCAAACGGCAGGTAGAAGCAATGGCTCTCCCTTTGCTTCTCAACAGCAAAATTTTTCCTTTATTATTTTTTTTTCTAGCACTGGAGACACCAGGCTGCCCCGCTCCTGCTCTCCTGTGCAGTGGGACCTGCCTTTTCCGTTTTTGAAAAGGATCTTGAAGAGGCTCCTCTTCCAGGTGGCCGGACGGAAAGCACAGCGTTTGCGCTTTTTGGTTGTCAGGTAAAAACAACAGCTTTTGTTGTTCAACTAACCCCCCCAAACTTTGCAGCTACAGCCAGGGCAGCTTTAACTCACGTTTTGACAAGCGATAACTGGATTTGCAGAAGATGTGACCCAGACCCCGTGGGCTGAAGAACACCTTGGGCTGAGCACCCACCCCTCCCACGGATGGCTCTGCTGCTGCTGGCCAGCCCGGCCATGGCTCTCTGCGGAGGCCGAAGGGCAAGTTCTGAAGGTGACTGTGGTAAGAACTTTCTCACGGCTTAATTTCAGCCTGGTTTTTGTATTTGTTCCTGTTTTATTCTGCCCTTGTGGTCCTGAGGACCTTCCTGGTGACTGCAGTAAAAAGGCAAATTTTACCTATTTGGAGTTTCTGCAGCCTTAATATTTTGATTTCAGCCTGTGTACAGGCTGTTGGAAAGCTGTGGTACCAGTTAAAAGGAGCTGGTTGTTTCAAACTAATTGTATTCATGAGGAAACCCATAGAACAAAATGTGTCCAGGGAAATTTAACTGCAGCTTTAGTTTGTCACATTTTTTCAGCCCGTAGCTGTTGGCAGTGGTGTTCTTGGTAGGTTTCTAAAAAGTTGTACAGCAGTGGGAGCGCCAGAACCTCTGCCAGTGTTGTGGTGCTAACAGGGCTGCTTAAAAAAAAAAGGTAAATAAGGCTTTTTATCTATCTTTTTAAGAGTATTTTTAGGTATTATTGCTAATGTTGTAACTTCATACCTCCGTATCGTTGAGTCTCTCGCTCTTGAAAGATTAAAGCACATTTTCAACAGGAAAGTTACTTGAAAATGATTGTAAATTTTTATTAATACAGCTAGAAAGAAACACATCATTTGCTTGACTGTGCGATGTGGCTTCCCCTTGGAGCTACAGCCGCGGCAGAAGGGAAACCAGCAGCTGAGGCCACACGTGTCAGAGAAAGGGTGTTCCTGCCAGGGGAGCCGGTCTGGCGGCACCGGGGAGAGGCTGGATACAGCGCCAGGAGGAGTAAGTTTCTCTTATTATTTCGTGTGCACACATACAAAATAAGCAGTATAAAAATACATTTATAAAATTACAAACTTCCTCTTTACATGGAATGTTGTGTCAGACACTGTTGTGGAGAAGGAAAAGAGCCACCCGCTCCCTCCTAAATCCATTTGGGACGGGGCTCGGTCTGTGTCTTCTTCAGCCTGACCCCGCACAGGAGGGGGCTGGACCATGTGTTTAAGCAGGATTCTGCCTTGGTTCCTGGGAGGGACTGCTTGGAAACTGGTGGCAGGCCAAACCCAGTTAATTAAAATGTGTAATTATACATTATGATTTGGTAATGCTGATATCTAAATGAAATTATATGTTCTCCAGGTGCTTCACAAAATTCAGAGCTGCTTCACCCGGTGGAGAGGTGTCAGGCTGGGCTGTTCGTTTCATGACAGCACTTCTTTGGTTTTACCTCTGGAGAAGACACCTTGCTGAAGCCCTGTCAGTCACCAGCCCCATGGAGGGACAGCGGGGCGTGTTGGCTCCAACAGCCCCTGGGCCACCTGCTCCAGAACCAGCCCTGGGACACTAAACAGTGCTGCCCTACAGCTGCAGAGATCCTGGCCCCACAGAAAAGCTGAAGTGGGACACTGAGAACTCCAGCTTCATATCCTGCTTCACCTGTAACCTGCTCGCACTGGAGAGAACATGGTCACAGCTGCCTTCTCTGTTAGAGCTGGGGTAAGAAAAGCATTTATCTGTTATAACGAAAACAAACCCAAATGTAGCAAAGCCTTGAAGGGTTTTCTTTCTGAGCATGAAAGAGTGATACAATAGTCACTTAAATAGTTTCAGAATCCATAACATAAATATTGAATATTTCTTAATAATGCTGCCTAGAGAGCTGTCTAGTATGTATAATGTTAAGCATGTTAAAGGAAAAGATATGGAAAGAAGAGGTAAACCTTCACTAAAGCAATAGTCAGATCTACGTAGATTAGTTGTAACGTGATTAATAGTACCTGACGTGTCCATTAGTTAGCTCTGTTCATGCACGTTTCCACGCCGGGCAGTCACGGCACTGACAGGGCCCCGCCACGTGCCAGAGGTAGCAGAGGGTGGTTGGATGCCTCGGGCTGGAGCCACAGGCACAGCGCTGGAAACACACCCACTTTGAACACTTTATCCTCAGGTGCCCGACGCCTCCTGCTCTGGCCTCCCAAGAGCCGCATGGGACCCCGCTGCAGCCCTCGATGAGACCACCCTCCCTCCAGCCCCCAGCAGAAGTACCGGGGCCAGTGTAATGGCTTTCATCCAGACTCGGGGTGGGGGGGTGAAGGCTCAGCCTCTCACCTGCTGCCCTCTGGCTCCCAGGCACGGCTCCTCGAGCCTTTGCTGAGAAAGCTGTTCTGTTCTGCTTTGCTTAACATATTTCTAAACGTTCACTTCCAAAGAAGTTAGGATCCAACTCTTCTATCATTCAGATTGATTTCTCCCAACTGTTCAATCTTGCAAAGCAAAACGAAGCTTTGAATTCAAGAGATTAGAAATGACCCAGCCAAAACCACCCAGTTTCCCAGGATCTGGACTGCTCACTCTCTATCTTCTACACTCAAAGTATGTGTTTTTTCCATATCTCAATTTTCAAAGCAGCTGACTCTACGGGGAACCACTGCAATGGAATTGCCAACCCTGTTGCATCTTTAGAGGAGTGGAGATGCTCAGTGTATGCTTGGAAAGCTGAACACACTACCACTACACAAAAATGGAGAAAACAGCTGGTGGGGCGGAGGTATGAGAGGTGAGCTAACTGGTGTGGTGCTGTCGGGACAGGGGTGGGTGTTTTCCTGGGCACATTAAGACATTGGAAACTTCAGAAAATGAAGTGGTAGAAACTGCCCAAAGAGTCTGAACAACTAAGGTTTGGCCTCAGGTGCCTCAGGTGGTAGTTATGGGTCTGGTGGTCCCTCCATCACCCTGCAGATGTACCCAAGCTGGCTGTGGGAAGAGCAGCTGTGAGTCAGGGTGGCACAGGGTTCTTCCCGTGCCAGTTGGCCACCCTGAGGGACAGAACACCTTCTTTGGTCCTTTAGAGACCTGCGTGTGTACCTGGACGTGCTCTGGTGCCACGTGGACGGACAAACTCCTCCATCTCTCCTGCACCCTGGGGCGTGGGGGGGTCAGTCCCATCCGAATGCACCCAGTGCGTTCCTGATGCCAAGGAGGGAGTGAAAACGCACGCGCTACTAACGGAACAGTATTCAAACAGGTTACCAGCTAAAAAGGTTTCTCTAGTCTGTGCTACTGCTTAGGTTGAAGAGCTGAAAGGCAGAAAGTGGCTGATTCTTTTCTTTGCTGTGTTTGGAATAGCACCACACCACAGCTAAAAGAAAAATCTAAAGGATTATTAATTGTACCCCAAAGTATATTCACCAGCGGAGGGTTTACCCTTAACATACACTGCCTGTCCCACAGCTCCACAGCAAGAACAGATAGAGCTCGAAACTCTATTTCACCGAGTTCCTGGGATGCAAAATCTTCAGTGCTGAAGCGCCGATTCCTTTTTTTCTTGTCTGTCAGCACAATTCTCACCATCTGGAGTTAGTTTAGCAGGAAGGTGTGGATGTATATTTGTCTTTCAATCCACTCAATAAAATGTGAGACGTTACTGTAAACTCCGGGTCCCAAAACCTTGGAAAAGCAGACGGAGCCCCAAGATGTTAAACCAAACAACGTCCAGCGCCCCGCAGGCTGCTCACACACCAGTGGGCCTCCGCTGTCCCCCTGCAACAGGAAAGGGAGAAACCAGTCCGTGGGGGCTACAGGTGGCCAAAGCCATGTAGCTTTGCCTTGACTAATTCAGCTGTAACAACTGGCTGCTCTGCTGACTGGAGCAGCACACAGCCTTACACGGTATTTATGCCTTGCTCTATTTGTGCAAAAAATTACCAGCAAAAGCCTCATAGAAATTAGAAAATAAATAATCAGTCTAATAGTTAACCAGTAGAGATAAACCTTAGAGTCTGCAAGCAGCATTTCTAAAGTTGATTACACCAATAATAACAGCCAGTGTTGGGTTAAAAGGTGTAAACAAATCATTCCTACAGTAGACAAAGTATGTGCTACACCTAATAAACGTTTGATTTCTTAAAGCAGGTGTGGCTGTGAGTTCCCCCATGGAGAGAGACTTACCATGCAAGAGTCCACCGTGCCAGACTCGTAGCCAGCACACAGCATCCTGCTGGTGATGGTTTTCATGTCGAAGTACGACTGGCATTGCTCCAAGGAAATGATCCGAACCTCTCCTTCCTGAAGCTTGAAAGGCACTGAAAAATGGATTAAGCATTAAGCTACAGACACACAAACACACCAATACTTAACTATAATGGCCTTCAAATTATGATAAATATTTCCGTTAGGATAGATTATGAATATTACTCAATACAGATGTATATTAAACATGAGAAGACTCTCCCTTTTGCACAAGACTGAGGAGGGAGAGCACCTTTACCTGGGATGGGATGGAACTTTTAAGATGGCTGGGAACCAGCACTGTGAGGGAGGTGGAGGAGAGGTTTGGCTCATTGTTGTGTGGCAGGATCTCCCTGTTTCTTGGTGTCTGTCACAGTAAAGCTTGGTATAATCAGAGACATTTTGAGATATGTCTGGGTAAATTTGACTTAGTGTTCAAAGGTTATTAAAATAATTTTATAATATTTATAATTTATTTTATATATATAATAATATATAATATTGTATATATTTAAATATATATAAAATATATATAAAATATATAATATGTTTTATAAATTTATAATGTCAGGAGGCAATAACGGATTTCTTCCTAGTCTAAACAGCTCAAACTCTAAGGCAAATTGTTCAACCCAAGGCATGGAGTACTAAATGCTGTACAGCCACGATGGTTTTTGATGCTTCTTGACATAAAACCTTGAAATGCAACACTGAAACCACATCAACTAACAAAGAACTATTTCCCACTTACTAGGAATGTAAAAGCATTCTTTTGGGGGTTTTTTGTGCTGCCACATACAAGATATTTTTAGATGGGTGGAGCTGCTGGGAAGCAGCCTGTCCCTCACGCATGTAATTTAATTTTTGCCACGTCTGCCTTGGCCACCAGAGGTGTCGTCCCACCTGAGCAACACTAAAAAGCCAATTTCCTTCTGCAGTGCACAGAGCAACGGCCTTCCCTAGTAATTACCATCATAACACAATGGCTGGAGCAGTAATGGGGTTGGGGCCAGGATAATTTGCATAAGATGCATGCAGAATCCTTTTGCCTAAACAAAGATTTACATAACACGACTCGTCTCGTCATGGGACCCAAGGATTACAGTGGCCACAGAACAAGAAAACACACTAATGTTCTGTTCAGTGAGACAAAAACCTCACTCGTGGTTACGCCTGGATGGAATAACAATAAATCGTGTCTCAAGTGGCAAGTGTGACACGGAGCGTTGGTTGGAGAAAGGGTTCATTGGGCCTGTGTGCCAGCAGCTTCAGTGCCTCCTGCTGCCCTGAGCTAAGAATGGGGGGGGGGTGTCCCCCCAGGGATTGCTACCTTCTCAATACACTTCTGAATACACCAGTAAAGTGACAACCAGTTGATAGCAGTTTCTAGATCCTCAACATTTTTGAAAATCAAGCCACTTGCCTAAACAAGGATTAAGGAGCATAAATTCTGGCAGCTAATTATTTGAAAAAGGAAGGCTCTAGTCACAGCCAGAGCAGTTCATGAGGAGTTAATAAGGTCCATAGCACTATAAATGGATAAAGCTTTGTAATGGGATCATGTGTTTTATTAACTCAGCAGAAGGTCAAGCTATTTTTCCAAGAGTCCCAGAAATGCCCAACTTACTTTTGTTGCCCATGTGTCCCCAGCCTGTGATGTAGCAGTAGGTATCTGGCTGAACCAACTGGTCCTTGCTGGGCAAGCAGACGGGTCTCACGTAGCTTGTCTGGTTGATGTCCTCGTCCAGCTCCACGATGCTGATGTCATAGTCCACCACTGCTCTGTTGTAGCGCGGGTGGAGGATGATGGTCTTCACTAGTCGGGTCTGCATGAAGCCCGACGGATGATCAAGATTGCTAATCCCAAACACTACCTTCCAAACAGCTGCATTTTCTCTCCTTTGTAAAAAAAGAAAAAAAACAGGAAATTTCAATCAAGAGCGTCCTTTTAAGCTAAAATACACGAGAATTTTTTCTCCCTGACTTTTTGCACATTGCACTTTGCAAAGTGTTGCACATACAAATGCAACAAGAAAAAACAAATAGTTAGAAAAACACAGCTAAGATCTGAGCAACAAAAGACGGTGCTTTCTATTTCCAAAGGAATTACAGCTCACACCTTCAGAAGACACGTAACCACCTATTAGCTGCTGTATTAAATGCCAAAAGCTCTTAAAATCATCTTCATTTAGCTTTCACCAGTAGAGACACCAGCAATGAAAAATACAGCATGAAAAACCTAAGCTGATGCTGGCTTTATAGCATTGATTTTGCTTTTTTAGTCTCTTAAAACCAGGCCCCTGTCATCTGCTGTTCTGCAAAGGTCTACCCTCGGAGTGTTTGGTAGAGGAGGGAGGATTTGGTAACTCATCTGTGCCAGTAAAACCGTCTGAGCCCCCTCACCCTTCAAAGCAGTGCGCTACCGTCAGGACCCATCTCTTGGCAATCAACACGCAGCCGCAGATGTGTCCGCTGGGCCCGCTCTGCAGGGAGCATTGCCACGGCCACCGGCCCGGCCGGCTGGTCCTGCCCCCGAGGATCCTCTTGTTCATGCGAGCAGCTGGGCGACGGCCGCAGTCTGGGGAGGAACAGATGCAGAAGGGAGTTAGTGGTGACCACAAAGAAGGCAGGGCACACGAGACCTCCTGCAAGAACACTGGGCTCGGAATAGCAACAGCGTGGTGAAGTGACTCTCAACAGTACAGTAAACAAAGTCATCAACAACCACACGGTATTAAACACAGTCAGCAGTTTTCCTCCTTTCTTAATATCAAAGGATTTTCCCTCCCGATACCAACTTTGACCAGCTCAGCTTGAAGTACCCACCAAGCTAAGCTTGGGATCCTACCATGCTTTCTCTGGGGAGTTGCCAGGCTGCCCTTGGGAAGGCTTCCCGGCTTTCTGTCCAGTAGCCAACGTGTTTGGGCTACTTTGTACTCGCCATAGGAGCTGCCTCTGGAAAATCTGCGCAGCAGAAATAAGGCTTTTCTTAAGCCAGGTGTGAGGTGAAGGTCACACTGTTTATTCACTACATGGCACCAAGCTTGTGTCACCTGGGGAAGTTACTGAGGGAGAATATTTGAAGTTTGGAAGATGCTCAGTACTCTCTCCGTTTGACTTTATAAGCCACTTCCACTGGAAATTATACCAGATTCCCATCTGCCAGTCAGTTACTTTCCTGAAATAGCTAGACCTTTATTTTTGCTTCACTTTATATTCTGGATTAGTAAAATGGCAAACTATTATACAGTTTATACTCAGTTTGATTTAGAGAACAAAAGAATGCCACCAGTTTCTGCAGTGGGCCTGCCACAGGAGGCTCCCAACGGCTGCTGCTATTGCATATATCCATGGGAATTTAGTGGCAAAGAAATACATTGGTTATATGGTATATATACATTGGTTATATGGTATATATACATTGGCAATGGTTATTTCTAACTTGGAATTCTTAATGTGTTCATTTCACTTCAGAGGGCAAGGGGTTTTCAGTGTGCTTAAGGCAGCGTATGTCAGAAGCAAACACCTTTGACGGGCTCCTGTGAGCTGCTTTTTTCCTGGCAAGAGTAATAAATGTTTTGATTAGTTTCCCAAATATAGCTCATGCCTTGTGATTAATTTTCCCTGTGTCAACCTAATTCATAATTCGAGTGTTCTTCAGCAAAGCTCTCCTTGTCTGTGGAACACGGTTTCAGTGGAGATGAAGAATTTCTACATTTTCAAACCACTTCAATTTGCACAATCTGCTGTGCCTACAGACTTGGTCTCTAGCTTTCTACCTCAGGTTCTTCTGTCCCCTCGAGCTCCACAGCTAACTGGATCACAGCCTCAGCTCCCAGGCACACAGCCTGCGACCACGCTGCGGGTAAAGCATATTTTCAGCTGGAAGTTTTATCAAATTGATTTTTTGGAAACTGACTGGTGACAAAATCTATTTTGTGGGAGCAGGACTAGGATACTGCAATACACAGCCTTGTCATCAAAAAATAAGAAAAGCTGATGAAACTGAATAGAGTAGGGAAAAACAATGCAAAACTGGATGTTACAGAACTCAAATTTCAGAATGAATCCGCACTAAACATCTGCATTTGTTAAAATGATTTAACACATCTTAGAAAACATCTTTGGTTTAGAGACACTTCTCTCTTACCTTCTTTAGTGCAGAAGAGAGCCACTTTGCTTCTGCTTCGACACATCTGTCTAAATAGTGAAACAGGAAGATAGTGGAAAACTTAATTAATTGATGTAATTTTTGGTAATTTGCAAATCAGCACAGGTACTGTACTAATTGTTGTGAACCAGCTGTCAAAAATTTCCCCAAACCGTAAAAAGAAACGCAAGGAGCTTCTTATGCCAGATTATCCCTGGTTTCCAGCATCTTCCTGGAGATAATTCAAAATATCAGTTCAGCTTTACAATACATTTCATGAGTTTGTGCTACTTATTTTGCAGACAGCCTCGCTCTCTGGGCACCACTCCCAGCTGTACAGCTGGGATGTACAGTCTGTCAAGTCTTAATTTATGGAACCTGTAAGCACAGAGATGGCCTTTCTCCCCTTCCTTACAGCTGAAGGATAGAATTTTCTTTCAACACAGACCTGTTGGAGCAGGCCCAGAGGAGGGCCACGAAGATGATCTGAGAGCTGGAGCACCTCTGCTGAGGACAGGCAGAGAGAGCTGGGGTTACTCAGCCTGGAGAAGAGAAGGCTCCAGGGAGACCTTATAGCCCCTTCCAGTACCTAAAGGGGCTACAGGAGAGATGGGGAGGGACTCCCTGTCAGGGAACGGGGTGATAGGACAAGGGGTGACAGTTTTAAACTGAAAGAGGGGAAATTTAGATTAGACATTAGGCAGAATTCTTTCCTGTGATGGTGGTGAGACACTGGAACAGGTTGCCCAGAGAAGCTCTGGATGCCCCAGTGTAATAGACACTAAAATTGCTACAGGCTGCATCTTAACAACTCATTCGAGTGGTGTGTGCTGGGATTTATACACAGATACCTACCAAAGAGAGTTTGTCATTCCCCGTTGGTAAGTGACTACCCAACAGTGAAAAATGCAGTGAAAGCAGTGAAAATGTGCTTTACCTGTTACTTACCCATTCACTAGAAGTGCTTGTAAAGTGGATGCATTTTTATTCCTCCAATCTGAGTGCAAATTCAGCCATTTTTGATGCTGCATTTCCTCATTCGCTATTACAATTTCTGTTTTGGATGGGCCTCTGAAAAAAAAAGGAAAGACATTCATAGACCTTCCAGTAGGTTTCTGTGTTAAAATTCTGAAGGTTAAGAGGCCCTAATGCCTCCTCTTTATTCCACACCTGAGTGTTATGTCAAAGCCTTGTGTGGCAGAGTCATAGTGAGGAGAATAAACACCCCCCCCCAAAAGCAGCCAGGCCAGCAAAGATGTCACTACTGTCACTCGTGTTGTGTTTTGTGACAAGAACCAGAATTGGAATTGGGAACAGCAAGAGCCTTCTGGTGGCATTTACTGTAGTACATACATCAATGTGCCATTTCCACAGCTTCTTGCCTCCAAAAATACGAAAAAATAGATCTTCATATGTACAAAAGGTAAAAGAAAAATAAATAAATTCTTCCATTCCTATCTTTGGAAATCCATCAAAATTTAACAGTAAAGAGCAGTCTGGGTCTTGTTAATAATCCCTGACAGTATCTCTAACTCCAAGGTGTATGCTTTGTGAAACAGAAGAAATCACGAGTGACAATGTCAAACCTGTCCTTCTGCAGCAAATTAACAGGAATACGAAAGTAAGTTAGAATGGTCCACCAGGAGATACTTTCATATATTCAATTTCTCAGTTTAGTTATTGTCTGCAAGACTCAAGCCACCTAAGAAATTGCTGTTTTAGTAAATCTCAATTGCTAAATGGAAAAAAAAGAGCGTATTTTTTAAATGTCTTTACAAGCCATGGAACTTTCTAGCACAGAACCATCCATGATTAACCATCAATCCTTGTCAATGACAGGGACTTTCAAGGACTACTTCCCTGAACGCTGGGCACAAGCCAAATTGTAAATCCTAGTTCATGGAAAGGAGAATGAGAAAATTTCAGGAAAAAAATGTGATGTGTCCTGAAACTTACCTCATGGGAATACCTAAACTAATGACCCAGCTGGCATTAGTAAAAGTCCAATTTTCATTATTAACTACATTTCTTCTTAAATATTTATAAAAGTGCAGCACTATATTTATTTTTATGTATTTACAAAAGTGCAGCATCTTTTATCTACTTGATTACATAAATTAACACAGGTCAAAGAATTTTGGTTTATGGTAAATTTGTCAGTGCAACCATATGGAAATGTTTTCAGCAGGGCTGGCAGAATTAACCAGGCTCTGAGGTCATGGCCCTGGATCCTGCCTGTTACATGACTTATTTTTCAGAACCTTCTCTGGGCATATTAAATAAATATCACTCCATGATCTACTACTCATAACGTGCAGGCAAATATTAACAAGCATTTTTAAAGTCTGTGCTTTTTTCTTATTTAGAGAAAAGTGCTGGAAAAAGAGCTTTCTTCCTCGGTGCCCGCTTGCAGCAAACACATAAAACTCTCCTTCTTAATTTCCCACCAAACATACACAAACTCTTTTTTCTTAAAATGACATTCTACCTTATGATCTTCTGTGAGCAGTTATGTGTACAGTGATAATTTATGTAGCTGTAAACAGTGTCTGATCTACAAAGAACTATGTTAAAGGGTCTGAGTTCAAACCACTGAAATGTACCACTCAAGGAATACACTTTAAGGTAAGGACTTCTCCAACACCATATTTGAAGTGCCATAAGTTAAATAAATTCACAACAGACTTACAAGGAATCTTATGAGGCCGCCTGATCCATTCCCCTAATCCAAAACAAGATCATCTAAATTCTCTCTGACAGATTGTTGTCTGCCCTGTTTGTAAAAATCCTTCACGTTGGAAAATCTTGAGTGTTTCTAGGCAATATATTCCATGATTTTCATTTAGGAATTTTTGTCTAATATTTGTTCTAAATCTTCCTACCTATCATTTAAGCTCATTACTTCTGTCCTATTTCTACTGTGAGAATGCTTACATTTTAGTGAGCTTTTGTTCCTGCCATAGTTCCCAAAACTTCACTCTCTCTTTTCTTTGTGAAAAGAAAATTTCCACACTAGGTCTAACACTGAGTGACCAATGATCATTCACATCTTACTCCAGCATTCCAGTTGTCCTAAGAAATTCATCAATGCTACAAACTACTGACCTTACCCTAAACCCATCTGATTGCAGGCCAGCTGGCTTAAATTTTCTTGCCACTCATCAGCACAAACATGGTTATCAGCAGCTGACCTGTGAATGGTCAGGAACATCAAGGAATTCGTGGTTTTAGACAGGGTAACTGCAAAGAAAAAGAACAAAACTTCATTATTATACCACATTGTTTTACATTCAAAAAGAGTTTTCCAAGATGCTGGCACTTTTGCCTGTTTTATATGCTCAATAGCTTTGTAACTGAAAATCAAACAAGCCTGGCTGTCAGAGCCTTGCTAACATTGAACAGGACGAGGAACCAAACAGCAAAGTCATCTTGAGGATTAAAATAAGCCAGACTACTTTTGATGTACCAGCACAGGTTCACATGGGTTTCTGATACCTTAATCTTGTTAAATCATGTTTTACCCCACAAATACTCCCAATTGAAATCATGACAGTAATTTTGGGGATGAATGCTGCTTAACATGAGTGACACCATCATTTGACTCTCAGTAATGTGCATTGTTCCTGTCATAACAATACGTGGGTGTCATTAGAAGAAGAAAAACAACTACTGTTTACAAGAAAGATGATCATTTTCTCATAATCCATGTATAAAAGCGTGTGAACTGCTTTTATCATACACAAAAATCTTCTCAAAATGGCCCAAAATGGAAATTTACTTCCCTCCCTTTCTAGGACCCCTTAAAAGATGTTGTATGGTGTGCGTTTCTTCCCCAAATACATACTGGGTTTAGTTCAACTTTTCCTCTGGCTTTTGCTTTGACCTGGTAGAACTGTCCTTTCCTCATAAGCTCTGAACCTGCACCATTGCAGTCAGTGGGAATTTTACACTGATTTCACAAGTACAGAATCAGGGCTTAGAAGTTCTGCCCAAAGGAATTCTACATCTGAATATCTTCCTACTCTTTCTCAAATCCACACCACTTTCCAGGTTTTACACACCATCTACACATTTTAGAAGCTCCCTGCCATGTCACTTTTCTTACATCTTTGCGCTGTGACGCTTCACACTGAGCCTTTCCATTCTCGGTTGCCTTCTTTCTTGCCTGCTTTCCCAATCTCCACCCACTCTCCCTTTGGTAACAAAGAGAGCATCTCTCCACCAACTGCATTCTGACTGAAATCACCAGTATTACCACCATCACCCAAACACCTCCTGCAGGCAAAGCGCACCACGGGGGGAACCCACCACAGTCCCATTCATCGGAGCTGTCACTGCAGTCCGCTCGCCCGTCGCACCACAGCTCCCGTGGCACACATTCGTGGTTGACACATTCAAGTTCGCTCTCGTCACAAAACGCTGCAAGGACAAAAGAGCGTTTCACTCTGAGAAAGAAATCATCGACATGAAGGTCACCCTGAGACTGAAAAAGGCAGGCGCAGATCAGATTTATGGAGCAAGAAAGCGTGACAGATTTGCAACCAAATTCAGGATGGACATCACTGAGGCAGAAGGTGATTGCTGCCCACAGTGAGGGAGGCCATGCTCCCTACTGACACACGTCTCTTCCTATAAACCCCACCACTGGGGAATCTTGAGAGCTGGGGGAAGGTGAGAGGGAGAGAATGCATGGGAGGAACTGCATCCAGTTGTGCCTGTCTCTGGCTGTTGTGTGCCACACAAACCGAGCATTTCTTTGCAACACCAGAGCAAAAAATGTACTCCACAACGAAACCCATACAGACAGAGGGGGCAGTGCTGCCCACTCGGATGTAAGTCATCTTTCTGGCAGTGGAATAAAGCGTGTGAAACTAGAAAAGATGGAAGCCCTCAGCTGGGGATCCTTTGCTGCCATTTTGGAATATTCGAGTCCCAACACAAAAGCGGAGAGGAATTATAGCCTGGTAATTACAGACTAGCTTAACCTAAGCCCTTGGAGGATCTTTTCTCTGCCATGATAATAATGTGCAATCATGAGCAAGTCATTTTAATACCACCTTTCTTTTTTAGATTACAGCACACAGGCTGCTTGGAAGTCAAATGGTATAAACTTCACAATAAAAAGCAGATTACGAGATGTTTCGTGAGTTCCTCTTCCCAAAAAGAAACAAAGTTAGATCTAGTGCTGTATGCAGGCTGCCAATCATGTTGGCAAATATAGTCATATGCTCCACATAGCACATGAAATGTGCCTGCCATCCTGTCCCTGCCAACAGAACTCCAGAGACTCGGGAGCCACTTTTTTTTGAATTGTAAAATTATATTTTCCACTTCTAGCAAAAATGATGAAATACCGAAATTGCTGAGAGCTCTAAAATTTCAGCTTTCGACCAAGTTTACCAAACATCTTTCTTGTGCAGGCTGAGTGTCACCCAATATGTCTTTTCTACATCCTTGTCTTGGGGACATGCCCACACACCAACTTTTCTCAAAAGAAGAGAATTCAGAGTACCACTACTATATTTGTGGAAGTGAAGCTAACATCTCCCAGTTTCACATGCAGGGTGGGAGCTTGAAAAGCAGCTGCCATTTGCAGGTCTTCCAGCTCTTCCCATCCCACCAGCTGGGTGCGTGGTGGAAACAGAACTCAGGGCAGCTCCTGCAGGGGACGAGAGGGCCTATTGCTCACTGTCAGCACTTTGAGCCCTCATACACTGTGTGCATGGACAGTGCCACAATGCACTATACTAGGCTTTTTT
This sequence comes from Scolopax mira, assembly GCA_004320125.1. Classification (NCBI taxonomy): domain Eukaryota; kingdom Metazoa; phylum Chordata; class Aves; order Charadriiformes; family Scolopacidae; genus Scolopax; species Scolopax mira. The sequence continues at coordinate 504,511 of BJBW01002134.1, read as the reverse complement.
ATCTCTGATACTTATCAGAATTTGGATTGTAGAAGAAGCCTGTGGAGATAAGGGGGGAGAAGAAAAATAATCTAAGAAACGTCAAGCAGAAAAGAAATCAACTAAAGTAGGGAGACGTGAAATTTACTGAAGAACAGATCAGAAAGGAAAAACAAGTGTAAATCAAGAAGAAAGGAGCAGTGAGCAGCTATACCTATATAGAATGAAGTTGAGAAAAATTGGGAAAAGGAGCTACAAGGAATAAAGAAAACAAGCACGAAGACACAAGGAGGAGGAGGCAGAGAGAGAAAAAAAAAAAGAGAAGACTGGAGTGACCCAGGAGACAACAAGGATGTGAACAACAGAGGACAAAACACAAGGAAAGAGATAAATTGGTGCCATAGAAAAACTGAAAAGGAAACTGAGGGAGGGAGTAAGACTTACTCTCTGTAGAAAACCTTTTTGCTTTTGTTTAGTTTGCACCCCAAGATCCCAAACATGTGATCAGCCCCTTATGAGACACTAAAAAACTGCATAAGTCCTTACAGCAGTTCTTTTCATCCATCATGTCAGGGCAGTCTGGGAAACCATCACAGATCATGGTGTGTTTGATGCACAGCTTCTTCAAAGGACACTCCCAAAGACCCCTTTCTCTACAACCTGGAGGCAGAGAAGCAGAGTTTTGGAACACTTGCAGGCAATATCAAATCAACTGTTTTCTTCTTCCTCAATAATCCTTAAATACCCGAAATATTTTCACTTGCAATTGGAAATAAGATTGTCACAGTGCACACTTGATAAATGGGTATAAAATATATAACACTTCACAATACTTCAATGCTTTTAAAATAATAATTATATTATGCTACACATATCTATAAGTAATGGTTTAGGCATTAGCTCAATTTGCTCAAAACCCATACACCACTACTCTTGAAATACATTTACTAGTAATATATAAACTTTTCTAATCTAGAAGTCTGTAGGCTTTCTTTTAAAAGCATACCACACAGACCTAAGGTCTTTCAAAAGCAAATCCTATGACAGCATGGAATCTCCATGAAACAGTGTAGAAACGTGTAATTTTTTCTGGCAGTGCTGATACAGAATCTAATGCAGATCACACTGTAAGGGAGATAGATGCAGGTAAGTATTGACCACAAACAGTTGTCCTGGTTCCATAATCTGAGACCAAACCAGTTGGAAAAGATTAGAAAGACCCAATGGCTGTATGAATCTTCAAGAGGGTTCATTATTAATGTATGGAATTACAGTATTGCCTCTTCAAAGTCCCACTAACCAGCTTCTCTGATTTCCAGAGGGATACTTATAAACCTATGTCAAAGTTTTATAAGTTTTTGACCCTTATTCCTGCTAGTCAGCTCAAGGAAATTAAGAATGGCCCGTGGTACATTGTAGAAAAGTGTTTTCTGTTGTTTTATCTCCCTATTTATTTCCATCAACTAATAAAGCACTTCACTGTGATACCAGTTTAAGTACTTTCATGTACCAAATGTCCTGCACATCTGACATTCTGGTTTTATAGGAAGCCATAAAAACAATGCGTTCTCCTGACAAAAACAGTGCATTCTCCTGACAAAAACAGTGCATTCTCCTGACAAAAACAGTGCATTCTCCTGACAAAAACAGATGGTTTGATTGCCTCATTTGGCCTGTTCTCTGGATGATAATACAGGCTTTTTATTTTAACCCAAGCTCAAGTTCAGGTGCCAGCCCTGATGGCCCCACACACAAATAGTTGAGGTATAAGCTCACGATGTGCATTTCAAGCAGCACCTCAGTTTGTCCTGGAAGTGGAGCAGTGAATCAGCAGTAAATAAGTAGGCAGATACTCTGTTTCCAAGAAGCGTTATTTCAGGAGTGTTTCACAAGCATGAACCAGAGAAACACTACTAGGTCATATCGTTACTGAAAAAAATCTACCCATGTTTTAACTGTAACTGGATGTGTGGAATGCTTGACTTTGTTCAGATTGAAAAAGCCATGTAAATAAATGTTAGAGCACAGAGAAATAAATAGCCTTGAGACTAACTCCACATGAACAAAGAACTTTCTTGGGTATCACCATTTTCCATGTCTCCTTCTTGACAATCTTCATGATAACTACTAATGAAAAATTAATTGAAACCAAACAAAACCTTTATAAAGAACAAAGAATGTCAGTCAAAGTAGGAACTTGATATAAAAATAAAATAAAAAAGCTTAAAAAAAAATTTATGAACCTTGCAATTTTTTAGCAGAATGTTTAAAATTAATTAAATACATGTTTGCTTTTCTCCTCCATCACACATTATAGTGTTACACTGTGAAGTGTACCATGACTCTCCAAAATTTATGTTTCAGTACCACATAGACAAATAGAGAGACACTTCCCTAGGAAAATTCATTACTTGTTGAATTCAGTGTTCAGTTTGTAGAAGCTATATAATATTTGTGTGTTTCTACTTCTTCTCTAAACATTTTTGTGACATACATTTTTAATTTAATCACAATTAAATGGAAGTGAAAATGGAGATATTTACATTCCTCCCATCTCAAACATACGTTTTGGCAAGAGATAGGGATTCGGGTATGATCTTACCTTCACTCTTCAAAAAATGAAGCCAGTTACCATTTGACATTCACACGTATACTCTCCATGCAATTATGATTAAAAGTCATTAACATTAAGACCACCACGTTTTTCTCTCAGCTAAAGTTCTACAGTCAGAACTCAGATTGCAGAAAATAGTGAAGGACAATAGCGGTTTTGAATGTTTTGTCCTCGATTTCCTTAGTACTGTTCTAGGACCCTCATCTGCTCTCTGCCAGAGGCATTGTTCAGCAGCTAGTAAATTAATATGATCAATTACAACCAAGCATATTTAATACCACAAACTCTCTCGACATCTACCATAATAATAATTTTCAGAAATTATTTTCCTCACACTTTACTGAAATGCACATCCAGAAATCTCACATTCAGAAATCTGGGTCAAATTTTCTCCCCAAATCCTAGTCTAAAGGGCACTAAAGTCTTAGGATTTCACTGCAATTGCATGGGTGAGATTTCCTCTCACAGAGATCACATGAAAGCACAACAGGGATTCTTAACGGGGAGGAGACAGTGGGTGCAGAGTATGGCTATACCTTAGTCCATTTTCACTGTTCTACTTTACATTTTTGGCCAGAGTAGCTCGAGCATCCAAAAGCTGTAGCTAGTCTTTTCCAGCCTCCTCCCCGCACTGTGAAGTTGTTCCATGCCTGTCATTTAAGGCATCTCAAATACAATGCTTTTATTTTAAATGCTGATTGTTATTTAGTAGTATGAAACCAATTTCAAAGGATAAATCTAATAAAATATGAGCTAGCCATTTACACATGGAAAGATCGTTAAGTTCTGATTCTGTCCTGCACACTTGGAATATGAATGAATCAGAGGCAGTTACTTCTGGAGCTCTACAAGGACTTTCTGTTCTTCAGAAACAGTGTTACCCCTGGTCAATGTAATGTCACTCTGACAGCAGTAATTTTCTAGCAGATACAGTCTTCCATATTTATAGAAACTGATAAGAATTCTGCTGATTGCTAGTGACATTCTGTCTAGACTACAGAGACAGAGAGAGATCCACTCGAGACACGAATGTTATCTATTAGAGCATTATTTCATATGTTAATGTCTAGGAGAATAAAATCATCCTGAAAGACGCATAGCAATTAGCGTTCTAAGTAGTTAAGAACAGGCAGCAACAAAGAATATTTGGCAGAGAGGACACTTGAGACAATTGATTCAAAGGTAAAGAGATGACAAACTCTGAAAGAGTCACTGTGATCATCAGCCCTGCCTTTCCTTTATAATCCAAACAAGAGAATGACCTAGTCTGAAATTCTGCTTCAGTGAGACTCCTTTTTTTTTTGGTTTTGCTTTCTTTTAGCAGAGGGAGGGGAACGGGGCAGAAAGAGTCCAGAAAGAGTACAACCGAGATTTGAAAACTCACAGAGATTGAGAATAAATTGTGCCTTAGTGATAAATAGCCCCTTGGTTACTCCAATCATCAAAGTAACTTGTTCTTAAAAAATAATCATTTTATAGAGCTTTCAAGTTTGAATTTTAGCCTAGCTTCAGCTTTCAGGTGTAGGATCTTATTTTATTTTTGTGCAGCTGAGTATAAAGTCTTATATTGCCACAGTTTTGTTGCCCACATAAACTTCCATCTTAACCTGCTCTCTGTTAAAAAAAAAAAAACCAAAACAGGTTGTGCACTTTAGCCCTACTGTGCTGGAATGTTTTCTAATCCTTTACTCATATTCACACCTCTTTTCTAAATCCTCAGTGATTTATAATTGCTCTCTTTGCCCCTGGGAATGCCAGGCCAGCATGCAGAACCCCATGGTGGCCACACATTAGTCACATAAGGAAATAGTTTAAACTTCCTTCTCCTCCAAGTTCCCCTGCCAGCACCTACAAGGATAAATGGTGACCAAGAGATTTCTTCATTATTCTCAAGCTCTGTATATCCCCTTAAGTTAAAAGTCAAGAGCATCCCTACTGTAAGTAAACTCAGAAATAGACCCGAGGATAAACGGTGTGGTCACCATATTTGTACCTACAGTTTGAGGTCCACCAATCTGAAAAAGCATGTAATTCTTCCATGAATCCACTTCAGCAACACAAATCTTTTGTCAATACATCATAACGACAACATTACCAGCTATAAATTTAAAACTGTATTTATGACTTCAAGATTTAAACTGCCAGGAAGTCATATTTTAGCTTAGTAAAACCTCCAGCAATATCAAAATAATTAAATCTGCAGCATTCTTTATCTTGATTATTGAAGGAATACCCAAACATCCTGGAATACTATTAGCAGAATCTAAACGATCAAACATCATAAATTGTGTTGACATTAATCAAGAAGGGTGCTTGCTAAAGTACTTTTACTGCCACTAGTCTTAGAAAAAAATATATACTACCCAACATTTTTTCCACAGAAAAAGGGGCTTATCCTCTGAACTGTCATGCTATGGTTCAAATAACTGAAGGAAAAACAAAACTCATTTTCTAATGCTTCAATTACTCCTTATTCAAAAGACTCAGCTCATGGGATTTATTTACCACAGCTGTCCTCATCACTATCATCCTCACAGTCAGCTTGACCATCACATCTTCTGGATGCCAGGACACACCTCCCGGAGCGGCACTTGAAGTGACTGGGGGAGCATTCTGTCAACGACAAGGAACAGGGAGAAACAAGACCCCGTAAGCTCCAAGTTCAACCATCACGTGTGTACTTATTTATTTATCACTGCGACTCTTTTGGAAGGGTAAATGACAGGAATAGAAAGCTTGTGCAATACTGAACTGGAACTATGTAGCAGGCAAGACTCTTAACAATGGCACTCTGACACAGGATGGAGAAATATTTTCCAGAGCTCTCCCTCACGTGCTACCCCCTCTCAAATTCCAAAGCTTTGCCAAAGAACTGGCATACAATATTTAGATTGTGGGCATGGATTTTCTAGCTACTTTTCTCACTGTCATGGTGTTGTATGAAGCAGAAATAGATCATCTGATATGTTGAAAAGAGTATAAGAGATCCCAGGATAAAAAACACATATATTTTGGCAACTTTGTGGCTACTTGAATTAATAAAAACACCTATAAATTTCTATGAACTAATCCATGGATTCCTTCTGCTTAATTTTACAGAGTACCGTTTTGAGAAGGCTTTATTTAGATGATTTTGAAAAACCCAGACATTTTTTCACACTGTACTTGTCACTGACGTTGATGTAGAACCTTCATCATGTGTTGCCTCTTTTTTTCCTTCCTGCAAAGTCTCTCAGATATTCAATACCATGCATTTCCTTGGGTAAATTTTAGGATTCAATAAACATTTGTAACAAAAATATCGTCAGTGAACTCAGGAGCTTTAGAAAATAACATTCTAATGACAAAAAGTATGTGAACTATAGTGCCAACATTTAATAACTCATTATGAAAATATCTAAGTGTACAACACATACTGTCTTGGCCAGCAGTATTTTGTGGGTTCAGCACTGACTGGAAGAGAAGTTAAGCAATTCAGCACATTGTAATAACTCTGTCAATTATAGCTTAAGTTGGAAAATTGCCTATATTTTGTAATCATAAACATTTTTAATGTTCTCAGAAGCCTAATTTCTTTTATTACATGTGGGGTTTTTTCATTTATATATGATTTTAAACATCCCGGGGAAAACTTTCTAAATCAACACTGGTAGTCAGTAGAAATCTGACACTGAATCAACATAAAATTGTAGCAGTAAGTGAACACCAACCACCTCTGATAAGACCTCTTTAATTAGTTAATTAGCTGCTTCTAAAAGAATATAAAAGCCCTCTCCCTTTTCACTGATTTTCCAGGAATATCTATTTCAGTGCTAAAATGACCAATAAGCAGTGAATCAATTTACCAGGCAGGCAGAGTCCCTCTAATTAAAGTGAGAAATTTTTTTAAATCACAATTTTTGTAAGTGAAGCATATTTATCTCTAGAAATGGAACACACTAGCCCTGTATACAATAGTATATTTAAAGTATAACCATTCTATGTTACATTTCACAGCCAAATGATCTAATAACACAGGATTAAAAGGCATTTGATACCTGAGAAAATTAAATCACATTATTTTTCTTCAACACACCTTGTGCTAAAATCTTACTTTTCCTTTCCTACACGCTGCTGTGTAATACTGGATAATTTCCTTCCATCAGTCCACTGCTGTAGAGGGAAATTACCTCCTTGTTTCTCAAGAGTCCCATGAGAGAGGATTTCCTTACTATGGTATTGCTCATCTTTATAAAACCCTCACAGTGATATATGCACATGGACTTTGCGTGAAGAAATAGTACTAACTGCTGTATATGCTTTACTGTTTTTCCCATGATTCCTTCAGTATATTCACAGCTAAAGAACTAAAAGAACTTTTGGCTATAAGTAGCTTTCACCCACTGCCTCCTCTGAGCAAGATGAAGACTGTGGAAAGACCATCATGACTGTAGAGGTGAGTAGGAGGAGAAGAATGAGAACTGAACACGATCAGCACGTTGCAGGCACTTGTAGCACACATATCTCACTGTTTTCCCAGCTACTTTACTGGCATTTTGGCAAGAAAAAGAAAAGGCATGTTGGAATCCCCACAGATCTCACATCTGATGACCACTGCAGAAGGAGCAGCTGTACAGCTTTTCTCTTCATACACACAAAGAACATCTAGAAGCATTTAAGGCAATTCATTCTTTTGTCCCATGTTCACACTCACAATGATTAGTGTTATGGCTGAACTCAAAAACTCAAATTTGTCAGTTGCTACTGAAGCTGGTTTGGCACAACTCTCTACAAAACTTTCCCCAACAAAAACCAAGAGCAGACAATAACTGGCAAAGACATTAACATCACAATATTTTTTTCAGAGCTTGTCATGGGGCTCAGATTTTTTAAGATTGCCAAGAGTCCACTTCCTGGTTAGAAAAGCATTATTATATCATCTAAATAAGTAAAAAAAAGTGAAGTATAAACAAAAGTAAGCAGTAGGTGTGGTGTTAGCAACAAACCTCACAGTGACTTTCACAGATTGAGGGAAATTGATCCTTCATTTGAATACATTTCTTATGAGAACTTCCTCTTCTCTGCAATCTGTAGGCATCCAAATTCCCTGAAACCCAGTTTGGAATCATTTCCACAGTCTAAATATTATAATTTAACGAGGAGGCACAAGGGGGGAAAAAAAATCAGTGACTTTGTGAACCTAATTAAATCTTTAATTTCCTCTTGTATGTGTTTATAGGAGTTACCTTCTACATCTTCATCTGGTGTTAGACATGTTTGATTGTCTGTGTTCTCATCTGGAAACTGAGTGCAGTCAGTATCTTCTGGCCACTGCAGACCTACAATCCCAAGCACAGACTCACAGCGCTCCTTAGACTGTACACACAATGTCCTGAGGAGACAGAGTGGAAGTGCACAAAGCAACTGAGTGAAAGTCTTTGAAATTCTCAGGTATTAGGAGTAATAACTGCAGCCAAAGTTAAAGACAAACACTAAGGAAAAATCAATTAATCAGATTTCTTTACATGGTAAAAATAAAACAAAAGATACATTGCTTCTGTTGAGACATTATTTTAAGTTACTGTATGCAGACTATTACCTGAGTTATAACATAATAGCCACATTTAACTCCTTACAAACATCCTCTCCTCTGTAAGGGTTGGCAAAGAATGTTTTTTAAGATGCACTAGCTGCACTTCTTCAGGAAAAAATACACTTTGTGCCAGTGAAATGCTACCTTTTCTGATTATGCTACCTCAGAAATCACATAGCTTTAGAAGAACAAACTGTTTAAATCTGCAAACAAAAGAGCAAAGGACTCCCCAGGAAATTTAATAAAATTAAAAGTTTGGGGAAAATCAAAGCACAGATTAACCTAGTCTTGAGGATGCTGTCAGTTAGAGCAACAGAAGCTTGTCTCACACCTGGAAAAAGGCATGACTATAGTCCTCCTGCTGCATTTCTGCATTTTTTTTTTAACCATAGAAAGACAGGACTCACCACAAAAAATTAGTTCAGTGCACCTAGATTAATATTCTGCCTCTCAAAATACCCAGTGTCAAATGCTTCAAAAGTACAAAGAGAAAATGCATAATAGAAAAATTTCCTATTATTTTAAGCATTATTATAAACATACTGCAATAATTTTTGCCTGGAATCATAGCTGATGTGCTGTTCAATACAGTAGCCTTGTCTCATATCCATGGTATTTTGAATCCGTGTTCATTTCAACTGCTTCTCATTTTTTTAATTTTATTTTTATGGAGTATTAAATAGGCAGTATGAGATTAGGAACCTCAACATCCTTTTCATCTCTTCCTCTGAACAGAATCACGCATCATGCTTAACAGGTATTTGTCTAAGTTGTTCTTAAAAACCCTTCAGTTAGAAAGATTTTATATATTTCCTTATCACTCATTCTCACACATTATTTTCCTTATATCTGACTTACAGCTCTCCTCGTGTACTTTAAATTCATTGCTTCCTGGTTTGACCTCATTGAACATAGTGAACAATTCTTTTTTTTTTTTTCCTCACAGAAGCTCACTTTTAACCTATTTGAAGGCTTTGATGCCTCACAAGCCTTCTCTTCTGCCTAGACTCAGCAACTCATTCAATTGTATCTTTTAGATCACATTTTCTAAACCTATAATCATTTGGACTTTCTCCTACCATTTCAAAGAAAATTCTCCTTTGTTCTTATAGATTGAAAAATATTCAGCAGTAGGATCCCACACATTTCTCTTTTTCTTCAGTTTCCCTCAAGTCACTTTTAACTTGCCTTTTACTTAATTTGATTAATTTTTCTAGATCTTTCTTATAGGACCAGAGACTCCTTTCATGGAAGGCATTTTATTCCACTTATTTTCCTTTGACCTTTTGATAAATGGATCAGTTTTCCCCCTTCTAGTAAGCTTCAAGAAATGCAATGACCAAACCCAAACAAACAGATCCACTTAAGATCACCTATTTTATGTTCCTTTGAGAAAACAATACATTATTAATCTTCTCATATCTAATTTTGGTTTGGGTGATTCCACGAAGAGTCATCATTGTTTTTTCACACCAAATGACTCACCGTTGACTTGAGCAGCTGGAAGGGATGACTGGATTGACATAAATTAACCATGCTGCAGTCTTTCTTTCCTTTTAGATCCTCATCAATATCAAAAAAGTTGACTCACACCATTTTATAATCTCAGCTTTCTGAATGCCAGAATTTTTATTTACCAACAACAAAGCCCCAAAACCAACAACTATAACATGAAAAATACCTTTTCAAAATTTGATGTTGTTATCTAAGATGTCTAAGCCATTTGTGTCCATAACACTGTGTGCAGTGTTCCCTGCACACTCAAATCTTTGGCCAAAGCTGAGCCTTTCCAACAGCTATTGCAAGCCCTTTAGTTATCAGTCCGTGGTGAGGGACTTCAAAGTAGTGCCCATCACAGCACATATGGAAGCCCATTGCAATAGGCAATAAGCCTGAAAAAGAGCTTGCACACTTACTTCAGATACTAATCACACACATGTAATGAACTGCATTTAATGATCCTATAGAATATGGTTCTCTACCTTTGGCGATGGAATTCCAAAGCAAAATTTCTGGTACTTTCAATAGAAATAGAAAATTGAGAAAGACTATTATGATAGACAATGTCAGCCAAGAATTAAATGAAATATAGTACAGTACCTGCAAGGTGGGATCCGCTGATTTGTATGAGGGTCACATTTTGGTACTAAGATTGTACAGGCAAAAAACATAAGGTACTTGTAGCAGTTGGTCTGAACCAAGGCTGGGAAAAGAGAAGACTCCCAGCTGATAGAGGCTTCCTTCTGCGTCCTGTGGCCCAGGTAGTTTGGGTAATAAGTATAGTTGTAAGGCAAGTTCATACAGAGTTCCAGAGTAATTGGTTCACACTGACCTTTCACAGAAAGAAAACAACAACAACAAAAAGAAACACAAATAGTGAGAGATTAAATTAAATACAGAATAAATCATTATTTAACAATTTTATCAGTCAGTGGATTTCCTCTCAGGCTTGAGAAACTACAAGTTTCAGAGCTCAAGATCCCATATAAGCCTATTCATAATAGTAAAGAATTTTTGGATTTCTTCCCAAATTGGTAGCCAGAAATATGTATTTTTCAATTTTCTACCACAGCAGAAAGCCATAGACATAATTTCACTCCAATTCAGACTGAAATTCAGCTATTTATTTAGCACTGAGACCAATGTGAAGCTATTTAAACTTTATTTACTTTTGAAACATAAGAAAATTTTCCATGAAAAAGCATACTATTCAAAAGTCACTTGTTATCAGAAGACCACATATATTTGCCTATTCAGGAAACAAACATATTTTTTCAAGATTAATATTCTCTACCAGCCAGTTGATGGGGTCTGTTGCCAACACAGTGTGGTAATTGTGGGATCCTATAGCTGGATCTTTGAGATAAAGCTGAAAGAAGATCCAACAGTCAATTATTCAGTTGATCAGGAGAACTGAACAGTCCTTCTTGGACCGGCATTCCCTGTTAGAATCTCTTTTTGTATTTACCTCTAATCTGGGGATCACAAAGCTCATTTTATATACAGCTTTTCCTCTCTGCTAAAGCCTTGCATACTGCCAATACTGAACTATGTCTGTTGTCTCAAACGAGTTAATCCCCGTTTTGGGGTATATGAGGTCCATGACTTCAACAATCCTCTTCACATTACTGCCATTTCCTTCTCTTCATGATGAATCCTCCCTTCTCCTCCCGCACTTCAGACCCAGATCGGTTTGATTTTATATATTGATTTTTCCCCAGTAAGCATCTTTTCTTGAATATTAATTGTTCATCAGTATTTCATGATGAAACTCAAGTAAATGAGCACAAAAGTACATGCAATGCTCTAAGTGTTTGCATAACATAACATTATTCAAGACTAGAGGGTAGAAATGCAGTCTTTTGTTATGCCTTACATTTATAGGGGTTTAGGAGGCATACTGAAATGCCTCCATAGGACGGCTCTTTACATGTTTTCAATATGATTAAAATTTTCACACTGTATTTAGAAAGTTTCTATCACATTACATGCAAAAGTGTCATCATAGGTTTGAAAAGAATAACTTTGACTCTCACACCCAATTTCCTACATTTCACAAGCAGAGCAACAAACAGAACATACACTCCAGGGGAATATCTGAATTTAAGTAACCCAAATGTTAATTTTTCCATCTGATGTCTGTCCTATAGCTTAAGAGATCTTGCTACTCCCTTATTACTACTTTATCACAGTGTTTCCTTATGTTCAGAGGGAATCTCCTGTGTTTCAGTTTGGGTCCCTTGCCTCTGGTCCTGACACTGGGCACTGAAATAGCCTGGCTCTCTCTTCTTTACATTCTTCCTTCAAAAATTTATTCTGTTACCCTAAATATATTGTAACTGCATTATAATGCTAGCCTAAACTGATCAGATGCTACTACACGTGGAGAACATTCATCATATTCAATGTTGCAAAATGTGCCCTATGCTTTTTCATAGCTATGCTATGGAATTTTCCAACCAAATAGTTATTTGGGCCAGAAAATACAGCTTTGTCAAAACTGAAATTTTCCATAGGAATTCTCATCTCTTACCAAAAATGGAATAACTCTGGTCAGAATATGAACAGTGAAAATAAGACAAAAAAAGACAATAGTACTTCCAGATGTTATAAAAAAAATAAATCTCTCCCAAATTCTCTTGCTGTTCCATTGTGTATGAACAATTAAATATTCACTGGACCATAAAGGAAGAGAGATGATCCAGAAGTCTAATTCAGATTATGTGTTACTCCTGTTGAGAATTACTGTTGCCCATAATATGATGAGGAAACATCTTCACCAAAAACCTCTTGGGTTTCCCATGACACGGAATATGAACATTGTTTTAGAACTTAAATATCACATCAAAAAATTTTTTCATTATCTTGTAACATAGTCTTAGCCCCTCAAACATTTTCCAAAATTGCTGTTTATACATACAATGAGATATAAAAATCTGCATAGATCAGCAGAATATTTTGGACCACAGTATGTCTCATACTGCTTTATCCACAAGGAAGATGAGCCTAAGAAAGAAAGTGGACTTTCAACTCTTTCTAATTGTGAGAAAGACTGAATTGCAGTCACACTGCTTGAAAGACTATTGCCTTTTACAGGACTGTAGGTGGTGTTAATGAAAAGTAATTTGCTTAAGAGAGAACTGCTCCCCGAGTATATAAGAACCAGAGGCTACTGTGGGAATTTATGTATTTACCTACTTTTTGGGTAAAGAGCTGTTGCTGGTGCCTCATTTGCCAGCCAAATAGAGGACCTGTCTTATGCATGACTGGTGACTACACAGCCATCAGCTGTGAGATCAATATTGATCCTGTCACAATTTATCAGATATGCATTTTGTATGTTCTTTATTAGCCAGCTTAAGTTATAAGTATTTAAAAATAAATAAAATTACAAGATACTGTCTTTTTTTGAGACCTGAGTAAAGTTGTTACAGTTTGAAACATATAAAAAAAGGGTTAGTGTAATGCCTGATAAGTTTTGGAAACATTATGAGTAAAGAAGCTGTGAAACAGCAGATAGAACTATGGAAGCATTCACTCATGGGCAAGCTGCAGTTTTGTGGCAAAGATAGTAATGCTCAAATGAAAAAGCTGAATCTTCAAATGGAGAAACTGAGAAGCAACACCTGTTCTTAGGGGCACAGGCTGCTAAAGCTGCTACTTCTGCAGGCAGAGAGCTCTGGGACTAAACATCCTTCACTCCCATGGGCTTTCAGCCCACACAGAATCAGTTTTATAATACACATTTAGATTTGTGACTAGCTAGAATGGAGTTATTCAAGTTAGCAATTATATCTCAATGAATATTCATGTATTCTGGACTTAAAACATCAGGAAAATATAACCTTTAAATCTCACCAAAGACAGGAACTGTTTTCTTTGCAGATGTCAGACACCTACAGTTCCAAGGGATTTCAGCAGGAACTGCTGATGTGGTCAACAACAAAAGTCATCTGATCTGTTGTGATATTTCACGTTTGATTTCTCCTTATATTGGTGTATGTATCCCAAGATACATTGGTTCCTTTACACCAGAAGAGTAACAGCCTCTCATGGGAGATAATATCTGACCATGAAAAGCAATACACAGATGAGAAAATGACTGAGATAATTCAATGAAGATACCTGAGATTTCAACCAATTTAAATTGTTTTAAATTGGTTTAAATTTAAATTATTTTATTTAAACTTAAATTATTTTAAAAAATTAAAATTTAATATTTTTTAAAAAAAAATGAAGGGAATTGTTAATAGTTTTGTGTTATATGTATACCTTGTATATCTTCCTTCCCATTTCATAACCCTTTCTAAGTAATTCTTGGGAGAGAATGATAGTTTGGTTCACAACAGGCAAGTAAGAAAATCCAACACCTTCTACTCCAATCACCTCAGAAGGCTCCTTCTTGCCTGAATGGTTTGGTTATGGATATGGATTAGTGGATAGACCTACACAGGCAATGTACATAGTAGGCATCTGCTGCAGACCACCATAGCAAAAAGAGGAGGCAAATGAATGCTTCTTCAGAGAGCTGGAAGATGCCTCATGATTGCAGGCCCTGGTACTTGTGAGAGTTTTAAATCATGCTGATATCTGCTAGAAGGACAGCAAGTTGGTCTTAAAGAGAGCCCATTCCAATGCAAAGCAAGTCAAGCAAGTGTGGCATAAAGCCATCTTGGCTGAACACAGATCTCCTGACCAAGCTCAAATACAAAAAAGAAATACACAGAAGAGGGAATAAAGCATATAAGTGGAACACAGAGACATTTCTAAAGCATACAAGAATGGAGTTAGGAAAGCCAAAGCTCAGCTAAAATTGAAACTACTGAGCAACATGAAGGGCAGAAAGGGGGGCCTTTGTAAGTACACTGGAAGTAAAAGGACATGTAAGGAAAAATGTGGAGCTGCTGCTCACTGGGGCAGGGGAACTAGTAACCAGGGACATGGAATAGACTAAAGTACTCGATGTCATTGAGTTCTGCATCAGTTTCCACTGAGGAATGCCATTGGAAGGCTGCTTTATATCATCTTCAGGTGATGCCCTTGGAAATACTCAAAATTCAGCTGCACAAGGTAATGAGCCACATGGCTAAATTGGCACTGCTTTGATTAGGAATTTGGACTAATCAACTAAACGTAAACTAAATTCCTTGTAACGCTAAACATGGTACTTAGGACTGTCCCTTTTCAAAAAGTTAGGAGAAGCATTAATAGAAACACATGTAAAGCATATATGCCAAAGTATATTATAAAATACATATAGTTCACAGTGCTGCGTTGCACAAGTGAGAAAGAGAGATAGTGAGAAGCAAGTGTACAGTGGTACAGGAGGCTCGCATGGAGTGGTATAGTACAGGACATAGAAATGAAGACACACAGAGTTGAAGACTCTGCTCTTCTACAATATGTATTGGTCAGAAGAGTAACAAGTTTTACCACTTTGAATATCAAAATTATTCCTTCATAAAAGGGCTAAAAGTTCTCCAGGCCACTACACACAGTACATTTTTTTATATATTGAAAACAAACCAGTAGTTCCTGCTTTGCACTTACACAATGTTTACTTTATGTAATGACACTGAATGTCATTAAATGTTACAAAAAAGTGCAAGTGTAAACACCCGTTAAGAACACATCAAAAATTCACGGCAGGGGAAAATATCTCAATATCAAATGTTATGAGTATCTCTTAGACATCAATAATCAAGTGTTATGAAACTTTTGTTTGCATTTTACAATACTCTATCATTACACATGTGCATTAGATAGATAGTAAATTAAAGTATTACTTACTGTGTTCTACCCTGCATTCGCATTATACTCTAGAACACCCTAAAAGAGAGACAGTATGAAGCATGAGACCTACTTACTGCAGTTTGTCTGGCTGTTTCTCGTCTCACAGAGAGAAGTTCCACAGGGATCAGGACAGGAAGAACATCTCTGGTCTCCCTCCTGACAGAGGGTTTGACCTGAGGAAAACAGAAATTTACTATCCTAATTATTTACCAGACTTACAAAAATGACTGGAGTGTAATGATGAAAATTACAGAGTTTACATTACAATTAACTATGTCCTTTACATAGTTTAATGAGCATTCTACAGCATTTCAAGTGCAGTACGGAAGATGCCACTTTTCTTTACCCCATGTTTAATATAAGAATTTATATCCCAGTTTCTGATCTCTGAAAGCCATTTACCACAATCCTCTGACAGAGTACGAAAAGACATGTAAATCACATTTCAAAGGGAACAACAAGCCCTAGCTGAAAGAGAATACCCTCTGGGAATTATTCTTCAGTGCCATTCAGTTGTTCTGCTTCTCATTTTATGATTGTTTTGGTGGACAATAAAAACCATCCTGAAGAAAAGTCGTCAGAGATGAAGTTTTATTGTCCTTCTTTTTGGCTGGTTAAAAAACAAACAACAACAAGAAACCCAAAAAGGCTCTGGTCCTAAACATGGAATTTGGAATAACTAAAGGCAGCACTTCATCAAAAAGTTTCTGACCACATTACCTGGTTAGTTGCTTGGCAAATCCCTGGACTTCCCTCTGCCTCATATAGCCTCTTTCCAAAGTATTAAATTCTCTGATCTGTATGACTTTTGCAAAATCAGTCATTTAATTTACTACTCTGTGCACTGAACAGTTTGGGTTTTCTCCTCTCGTCCTGTTTAAAAAGGTTTATTGGAACTATTGCTTAGCATTTGTATTGGAGCATTGTCCACAAACATTAATCATTCAGTCGTAGCATTCATGACAGCTGATCATGTCAGATAACCAAACAGTATGCAAAGTATCACCTCCATTTCTGTAACTTTTTATATTTTTAAGGACTAATAAAACTCTGCTTACAACTTCCTGTGCGAAACCAGACACCAATCAGCCTTAGCAAGTGTTACTTGAAAGGCAAAGAAAGTAAATTTGTCAGACAGTTTTAGCTAAAGGCACTTCAGAATAAAAACAGGCAATGGTAGGTTCAGTAAGAAGAGTAAAATGAGGGATATCCTTACTTTCACTGCAGTTTTCTTCATCACTTCCATCTTTACAGTCATTATCTCCATCACACTGGAATGCACTAGGTATGCACTGTCCATTTCTGCACTCCACCAGACCCTGACTATGACATGCTAGAGGAAAAAAAAATTATAATCTGATCAATTTAGGTTAATCAAAGTCTTAATTATTTTTGAACATCATCTTGAAGTTATTTTAGGAGGAGCAGACAACACTGCTTAGCACTGAAGGTCACTAGACATTTTTCATGGTATGTAAGCAATGTTTTCAATCGCCTAAAGATGAGCTGTGCTGATCTTTAACTACAGGGACTGAAACTATATATGTCAGGTATTAGCAACAGGCAGAGACAAAAATTCAGCTTTTCCAAGAAAAAAGCCTCATCGCTTTTATTCATATAAAAATGGTCGCCTTTTCTTTGCCCATTTACTTACATTCCTTTATTCAGAATAGGTTCTTATATTTCAAGCAAAATTTAGGGTAGTGGTTGCAAGGTCAAGTGCTGAACAGCAGCAAGGATCAAAGCATCATAAGTGTACGTCTTATGAGAACCTTGATCTCATTAAAACATGTGCCAGTTCCCCAAGACTTGATTTTGCAAACTCAGCAATATTCTAGGATAGTTGCCTTGCAGTTATACCCCATCATCAGTGGAACAGACACAAGTCCAACTCTGACAAGGTGTGATAGGTCACATACAGAAATAGCAGAAAGCTGTCACAAACTTAAAACATCTACAGTTTAAGAGGTTGTATAAATTCATTCATTACCTTTTAATGGGAACATTACAACTAACAAGAAAGCTAATTCTGTAATTAACAAAAAGCTAAAACACAAAGCAATGCTGGTACTTCTCAACAGTGGCAACAAATGTTTAATTTGCAGCAGCTGTCTTCCAGAAGGGACATTTCTCAAGTGCAAACTTGTGAAGCAAATAAGCTTACATTTTTGTCTTACGAGTAATAAGTAAGTATACTACTTATCTTACATTTTATTTTTTTATTTTTAAAGAAAGAAACACAATAATTTAGAGATTAAGGGAACTTACAGCAATTGTTTTCATCTGATTTGTCTATACAGTCATGGTCACCATCACATACCCAGTCAGCTGTTATACATCTCCCATCTCCACACTGATGATGTGTCACTGGATTACAGTCTAAATAAAATGCAAATTTGAGGAGAAAAAAAAAAGGATGGTAAATTCCATTTATATTATTGATAATTTTTATGTAACCTGTAGGGTAATCTTTCAGAGATTTTCTGTACCTGCAGATTTTTTTTGCAAATATTTTTAGCTACATATATTCTGAATTCTATTGCCTATACAGATAGAGATGCACTCATTCCTTCTTTCAGGTGCACAGTTATTTCTGTTTTCAAATAAACAAGTTTCTAGGATTTTTAAAGCAGATTAAAAGATCCTTTGGCTTCCCACTCTCATAGAAAGATTTTCAGTTAAACAATGTTTTCATCTGCCATCAGAGAAAATAATTCCCTACACTTACCTTTTCACTAAGAAGTAAAAATAAAATAAAATTAATGTTTCTCAACTGCCATATTTGGCACTTAATCAGAAACTATTTTTTTCATATGTTCAGAATTTTCCATAGAATGATCTACAAAGAAACTATTCCAATCTTCATCTTACTCTTTCTAACCAAATGTTTCCACAAATAAAGAAAAGCATTCTGTTGAACAGGCTGACTTTACACCAAAATAAACAGGAAGCATAGACACAGTCCAGTCTGCCAAATCTGCTATGGAACTCATTTAAAACCTGTTAAAAAATAGTTAGATCTTAAATTTTATATAGGAAAAACTACCTCAAGATAGGAATGGTAGGAGTCAGATTAATGTTTTAAAAAGTCTTATAGCAAAGATGTCTTATGAAAAAAAAAAAAACCAAAACAACCAAAACTGGCAAAAAGTAGAGAAAGATATTAGAGTATGTTTAATTTGCAGAAGAAACATAAAACTGAGAATAAGTTGTGCCAAAAGATTGTCACTTTTGAGATTCTCTGTGCTTTTCCTTAGAAAAACAACAAAAAAAAGTGAGAAATAGTATTTTAATATTTAAATATTGATTTTAGAGCACCTTTTTCAAGTATAGTTCCATGAGTAAAAGTTAGAAAAAAATATGGCTTTGCAATATTTACATGTGAAGATTATTCTTTCTTAGGGAAAAACTTTTTTTTTTCCTTTCAAAGTTGTGTCGTTAGAAAGACAAGTATAAGGAAGCAGAACATACAAAGCTGATTCAAAACAGAATTTGAAAGAAACAGAATTTGTTCATCAAAACATACCAGTTCACTGTGAAGCTTATGTAAAATCAGTTCAGCTATAAAACAGATGGCATCACCAGTGCGTAGCCTGTTACCGTTTGCTTTAATCTCAGTTACAATCAGCAAAGATCGCAAGAAAGCGACCATAACATCTTGCATTCATTTTAAAAAAAAACTGAAAATCAGAATATTTCTTAAAAATACCACTACCTTCAAAATTTGAATTAACCAGAACTCTCCTTTAAACCTTTTCATATTGCATATAGAATTTGTGAGTTGTTTGTACTTTGCCCCAGAAGAATAATAGAGGGTCTATTACTGTCTTAGTATTTTAAGGAAAAGATTGCTAGCTTAAGCAATACTGCTATCTTAAAGACTTTAGAAAAGCAAAAAAAATTTAATTTACCACAGTTTTGTTCATCACTAAGGTCTCCACAGTCATCATAGCCATCACAAACAAAGGTATAGTTTAGGCATTTTCCCGTGTTGCAACGAAATACATCATCACTGCAGTCTACAAAACAAATTTTTGTAAAACGTTAACATGGAACATTCATATCAACTGTAGAATGCAGTGTACGTTGGAATGTATTGGCTAAAGCAAGATTAATTAAAGATACTGTACAATTTACAGGTCTGCTATAATCCTCAATCTGTACCACTTTATTAGAATCTGATACAGAAGAGCATTAAAACTCAAAAGCAATTTTTAGACATTTTTACTCTGTTCTTACCAATTGTTTTTTTGATCAATAGTAGGATAAAGTGCTCTGGTGACATATATGAACCAAAATGTTTAATTAATTTATATGCATAAAGTTCTCAAGAAAGGTTCCATCAGGTTATCTGTCAGTCTGGTTGTGGTAATTTCAGAAACCAGGACAAAAACACACAACTGGGTAGTGGTTGACCAACTTTCACTGCCTTCCTCTAGGCTTTTCTACCACATCTGGCTTTTCCAGGGAGAATGCTGGGATACATAGAAGAGCTGGGCAAATAATGCCTCCTTCGGGTTGAAACTATGCCACTGGAACCAAGGAAGTTCTTTGTGCCCTTTACTGGGATACGTGGACATTTTAAATGAGCTCTTTCCTGGACAACATAAAGAAAGTTTCCAAGACCAGGGAGTTCAGCACGCATCTCTCCCCTTAGCTGAGGTGCTCAACTACTAACAACAGAGTCATGCCACCGCTTGCTTCTCTTGTCTTGCCATGTGTCTCTTGCGTTCATGATTGCACAGTGATCCCACCTTGAAAGAAGGGTGTCCTTCTAAGTATATTGGCCACTGAAAGGCACAGTAGTCTCCCAGAAGGTGTAGTGGAGTTTCTATCCCTCCAGCTCAATGCCAGCCAAGTGTTCCACCTCCTAGGTGAGTGCTCTAGCTTTCAGTTTCTCAAGGCTTTATCAACCTCAACTCTAGAACTTGAACATGAATCACTTCCCACACAGAAGTATTTGTGCTCTCTGTGAGTTTTACATCATCTTAGAAATTCCAAACATAATTTATAGCACAATGTGAAGGACAATGCTTCAGGACAAAGTAAAATAATATGGCTGTGCCATGAGCTTTGTAGTCAATAATTAATTTAGATTTTGAAAGAGCAAAAGGCATAAAACAGTAAATACCAAAAACCCCAAACTAAATGAAAATATTTAGGTTCTAGTTTCATGTAAGCAGAACAATAGCCAGCTGAGAGTAAAACTCTAAACGTTACTTGTTGTGAGTATGCAACAGTGTGAAGTAGTCTGGCAACCTTTATCCTTATTGTTCAGCTTGTAACTGACAGTTTCTATGCTTCCACTGCTCCCTCACACAAATGAAACAAAGCTGTCTTTTTCTATGTTGATTCCTCTGGATAAGTTCCTCTGGTTTAATTTCCATCCATACCCCCTTTCCTGTTTACATTCATCCCTCGGTAGCTGCAGCAGTGTCCTTTAGGGTATGGCAGCTCTCAGGCCCACACAGACTGGGTAAACAGAAAGAATTCAAACTTCCTTAGAAGGAAATAAGATTCACTTATGAAAATCTAACAGTCTTAGCACATTTTCTTCAAGATATTGGCAATAACATATAGTACAGGGTAGCTAGTTACTTCCATCAGAATAAGATGAACACTTTGCAGCTGCCATTTGTAAAAGGCTTAATTTAAATTTTGCTAATGATGAGACAAGCCCAGTTTTCAAAAAATTAAATACAGACTCCTATTCTGTACTCCACTAAACACAAATAAAGCCTGGTCAGTCTTTTGCATTCAGCAACCCTTTGATCTCTGCTCATGCATACCCTGTTTTCACCACTTCCTATTGCACCACGTGTACTTCTGATCGTGTATCCCCTCAGCCCAACACTCTGGGTCATTTTAGGAGTGCCACATTACGCCATCAAAAGAGTTGATCACAGCATTGCAAAGCACAAACCAATGCACCCAACAAGTTACTGAAATTGGCACTGAAGCAAAAAAACCAAAGATGGGGCAGCAAATGTAGAGATGGATAAAAGAAATATTAAGATTAGCATGAATTAAATATGAAAGGAAATATGTGTGTGCATGAAGGCATCAAAAGCAAGAGTAGAACAAGATTTAAAGGAATGCTATATGTTAATTGCTGCAAAGCATTGTAAGTGTGACTTCATTTCAATGATCAAGCAGCAAGAAGACGAATAAGAACCTGACCTAAAGACAAGGAAAAAAGAATCATAGAATCATTTAGATTGGAAAAGACCTTAAGGTCATCAAGGCCAACCATTAACTTAACACTGCCAAAACCATCACTAAACCATGTGCTTAAGAGCCATTTTGACCCGTCTTCTAAATACCTCCAGGGACAGTGACTACACTACTTCCCTGGGCGGCCTGTTCCAATGCTTTATAACCCTTTTGGCGAAGAAATTGTTCCTACTATCCAATTCTAAACCTCTTAAATCACTAATGAGAACAAATCTTTTGAGATGAGTCTAAACTGTGCAGTCTGGAATTCAACCACAGGTCTGACATTTTCCAAAGTCTAAATGCACAGGACTGGTTTGTGGTATCATGTCCTACTATAGTCCCTACATAGTCATTGTTTCCATATTTAAATAATATATTCAATGGCAACTGAGAGAGTCCAAATGTCAATATGTGCAAATACTATGCAAAGCTCCTATTCTGCACCAATAGTCGCCTTTAGTTTTTAGGTTTCCTTGGATGGATCCAGTGTTTCAATGGAACACTGCAAGATTTAAGAAACTTACTGCAATGGACCTCATCACTCCAATCATCACAGTCATTGTAGCCATTACACTGGAGTTTTCCTGGGATACAGATCCCGCTGGCACACAAGAAACTCTCGTCTCCTCCACACAGTGCTGGAAAAGAGAAGAAAATAAATAACGCATGTTAAAGTTTTAAAGGTAAGAAGAAATAAGTGGAAATGAAAGATAATCAGAACAATGAGTCTTAATTGAAGCAACAAACCCCAAATTAATCAAATTCAAACATGTCCAAACTGACATTTTCATCTAATTTTTTTTTTTTTCAAAAAGAGGTATCTAAGTCGACTTAAATAGGAAGGTTCAATCTATGTGTCGTGGTTTAGGTTGGACTGGCCACTGACACAAATGACAGATGCTTTGCACCACCTCTCATTACCTCTAAAAAGCAGCTACACAAATTAACTGTTAAAAACTGACCTTGGGATGGGATTAAACAAGTTATTTTTTTCAATTAAATAGATGAGTTGGATTAAATATTCAACTAAATTTACTAAATATACAACTAAACTAAAAAAATCCACTATAAATGGATTTTCCCAGCCTGGTGTTCAGGCAGAAGATTACCAGACTTAACAGTGTCATACTACAGACATATTTCTAGAAGGCAAGGTCTCCTCATTCATTCTTGTAATTCCCTGAACACTAGAAGACAGTCAATGTTGCTATTAGGTATGTGGGGAATTGATATACATAGACAAAAATCTCTAGAACTTTAGGTATCCCACTGGAGATACTTTCCAGGGCAATTATATTCAGAGTGAGGGAACTCATAACACCTTCCCATTCAAGTCCACTTTTAAATTATAAAGATACAGATCACCATTAACTTGTTTACCTCTTAGTCCACTCAATAGAAACCGAACTTCCAAATCTTTGCTTTACGAAACATTAGCTGAGAGAAATCCTTGTAAAATATTGAGATGGGAAAAATATAAAATGAAAATTACATGGGGATGCAAAGTAAAGGTGTCAAGAAGAAAAGCAAATATTCAGCACAGAACCTAGTTGATGGATTTTGAAGTTGTGATTTTTCAAAAGTCACAGTTAACTGTCAGGCTACTCAACAAAGCAAAACAAAATAGAAAGTTTCACCTCCAGTAAAAAATCAACAAAATACCCCCATAACATTTCTTAAAGGATACATATCTGAAATGAGAAATAACTTTCAGAGATGGAGAAAAAAATCCTGTTACTTTGCCAGTGTAAAGTTATTAAACATATCCATGTGTGAGAACAGCAAGTTCAAACAATGAATTCTCATTAAAATTCAAAATTCTACTCATAGAAATTCCATTGTAATTCAAACTTTGCATCCAAGTTTGCCACAAGTAAATATCTCTAACAGTATCTTTCAAATATTACCAGGTATGAAAAAACAATCTCTTCCTCCAATAAAGTAATTTTGCACCTGATCACAACATAGCTCTATATTTCACATTTTAAAATGCCTAAATATGCATTTTTCCTATTCTTATAGGAAATTCAGTTTGTATTTCTTCTCCCTTTGTTCTCTGAACCTGATACTTTATGAAGTCTGGAAAGTATATATGTATAATCCACATCTCAAAAGCAAAAAAATGCATATTGAGTATTCTCACCATAATTTTTTATTCTTCATAACATGTCTAACGACCAAGCATATTCATGCAGAATACAGACAAAAAATTAAATTAAGGAATTTAGGAATTAAATTGAGGAAAAATAACCAAATGTCTAGTGATATAATTTTTTAGCAGCATGAGCTTTTATGACCTCAGTTTTGCACTGCAGGAAATGATAACACAATGGTAATACACTAAATTTCAGATGAAGACATTCACAAATCAATGACTACGATGATTTTTTATGTCAACGTCTTACTTGGTACTGTACCCAGCAGATTTCCTAGTATAAGGACTTAACAGTGAAGCATTAACCACAATAATGTGTTGATTAAGCACATTCTGAGGCAAATGAACTTTCAGCTTAAGTGAAAAAGATCAATACTAAACTCACATACTGCTAACATCCCATTTAAACTCCTCTTTCTGAAGCCAACACTTCACTTACAAAAGGAGGGAAAGCTCCTTTTAATTTTTCCAACAGAACTGTCATGAACTGTCTGTCATGAAGTAACTCAGAGCATACAAGTAATCTCATTTTATATGTCTTCATAAGAATAGAAATATAAAAATGAAACAAAATGGAAAGTAAAGTGGTGCTGATGAAATCTGGCAGTTTCACAAAGCATGCAGATACAACTTAAGGATATAAAAGATGAAAGATAGAAAAAGATGAGAAACATGAGATGAGAAACATGAACCGACAGATGTTGACTTTCCATGCTGCTATATCAATTTTTATCTGCTTTATTTGTTCATTAAGCCACACGGTTTCATAGAATTTCAGGAATTCATTATTTAGTGATGTATCTTTGGAATTTAATAAGTGTATCGTAAAAGAAAACTTGATGGAAACTTCTTTTCTTCATATCTCACACACATGACTTTTATCTGACAGTGCTTTCGCCTGCAGGGCAGCAAGTGTAATGCCTCTGTTTTTTCCACATGTGAAAAGCTGAAAGATAGGAGGGCCAAGTGATCTGTCCAATGACAAACATGGAATCAGGTGAATAATTCAAAGTAGTTTATAGAAGTGTATCCCTAAAAATCTAAACCTAAACCAGAAAAATAAAATAGGTTATTTCCCTGTTCTGATAAAGCAAGCCTTCTTGAAGCATGCTGGTCTTTGCAATAGTCTCTTATCAGGAATTTTGGCTGTTGGTGGGAGACCGGTATCCTTCAGCCCTGCTATTGCCTTTGCAAGGGACAGTTTCTGTGTTACTCCAATACCTTTCTCTCTTCTCACTCTCTCAAAGCAATTCCAATGATGACTAGGTCTCTTTCTAGACCTAGACTTGAGATCTCCATGGTTTTGTACTATTCTTCAGTTGCACTGGGTTTATTTTCAATTGCTGTCCTTAATCAGCCATTACCAGATACAAGCTTCATCCTATAATACAGCTTTTTGCTATTCTTGAATCCACCAGGATAACCTACCCATAGTAACCATCAGAGCCATGAGTGCACAAATAGGCCTTGCATGACCCCAGCCTCAGCTGGGGCCTCCAACCCACACCCTGCCCATGGCTTGTCACCAGTCCCATTGCTGGTCCCACAACCTGACTGCTCTCTCTGCTTGGACCCTGGACCTGGTTCACCACTTTGCTATATCTGCAGCCAGCTCCGCCTGCTGCACTGAGGCTCTACATCCCAGCCCAGCCTGACCTCAGCTCCCAGCTTGCCTGTCTGGAGGGAGCAGACCCACTCCCTCACCTGATGGTGACACCTCAGGTCCTTGGCTGTCAGGTTACAGCAGGCTGATTGCTCAGCCTGGCTCCTCATGGTACCTTATTTCTGTTAGTCTGATGCTACCTGGCAGTCAAAGACATATCTCGAGTTCCAACAGCATTTTGATGCCTCTGGCTAGCTAAGATAGAAAAATAATATGATATCAATAGGCAGATATTCCTTGATCTTTGTTCTCCATTATTCTGTCAGTTATCCCCCATGCCACCTCTGTCTTTCCATGACTTTGCACTGTACATGGGAAGACATCTTTCACCACAAAAGCAGTGTGGCTGTTGTCCCTGCACAGCATGTTAGGTGTGCCACCATTTGCAAAGTGGGCATTCACTCCCTTCGAAAAAACTAGGCTTTCCTGAGCACCCTACAAATAACCCAACTCCCAGATAGTACAATATTAGTAACTGGTTTGTTCCCTTCATTAAAAGTGAACAGTCACATTTTGACATCTAGAAGGGCTGATTTAGGTTGTAGGGTGCAAAATCACCTTCTGTTATTGGTATATTATAATTTTCACAGTTGTAAAGTATTTTCTGTCTCTCATGGTACCTGGTCTTAAATCTGTGAGAAATCCAAATCTCTCACTTTAAGGAAAATCCCACTTACAAATAGAGCTAATATTCTGTTACACAGTACAAGTCTCTGTCATCATTTCCTCTTAAATTTTTTCTTTTCTGTTTTCTGATTTATAAAAAATCCCCCATTATTTTGTGGTTGAGGAGCAGACAGAAAATTTCTTCAAAAAACTCACTACTTTCTCTAGTAAAACTGAATTTCACGCTGTGCCTTATTAAATACCATAAACTTGACTTGATTTTTAATAGTGAAAAAAATCAGCCACTTTCAAATACATATGTAATCTTATTTGTTAAAAACCGGCTCATTTCTAAAAGCACTGTGAAGCAACACTAGGAAAAAAAAAAAGCTGAGGAGAGGCAAGGCAAGATGTTCTTACATATAAGAAATCATTTTTGTGTTCCAGAGATAAAGGTTCTCTTCCCAGCTGCAAACTTTTTGCATCACCTTGGACAATTCAGGCAATCTGTGCCTTAGCTCTCTACCTATAAAAAGATGAAAGAACTTCTCTGTTTTCTTGGGCTCTTTGAGGAGAAAAATTACTAGCCACAATACTACAAAGTTAATGCTGCAGGAGTCTTATGAACTTATTTTCACACTGACAAACTGATATTCAGGTTTTCCCACAGGGATCAAAATATATTTCTGTGACACATCAGGATAGCACTCAGAGGAACATCAGTGAATGCAAAAACGTCAGGAGGAAAATCAGAAAGATAAATCTCACTGGAAACAATACAATTTTTGAGATAGAGCAAAGCCACTTAAAATTGCCATCAGTGAATGACCCATTTTAAAAGAACTCAGCAGGCAGTCATGAAAAGACTATTACACCTCTCAAGTCTGCCCTTGGGACTAAAGAAGAAGCCTGTCATGTGCCTACAAAAACTGTAATAATTTCTGCTCACGATCAGCCTTTCTGTATAGCAATGTGATGTTATTGACAATTTGCCGAGCCACGAGGTGCACAGTGGCTGCTGCGATGGACCACTGAGCACCGGACAGGCATAAACGTGCAGAGTGTGATTTTCAAATATGACAAATAGCTTCAGCTTGCACTGACCGTAGCTGCAATTAATTACACAGATTTCCAATTTTATTTGTTGTCCTAGCATAGAAGTCCTGTCGATTGCATAATGGCAATTGACACACATACACTCTCAGTACCTTCATTTTTACACTTAACTTTTGGCAGCAGGAGATTATTTTTTCAATGTATTTACATGCTTTTCTAAAGCCTGAAATATTATTTTGTCATCCCCAAGAAACAGGGGAATCTTAGACTTAGTCAACAAACACACATCCCCTTGTATGAAAAATGTGTTTGCAATAAAAACTTACACGAATAATTTCAAAATATTTTCTATTATATTCCCAGGTGCATTCTCCACTTGGGCAGCTGATGTTATGATTATATGATGTTAATTGGCCATGATTATATGATGTTGATTTGGAGGAAAAACATTTTCCAGTTGTGTAATGGGACTGTGGTTATCGCAGTAAAAACTACTTATGCAATATATTTTAAAGAATGTTTGCCCAAAATACGTAGGAGACTTTAAAACAAAATTTTTCAACTAGTTTGTGCCACATAATGTTTGTGCTTCTTAATCACAAGTAGGGTAGGGCAAAATCATCAGCCCTATCCTCTTGCACACTCTTATAATAGACTCTTCAGTGGGTTCCCTCACTCCCCAGTGTGTGGTTGGATGTTTCCTCATTTCTAACTGGAGAGTTACAGCCTCACCCCTCTTCTACCATTTCTGGAAGGGTATTCCGAACTGCAAAATATAATATTCTTAACAGCAATATAAGATTAGATAGCATTTGCACTCTCATTTTACAGGGGAGGAAAAAAAAAAAGCACCAAGATAACAAAGTTATAAGAAAAAATACATAATAACTTCAGTTGTCCAATCTAAGACATGTAATAGTTTTTCTCTGAAGAGTAAAGACTGATGTTATTTCACATGTTCAAAGAATAGATCCCGTTACCTCTACTTGTAGCTGCAAGTGTACACTTCAGTTGCAAATAAACCCCAGCTATACAAATGATGAGTCCACTTAATTGGAAGCGTGCAAAGAACAGTCAAGAAAAATTTTTTTCCAGTGCCTTGCTCAATATTACACATGGTCTTTGCAACAGAGACAGGGGAAGAATCCCATTCAATATTATAATATCACATTTACTTTATTATGAGCCAATCTTTTTGTTTCTCCATTTCTCTGCTTTATGCATTGCACTTTCCAATTGTTACAATGAGTGAGTCTTAGAGGGGGCCCCAGAAACAATAGCTTTCTTCAGTATAAGACCAGTGTTTATCCCACAGATGACGATGTCAGGTAAACATAGAATATGGTAACATAATGAAAAGATTGTAATTCATCATACGAGGAGCTTTATCTGACTTGGAAATCTTACATTCTTATAACTTGGGCTTTCATGCAATTTCCTGCACGTTCAAAAAAAGAAAAAAGCATAACTAGATCAAAAAGAACATTAAAGGAACCATTTTGATTTTCTCATAGATCTCTGCCATCAGTACAGATCTTCACTGGTAGTAAGACAGCAACAATAATGGAGTTTTACCTTATGTGTGAATACACCTATTCAGCCTGGGAGAACAAAGTTAAAAAACAGGAAGGAGATTGATTTGTAGGAAAAATGGTCAGATAAGAGGGCAAAGATTATGGAGTCTCATATTCACTTCTGGACTGTGAACAAAAGCATGTTCAAGCACTTATAAATCATTCTGACTCTCCCTTCCTAATACATCTCTGTCTTGTTCTGCTCCTGTCCATCCTGATTTCCACCCCAATCCACTTCTCCATTTCTTCTTACTTAAAGTGAGCATCTTCCTACTTATCTTGTATACTATATACAAACAAGAGGAAGAATGAAATCAGTTTTCCTCCTCTCAGTTTTAGCACTCACCAGCAATCAGAAGGAATTTTAAGAAAAATTAATCTCACCTTCTAATAGGTGATGACTGGAAATGTTTGGTCCAGCCAGTGCAGTGTCCAGGGAAGGAAATCACACACACTGTGAACAGCACCTCCAGTGAATGTAACTTCTGTTTCTACCAAGCTTGTGCAAGAAAAGTGTTTCAGAAGGTTGACAATTCAATCATACCTCCAAAGATGAGATTTTAATGGAAATTATAAAAGCCTTTTCTTATAATGTAAAACAAACGCTTTCATTGAACACTGAATTTCAATATTTGATCTGAAACCCAGAGGATTTAGATATGCAACCATTTACAAGACTTTCTTGAACACAAGCAAACAGCTGCATACTCGGAAGTGCTGCAACTGTTTGAAACAAAGCAGCAGCAGAAGAAATAAAGCCCAAAATAGATGCCTGAAACAAAAAATTTATGCACCATGGGACTCAAATTTGCTATAATTATTTAAAAAGTTAAAGGTGTTATTATAAAGAAATGTGCTGTAAAGTGTTAATTATTCATACCGCTGTCAATACCTCACACATTTATTAATATAATCATGCAAATATTCACATACCCAAACTACCAAAGAGGAACAATTTAGGTAAAAGGAATCCAAAGAAGCAATCCTTGCTGACAGAAAAACTTGCTTGTTTCAGACCTTTCCCAGAAAGGTTTACAGTCTGGAAACGCTTCCAAAATCCCTGACTAAACATCATTGGTGGTACAATGTTCTTTATTTTACCTGCGTCTGGTGCACTATCAGAGGTGTCTCTCAGGAGCCAAGGCCATTTATGCACTGTGCTTCCCAGCTAAATTACTGGAATGCCATCTATAAATACGTGGCCAGTTCCCTGGAAAGCTTCAGATAGCACAGACTGAAATAAACACGTTAGTCTACCATCAAGATTGATATCTAGATGCATTTCAAGATATAGCAGCAGATGTCTATGAAAACGACCATGAAAAGGGCTGCTAATTTTTTTTCAAAGTGAAGAGGGGGCAACAGTCACTGTCTAGTGCTACAAAAGAACTACGAGATACCAAATAAAATTGCCTTTTAAACAACCAAGAAGTGGTACTCATCATACAGTGCACAGATCAGCTGTAACAGGATACTATGCATGCTAAAATGTACATAGATTCATGAAATGAAGGGACAAAATAATAAAACAAAAATCTATGTTGGGTCACAAATTACAGAAAAGTCCTTGAATCTCAAACAAATGGACAATACAGGAATATTTTGGAAAAGACAGTCCTGCCTTGCTCTCCTATTCTTCTCTGGGTATCTGATTTTGGCATCTTTGGGAGTCAGCATTACAAGAAAGATGGACTTTTCATTTGACTCAATACAGTCACAATAGCACAGTGGGACACAGAGGAATCTCTGTATTCTCTTGCCTGAAAATTTTCATCACCTGATCCCCATACCATATGTACCCTGAGGTATAGTGTATGCATCTTGTAGCTGTCAATTCTAGAAAGTTTTGATATTAGGATCACGATCATAGAATTGGGAAAGCTGGCAACTCCTTCCCCTCAAGAAACTGTCCGTTTCTCTATTTCTTTATGATGCAAAACACTGTGGGAGAAGGAACACAAAAGATCTTTCTCTTCCACTCAAGTGGTGTAAAAAGGCCACATAAGAAACTTCAAGCTGGAAAAGAAACAGGCAAAGAACAGGAAAGAAAGCAGAGATAAACAGTGGGGAGGCAGAATGGAAGAAAAAAAATATCAAAGGACATCATAAAATATAATGCAGAGTCAACAGAAGTAAAGAATGAGTGCTTGGGGGAAATGAATTTTTCAACTGTGAATATTTCCTCACATGAAACACCACATCACAGCATTTTATCTCCCTCAAAAAATTATTCCACTATTGCTGTTTTTGCAGCTGGTCACTATCAGTGTTACACATACACAGATTATCTTTCTCTTCTTTTCACTGCATTAAGTGAATGCAAGGGCACAAAAGAAAGATGATGTCGTCCCAATTTTAAAAGCCCTCTCAAATAAATTCTGTATTGGATGTGTATAATCAACTTTACATTGCCAACAGAAAAATAAATCCCTGTTGTAACCAGACACTACCTTTGAATCTCTGGTCAAAGGTATTCCTCAAAGACAATTCTCCAAATTAATACCAGTGTGAAAATTCCTGGAACTGGAAAAAAAATGTATCGGAACAATTTTTATTGGCGTTTTATTCCTGGAACAAAACAAAACCAAGATCTGCATTAGCTAGGCATATTTGTTTGAGAAAATTAGTAGTTTCCTTGTATACATTACATTAATTCTCTTGAGTATTTTCTGTATTGTTTCCACTATCACAGCTTAGTCAGGACAAAATAACGTACGTTGACAGCCACTAGAAGAAAGTTTGAACTGCTTGGCTGAGTTACTGCAAAACTCAAAATTAAACTTGGGTAAGGCAGTGCTATCATAAGAGCATAAAAGCACTCCTGAAGTTCTGGTGTTACATCTTATAGTTACATCTACTAACTATTTGTTGAGCTTCTGTGTGGTGGTGTCTTCAAACACTGACCTCACTCCAATTATACATGCATTTAACCCTTGACCGTTGCAGAGCATCTATCAACATGTAAAATTATTAATTTCTATGTTTTTGCCAAGAAGGGAGATTACCCAGGTTATCAGCAATGGTCTTCCCTGTTACCAATGACTATAACTTTTCTAACCAGAAAAAACTAATTAAAATACTGTATCCAAATGAAAAACTGCTGCAATGACCAGTGAATTAAAAGTTGACAGATTGAATGGTCTTAAAGAACAGAAAAGTTCTGTTACTTATAATGTCATGCTACTTATAATGTCATGTGTTACTTATACACATATGTACTTACTTTTCATTCCTTTTCTTGATTCCTTTTTTTTATTCACTCCTTTTTACAGGTTTAAAGTTTAACTACTAATAGAAAGGCATATACATCAGTAGTATATGGGAATTATTAGAATACCCAGAAACCATTACAGCATGGAAAGTCTCTTTCTTACAGTGTGAAGAAAAAAAACATCAAACAATAAACAAGCAAGCAAGGGCAAGAGCAATATTTTTTTTAAGAAACTAACATAAAGGCAAAAAAAAAAGTAAGTTAATGTCTCCATTAAATCTCAGTCAGGACCAAAATCCACAACATTCATTCCAATAGGAATGAAACTGTGATCACAGGGGGATTTGCAATAAAGGTACCTGAAAAAAATTTACTTTCATATATTTAACTTTCACTACTTGAAACAGTGGGAAAAAATTCTGTGGAGAGATAAAGTGTCCTGAGACAAAACTGTAAATTTGTTCTTGGAAAAACTATATGAAAAATATTTTCATGATTTGGCACAACTGCTAGCTATTTAAAGACAGTTTCTCACAGGAAAAAAGGTCTCATTGGACTTTGTCATGTAATTTTTTTTACATTTAAGAACTAACAAGTATAAATAATATCCAACATAACAATGTAATAGAGTTTCTATTCTATATTCAAATTTGAATATGCAATGCCTTTTATATAACTTAAATAGTATTATTTATTACAAATCTCATGGCTGCAAAGTGCAGCTCAGGCCTCATGTGCATCATTTTTTATCAGAAACAGATATTCATAATGCCTCTGTAATAACAATACAAAAGCGAACACTGCCTGACGGTTCCATATTGCTGCTTACATAGTTTTGCTGTATAAAGAGCAGAAGCACCATATTCACAGCTACTTTTGAAAGCATTTTACCATTCAAATTAACTGAATAATAATTTCAAGGGCTCTTGTGAGAGCTCCATGTGTAAATCAGCTCATTGTGTTGCTTCTCATTCAAGTTACTGTGGTTTTTCTCTCCACAGTTTTAACAGAATCAGCTATGTTGGCTGGTCAAAGTAAATAAAATGACAGAAAAACACAGTGACAGTTGGAAGAAAGAAAAGCAGAGCTGGAATATTTCTGTGAGAAGGCATATGTACAGCAGCCCCCCAGGAAGGTTTCTGAGATTTCTCCCTCCCAGAATGCATTACTGGATTCACATAGAATAACTGACTGATGAAGCTTCCTCCTTACTCCCTTACATGCCCACAACTCATCAGAACTGTGAAACCAGTCCAATCGCCCATCTTAAATCTCAACAGATGGATTCCTGAAACTATTTTCAGAGTAGCTGATTTTCTCACCTGCTTTCTCACCTGCTCACTTGTCATTTGTGTGAAAGGGTATTGACCTGGCTGATACAGCCCTGTCTACAGAACCACATCTTTTACTCTGTAACTCCTGTTGTACACTTGGATGGTTTTACTACTGGCACATGGCTCAGATTTTCCAGTACATTCAGTACATCTACTCTCACATCAGGAATGTATGTCATAATAGTTTCTCCATGTATATGTTTCTCCATGGTAATGTGCACTCAATTTGCAAAGCCTACAGAGAAAAAAATCTAGACAGTGAGATAAATATCAGGAGTGACACATGAACAATTATACATCTACTAGATAATCCCAATAAACTTTTTTCAGGAAAGCTGGTAAACGTCCCCAGGATAAACACTCTGGATTCTAATTAGATCAGTCAAGCACATATTGTCCAACAAAGCTTGGAAAAGTTATGTGAGGTTCAAGGACTTTTTGGAGGAGTGATAATTTTCAATTCGGAAAACGTGGAGGATAGCAACTATGTAGTTGCAATCAGACAAAAATAAGGGAGAGAAAAATTTGGTTTGGATTGGGTCATACTGTGCGAAAGCAACCAGGTGGAGCAGACACACTTTTTTGATAAATACAAGAAATAATTAAAGCCCCAAAAGAGATTTATATCATTACACAAACCAAATTATATGCAAGGCATATGTGGACAGGGAGGATTTTGCTGCACATAATCTGGAGGAATTAGTCCCCAAAAGAAACCATGAAGTTGAGACATAAGCAGCTATATGCCAAGGACACACTCTTGGAATTTCCAGGAACTGAGCCCTGCAAAAAGCGTTAAAAGTGCTTTGGGCCAAGCACTAAGTAAAAAGGGATTGGAACAGTGAACCAACCCCTGCTGTTTGGGGTATTTTCTTTGTATATTCTATCAAATATACAAATTTCAGAAAGAAATATTCAGCTACAGCATAATTTATTTCTGTAGGAGAAACAGCCTAGTGAACCTGGACTATGCCCAGGAATAGAGGAATCACATTGGAACCATTCTTTTCAATAAGTCAAAATATCTCTATGGTCTATTGCTGTAAATGAAAACATATCCAAGCATCATGCACAGTTGTTAATGAAAAAATGAATTAAAAATGCCTTTTGTTTTATACAACAGGATGTCAAAACTTCCAATAAGCAGCCTGTGGATCCCCACAAGTCTGCCAGAAAGGGGCAGGGAATCTCACAACTGGCTCTAGGTATTTTCCCCTAGTGAGAAATGGCAAACTTCCACTGTGTACTTCTATGTAATTTATGCAGTTCACTACCACACAGATGCAAATCCTGCCATACAGATTACAGAAGAATCATCAACCAGGCACTATTCTAATAAACTTATTCTCTAGCAGTATTAAATACATGATTTTAACCAGAAGATATTCTGAAACTTTCAAGTTTCAGAAGGCAGAAATCTCTTCTTGCTTGATCTAAAAGTTCAGCTATCTAGACTTGGTGGGGCTTTTGAACATTTTGGCCAGCTACAGTTTGTTAAAATTTAATAGGCATATTTGTATCATACCTGGTATTCAATCTGTGTACCTCTGTATCAGGTTTCTGGTTTTAGAATTCTACCTTATTCTGTGCCCAGGCGGACCTTGCTCAATTATCAATATGCTGGTCACTCTTTGCTCGTTGCTACTTACACTCATTGTTCAATGTACAAACCTTCACCCTCCCTGTGCATTTATAATACAGACTCTTACTTTATTTATTATTTGAAGCTGCCACAAAGACAAAATTACTGTACTCCTAATTCCAATTAGGTTCATTACTATGATGCCAAAAGCATCAACACACATATGGTTACAATATCCTTGTGAACTACAAGGACAGTTTTATTCTCATTTTACAAAGAGAAGTTGAGGCATGGAAAAAAAAATATGCATTTTTATAATTACTTGTTAATTTGGAGAGATCCATTAGACTTAATTTTTTAGCTCCTAGTGTCTTTAAATATACTAATTTTACCCAAAACCCCATAGGAACTCTACAAACGATTGTTCAGTGTTCCTGGAAAGCATTCTACTGCCTTCAACAAGACAATCTCTCTTTGTGTATTTCTCCACCTCAGCCATTACAAATGTTCCCACAGGTGAAGGTAGGTATGGACAACAGTATCCTTTACTTCACGATCCCTCAAAACATGCCCTAACAGACGGAGAGAATCCAACTGGTAAAAAGACTTTATCTAATAACTTAAGGCTACATCTCAACTACGCATATTCAGAAAGCAAAAGGAAATAACCCAGGATATACAAACAATCTACCACTAATTTTTGAAAAGTTTAAGGAAGAAGATAGACCTGATTCTTGCCCAAATGATAATCCAGGTCAGAGCTTAGGAAAAAAAAGTCAGCAAAACATTTCTAAAGGGCTTATTACTTTTCTCTACCTTCTTTCCTTGAAACAGCTCAGATTTTTTGATGCAAAACAAAAAAATCCTCTAATCCAAAGAAGTCTGAAAAAAATTCACCCTAAACAAGTAAAGCACAGCAAAACTATAACCGACAACCAGACTTTGTCACAATAAGGTAAAGGAACATAGTAACAGAACAAGAAGTAATAATTTCATCCCAGAGTTTTCCCTACACATTAAAAAAATAAATTATTACACAGGAACTCATGAACATAATGTCACAGTTAAGAATGGAAACATACACTGCCTGCCTTTTTCTTGGTGTGGTGAGAAGCATACCCTTGTCGTGGTGTCATTTTCAGTTTTGTTTTGGAATTGAGAGCACTTCAGGAATTCTGGCCAAGAAGCATTTACCATACCCAGGACTGGTTCACAGCCTTCTTTTGCCGCCTCACAAAACGTCCTGCAGGGCAAGAGGCCTCGGCTGGAGAAAAGAGACAGAGAACAAGAATGCAAAGGATTATTACTCCACTAGATTGCGAAAACATTTTAAAAAGAGAAAAAAATAATAAAAATAATAAACACTTTTGAATAATTTAATATTCTACAGAGCCACTCCAAAAATGTGCCAAATCTTCATTATTTTATTAAGGTGACATCAGCTCTGGCTTTCAGGCTGAATTTCAGCCTCAATCAAGCTCAAAACAGTGGGACGGATGGACTCCTGCTATTTGAACTAACTGAACTTTGGTACAACCAGAGGATCAGCAACTAGGCCTAAATGAAGTTAATGCTGTTGTGTAAGGCTATCAGTGAGAACTCAGCACCAAACCCCAAGTAAACGGTTCAGCTGGAGACTGGGTTGAGAAGCTGCCAAAACTGCATTAACACAGCAGAAAATCTGACTATAAATCAACCCCTTTACACTATACGTATCTGCAGCCATCTGGGGAGTTGAGTTCTCCCTCCATAGCAGCTGGCTGCAGGGTAGTGACTCCCCCTTGAGTAGGGAAACCTTTCAAGGTTACCCCCCAAGGCTGAGAGATCCCTTACCTGGCACCAGAAAGCAGCGGGTTGGTAAATGACATTTTTTTGCATGCATGTAACATTTAAAATACATAAAGCAAGCTTACACAGTAATCTTTGTATCACATCCTAAAGTTAACTGTAGTAAATACAGAATATTGAGTGTCCAATCCACCTGTACTTATTAAATATTTTACATACCTAATATTTATGATTAAAACTCAATAAACTGAGGACCAGATCAGATATGAGTGATCTCTGACTCTTCTCCTGCAACACTTTCTAAGTTCAACTCTGTGTAAGCTGAAGCTGAGATTTCATCAACAGTTGAACCAATGTAACGGTGTAGTGACACCACACAGGAAAAAGCTTGCTCTTCATCCTCTCCCTTCCACAACTGTGCAGACCTGCCCCTCTCTGACTTTGGCAAACACTTTCATGAGCTTATAAAAAAAAAATCATTAATTTGGCAAAAAAACTTTTCATCTTTTTGACTGGGTAAGCTTTCTGAGAACTTAACTATGCTGAAACTGCTCATGGACAGGATCAACAATCACCAGACAACCGTAGAAACCCACAGTGGAGAGCACTATATCACTCCCTTTTAGCATTTATGAGCACTTAACTATTTCCCCTGAGTGGTCAAAGCATACTGACTGTCAAATCAAATGCAATAAATATCAACATGTCTTGAATGATATTTTTTTAATTCATTTGGGGGGAGTTATTTCTAACTATATAATGAAAATATATAACTCTGACTTGGACTTGTAAGTAAAAGGTCTTATTTTTTTTGAAAGCATTATTATTCATGCTTTACTACAAAATATTACAACACCAAGTACTTGGTGATGATAATCTGGGGCAATCAGCATAGATTTTTCAAGGGTAAATCATGGCTGACCAGCCTGATTGCCTGTTATGATAAAATAACTAGATACATAATACTGGGTTCTGTCCTTGTTTGGCATCTTTATCAAGGACTTGGAAGAGGTGACCAAGTGTGCTCTTGTCAAGTTTGCAAATGACACCAAACTGTGGGAAGCAATCAGTGTACTTGATGGTAGAGCTGCCATTCAGAGGGACCTAGACAGGCTGGAAGAATGGACCAAGAGGAACTTTAAGAAATTTAACAAGGGTGAGTCCTGCACTTTGGAAGAAAGAACCCACTGTAAAGATGCAGGCCAGATACTGACTGATTGGGAAGTTAAACAGGTTATCCAAAGATGTTGTGTAGTCTCCATCCTTGCATGTTTTCAAGACATAACTAGGTAAAGCCCTTACTACGTAATCATTGTACTTCTGTTCCACTGAAGAGGCAAGGAACATCATGATAACAATGAACAGTTTCAGTAAAATGAAATTATTTACTGTTTGAGCTATTTAAATTTGGTCTGTTGGGGGAAATTCACATAGAATGAAAACAAAACTGAAAGAAATATCACAAACTAACATAAAATAAGAAAGTTGAACTGAATATACTGAAATTTTTCATAATGTTGGCTGAACACGGACACTTGCAAACATCATTTTACTTAATGATTATAGTAAGTAGATTATAGTAAGTCTAGTCATTAATGAAAGTTGTCATATTTGAAATAGCTAATTTATTGCAGAAGTATAAATGCATGACTGAATCCTTACCGTATTTTTTTTCTGTAAGGATACAGTTTCCTTAGTGTTTGAGGAGAAACAAAGGGCTATTTCAAGAAATGAGTCAATGTGTCACTCAGGTTTGCATCTTGAGGATCATTCTCACCCTGCACTTCATTTTGTGTCTTCACATTGAGGCCACATTTAGATCCCACAGACCACATTTAACATGTTTTGTCCTGTACCCCTACACTGGTTAAATTTTTAACACAACCTTTTGCAGTCTATACTTAAATTACTACGGGACCTTTTGGGACTTAGCAAATGCAATTTTGCTTCATCCATAATGCCACAGAAGATATATTTTAACTCGTACCCCACTTAAATCATATCATCTTTCTCTTCATGTCTCTTGGTTGTACTGCCCACCCCAAAAATGTGGCTAGAATTCCATGTTTAGGCACAAGTGACCTGAACTGAAAAAGCCCCCAGTACCCAACAGCTTAGTGTTTCATTTTACTGTAATAGAGAAAAACACAGTACTATTAGCCACTGTGTGATATGGTGTCAAACCCCACAAGTAAGGAATAAAAAGCTGTGAGAGCTGCCTGACCACTAGTGGTAACATGAAGAAATTGGTGTAAAAAAAAAAAAAAATTCCCTTGTGTACACATTGTGAAATCAGTATGGTTGCCTTTCTCTGCTTAGTACCTAACAAGAGGAATGTGCTGCCAATATTGTAAGTGAGTTCATTACATGTTCCAGTTGGAACCACTGCTTCAAAAAGATATCTTTAGAGATATATTCTCCAGGTAACGCTACAGACTTTTACACAATGCACTTTACATGCTGCAGTACTGAAGTTACTTCAGAAACAAGCCAAGGACCTAAATTTTTCTCTTGCAGCTTCCTGTTGGCAGCTTACTTGTTATGGAAAGAAGCTGATAGATTCTAAAATAGTACTTTTCACCACCAGACTGGGATGTATCAAAAGGCAGAAAATTTCAGCACCATGAAGCATGTATCTAGCTGTGTACAATCCCAAGAACAAGTGGTCCCTCCTGATGACAGGAAGAGCTGCTACTTAATAGTTCTGCACATTGTTCTGGCAAATTAAAAATTTACTATCTAACTTGTAACAGCTCTTTAGATAAAGGTGTTCTAAAATACTATTCTGTTTTTTACAGGACCTGTAAAAAGATATGTAAAGAAAGAAAGGACACAGCAAGAGCTCTGCAGCAGACATCACTGCTCCTGACAGGAGCCTGAGAAACTCCCTAAACAAAGGGGATTTAGCAAGACAAGTGATTGTCCCCAGTCACTTTCATTTAGGGTTTTGGACATTTTTTAGCTTTTAATTTTTAACTAATCAACTACTTCTAAAACTTTATATTAGCATAATCAGAGGTATTCACATGAGCAGACCCACTGGTTGAACAGGAGCTCTTTAATACAGAAAATGCCAAAAGAAAAGCTGCTACTTACTGTGGAAGGAGAATGAGTTCCCAAAGATCTGTCAGAAATAAGATGCCACATACCTAGCATGGAGTATTGATTTGATCTATTTGTGGATGGGAGTCATTTAATTTATTCAGATTGATATGTTTAGAGTAAACATTTTGCTTATTTTTTAGGAAAATCACGTTACAGTGAAAGGAAACATAAACAGTGATTCTACCTCATTAACTGTAAATGGCTCCCACTGGTCCAATGGAGCGTACCTGATGATCACGAATAGTAATTTGAAGGCAGTATATTCTGCTGACCATTTCTTTGTCCCCCCAAAGAAGTAATAGCAAGGACATTAGTTGAATTTAACAAGTCTGTGACTGAGATGTACTTGAGTTTTCCATGGCTAACTGAATTTATACTGCTCTTAGGATTTGTACAAATGTGACTCCTATTTGAAAAACAAAACAAAACAAAAAACCAAACGCAAACAGTTCCCGAAGACTCTGAGCTGAAGTCTTGTACAAGTGTGAAGTATTCAGTATGATCCATGTCCTTCACCCACACCCTTCACCACACTAAATCACTAACTTCCAAAGCACCACAGTGCAGCTGTAGCCTGACCTATAGCCATCAGGTAACAGTATGAGTATGCTCATTTCTTCAAATATTATATTGAACTATAGCAAAGTTAAGTATACAGGTCACTGTTTCCAAAGGCCTTTCAACAAATTTTAGAAATAATATTAAAAAGTTATATTAAAATAGAATTCTGCACAGTTATATTTACACAATATTAAAAAGCTTCAACATGTTAGGAGATAAGTAATTTTTCATCACAAATTGTTTACATCTATATGAGAAAATCACCAATATAAAGAGTGCACCTCCTCTGTTTAGCTTATGCCATCCACCATTTGAATATAAATATATGAATAGGTAAATATTTGGATATATATAGAGAGCACAAAAATAATTTAGAAATTATTAGGCTTCTATAAGACAACTGCATAGTGATTAAATAAGCCAAGCAGATTTTGAAGTCTCTAGAGAAGCTCTGACAAACCAGAAAACACAGGATTATCCAGTATTTACTGCAATATTTGGCCCAGTTTCAATGTTCAGTCATGTGTGCTCCATAAATTAAATATTTCTGGATAATGATCAAGTTGAGTTTGGACATAAGTCTTAACCTACTGAAGGGTGAAAAGATGATTAAAAATCTCCATCTTGATTAGTCTTATTTACAGCTACTTGGAGACCAATCATTTTGAAAATAAACTGGCAGATCTATGGCAATCTTACCATAATTTATTTGGCGCCAGTGGCAGGCACAGAAGCAGGTTATAACAGATTAGGGTGCGATTCTTCTCTTCAGGACATTCATGGAAAAAATTCTTGCTGAAGATGGAGTTTGATGAAAGACCAGATATGTGGCATATTTTTAACTCTGTGGTTGGTCTCCCCATATTTAAAAGCTTATACTTCTGTTATATCAGCTGCATAGAAATATCAACATTAAGAATTGTATGGCATCAAAAGAAATAAAAACGTTCTTTATAGCTTATTACAAAGTATATTAAGGATAAAGAGAATAAATAAAGGTTTTTAATTTGCATAAGGTATCTTTAGAGAGGCTGAATTTTATATCAAATATTCATTGAAGCACTACCTACAATACAGTGTATGCTCTGAAACTATCACATTAACTGATTTTAAGCTTCCAAAGAGGGTGCAGACTGCCTGACAGCGGATGATCTGACTTCCTCTTTATGCCAATCACCTGGAGTTCATTTAAATTGGAATTCAAATTGCCTGATTATAATTCTACATTGATCTCAGAGACGTTTACATTTTTAGATTAATTCTTTTCAGAAATTATTGCTTCTGTAATACTGACTTCACTTCTTTGCAATCACATTACCATGCACAAGCCTCATCAGTAGACTCTTTAAGTCACTTGGGTGCTTGTTACAAGTACTAGAAATTATCAAAGAAGTATGGAACAAGAAGCAGTAAGGAGAGGGAAGATCTTTTAGGCAATTTCTTTTTTCTTGCTGCAGAATTTAACAGATTTTCTAAGGAATAGTTGTTCAAGGTAGCTCAAGGGTTTGGCTCTCAAAATCAACGGCCACTGAGGCAATGGCTCTTGATATATGCCTTTTCTGGAAGCAGCAGCAGCAGCATATGCAGCTCTTCCTCCTAAATGCCTGTGTTGCTTTCAGTTTTGCACTAACAGCTGTTTGGTGTTTCTGGCTGTACAGAAAAGCCAGGTCAAGTAACTGACTCAGCTGAAAGGTAATGTGATCAAATAAAAAAAAACATATTCTATTTTCTCATCTGACAATTGCATTGGCTGTGCAATGCGAGAGGCAAAGCAGAAATAAGCCATTAGGAGAGGAGAGGTAGAAATTGCTACAGCTGACAAAAGCATTAAATAAAATATACAAGTAACCATCCTGCAGGTACTCTCCATGCAACCTGGTAAATTCTATAATACAGCTAGTGCTCATGTATCTAGTGCTGGTTACTTTCTGTGGCATTTCTTTGTGTGTTCACATTAGTATCTCCCTGGTAAAAGCACTGCCACAGCCATGCCCTATTGAGAAATTCATTATTGTAATTTTACGGATTCAAACAATAGAGGGTAAATGACTTGCGAGAGGTTATAAACAAACCAGAGCTGGAAATACAGCATGAAGATCACTCTCAGAGCACAGTTGTTGGCTGGACCTGTCCTGGCTAAAGGTCACACTTGTGGTTCAGCAGACACCCTGACTGACAGCAGACTGATGAACATGTTCAGCTACTGCTGGTCCCCATCACTCTTCTTTCCCCAGCTCCATCCCTCCAGCTGTTCTGGGATAACTGTTTCTGTGGCCATATAGTAAGTTGTATTCAGGTATTGAGCCAAGTTAAAAACAACTCTAGTGTATTTTGCTGGGCTTTTTTCCCATTTTCAGCCAAATCCATTCAAGTAAAAGTTTAAACTGGCATGGCTACCAAAGGAAATATTAGTCATACTGCAGCCTGGCTACAGACCACTGTGGTGTAATTCACTGTATCATTCACAGGCACACAGGCTAAGAATGATGATAGGTCTGAGGCAGAATAAAGGAACAGGCAATACAATTATGAGAGATGGCAGGGCAGAAGGGGAAGGGGGCAAGCAAACTGAAAAACCCAGAAAAAATGCAAAAAAATTACAGGAAGAAGAAAACTAAGATTGTCCTTTGTGTTTCTACAGTCCTGAAGTCAAACAAGTTGAAGTGACAAGCTGGCACACTAGCCATTGTTATTCCTAATTGTCATTAAAACTTTGGGGGATTTTCTAACAATGAAGACTTCCACTGAATATAAATGTCACAGAAGGAAGTTTCTATAGTAGAGCAAACACCCACACCCAGCTTTACAGTTTTTTAGAGTGAGAGTTCTTGTGAAATCTTTCCCTATACCCTCTCACAGCACTCCAACATGCAGAGCAGCATATTCAAAGCCACTGAATAGAACTATATGAGGCAAACTCATAAAAATCTCAATACTACTTTTTGATTCATGGATTTGTAAATAAATGGGCTGTTTAAAGTTTCAGTTTCATATAATAGAGAAAATAATGTATTTTCATCCTTCATTGTTTAGTTTTCATCTTTATCTTATGCATTTTCTTTTCTATATTGTCTCCAGAGATGAAATTTGCTTCTTTACATAGTAATAAAATCTGAAAAGAAGCAAGATTATTTCAGATTTTTGCGGTTATTTCACTTGACAAAATTATATTGAATCCATATAGCAACATTTAGGGAAGGAGTCTCAACTCCATGCAACACTTTGTAGCAGTGAACACAGAGCTAGCTGCACAGACTGAATTCCCCACCTCATTTTTAGCTCAAATGCATATACTGTTTTCATGAAGCAGGTTCCTGTGTACAGGTACAAAGATGCATAATTAACTGGTAAAAGGACTACATAGGGCGCATGTTCTGAGAAACACCTAACATTTTAATGGAGAAAAAAGGGCTCAGAGGCAAACCTGGCAAAAGGCAGCAGCAGCTCAGTTCCCCCGAGATGCAGGATTGAAGAATGGCTCCAGTTGCTTACACGAGATTTATGCCTACTATTAACTGGCTGAATTGCTGGTAGATGCCCACTCATCTGCCTGCAGGGACCGAGTATAAGGATTTACAGCTAGTGCAGAAAGCCCATTCACACTCGTACACTCCTGAATACTTGATCTGCTG
The DNA here is from genome assembly GCA_004320125.1 of Scolopax mira. Classification (NCBI taxonomy): domain Eukaryota; kingdom Metazoa; phylum Chordata; class Aves; order Charadriiformes; family Scolopacidae; genus Scolopax; species Scolopax mira. Next base: position 460,570 of record BJBW01002134.1, on the reverse strand, counting down.
TCATGAGGCTGGCAACTACAGATGAGCCACAAGAGGAATGCCCTTTCCAAGAGCCTGAAAAAAGCCTGGTTTATACAATGAGAACGAAAAAGATGGAAGTCCTGAATGGATTGCCTGCAGCATGGAAAAGCATGCAATCTGCATATAGGCTATGAGAATACAAAAGTCTCTGAACGAAATAAGATAAAACATTTGGACTGAAATCCACATAGATGCCTAAACTTTTTTTCCCCTAAAAGTTACAGGTCCAGTTAACTATTTCTTAATAGTTCCCATATCTGGCAGCAACATAAAAGAGACAGCTAAAGAGTGACTCTTGCAAAAGTCAGATCACTGATATCCAAGAGTATCATCCTTAATAAAGAGCTCACAGAGAACTGTGAAGGCTGCTCAGACAGAGGAAGGAAATATAAATTCCTGATTCCAGTGAAAGTGGAACTGGGAACAAATCCAAAGATACCATTAGATTAAAAAGACTCCTCTTATCCACCCAGAAATGAATAAAGGAAGCAGCAGCTGCTGTTGAATTTAACATCTCTTTCAGACCTAGCAACACTCTCCAGACAATGTGGCCAAACTCAGCTGATATCCATAAAGATGGACACATGCAGTCTCTACAATGCAGGTTAGAATTCTTCATCAGTGTAATAATTTATTTTGTAGACAAAATACAGATATTTTATCTTGAGTAAAGAAGAAAAATGAGTGTTTTCTATCTAGAATCAGCAAAGAAAACCAGAAATTCAGAAATCCACTCTAACCTTTCAGTCCCTTTCTGGATATGACAGCACCATATGTCACACCTGAGCTTACAACACCATAAGAATCAAAACCACCTCATGTATACCCTGTACAGAGAAATGCTTTCTATTTTCTAGGTAAAGTGCTACATAAATTTTGCCATAAAGCATTGAAATTATTACCACAAAAAAAGCTAGCAAAATGATTTAATGCGGGGTTTTTTTATGACCTGACTTTATTCCTGACTAAAGCATCCAGCCCATCCAGAGCTCTCTTACTGATCCTATCACTTGATTCAAACATGACAGTGAAAATGGAAAAGATACAGTAAATTAATTCATTAAGAGATGCAGTAAATGAATTCATTAAAGCCATAGTTCAGCAAGAAATAACTTTAAATAAATATTATTATGAATGCTGCTACAATTATGAGCTACTTTTACAATCTTGTATCATTTGCCAAAACTTCTCCTAAATTAAGTCAAATTTCTGAAAATTCTTGCCTGATATTTATCTGCAAATGCTGAGCATGCTGTTGATTTCATTTACTCTACAGAAATGCCTCTTGCAAAAATGAAGCTCCTAATATGCCTAAGAATCCAGGTTCCAAGATCTTTTGATGTTGGCAACCAGAATTCATGCTTGGCAAAGCCAAGCTGTCCCAGTTAAATGGAAGTCCTCTGACTCACAGAATGCTATTTCAACCACAGCACTGCTACACAAATTCTGGAATAACAGTGGGTAAATCCCACACAGCTGCTCTAACTAATCATATGACCAGGGTAATAAGGGCACCCAAAACAATACTGTATTTTAAGGACAGCCTCCCATTTCCACTGATCACCATGATAGGTACCCTTAATTTCACGTAGCTTTCCAGAACTCGTACTTCCCTGTGTACTTCAGAGCACTGTCAAAAGGAAGACCTCAAGAATCAGCCTAAATTAAAACTTTTGGAGCTGCACCCTGTCAGGAATCCTAAAGAACCACAGAACCATCTATCACTCATTTACACTCCAGGCTCCTCTCGGTCACGTTCATTGTTAAGCCATTATCCTGCTGCTTCCTCACATTAAAGACATTTCACAAAGACTTCAAGCTGGAAGGAGCAGATGTCCTTGAGAGAAAGAAGCTATCCTCCTCCTCCTCCTTAGCCCGGCTTCTGAACCTCTCCCCTTCTCTCTTCCCTCCCTCCTTGTGCCATCTTGACACTTCATGCTCTTACATAATGAATCAGATCAGTCACTCCCAATTTAATTCAGATCATTCAGATATATGATCCAATATGTACTGGAGCTGAACAAATACTCCCACTTATACCACATGGTAAGGCACTGCTGGGAAAAATCAGGGAAATAAGGTAAGACTGATTCTTTCAGCAGTGCTAACAAATTATATCAACTTGAAATCTACCATGAAACAGTGATCTGGAACATGTTCCATCCTTGGAGATACTCAAAACTCAACTGGAAATGGCCCTGAGCAACCTCATTCATCTTTAGAGTTGGCCCTGATCTGAGCTAAGCAGGTGGACTACAAGAGATCCAGAGGGCCCCTCCCACCTGTGTGATCCCATGATTCTAATTTGCCTGTCCTGCTCAGCCTGGGAGTAGTATGGTACTTACCACTACGGTCTCCAGCAGGGTGACAATGACTGCTCACAGGAGAGACAAACTTCGGAAAGCTTAGTGTGTCTCACTCACTCATTACTTTTTAACTACAGGTGGCTTAAAAGTTACTTGTTAACAAGCTGGAAACTAAAAGAGGCTAAGCATGAGCTGAAAAGCATATGAATTCTTGAATAATCCTTTAACCACTATTCAGCCCAAACCCTTTTTGTTTATTAACTTCTGCAGAAAACAATGTATTCCTACCTCCTAGAGGAGTTTTGCTATAGTAAGATAAAATCTTTCCTCATCTATACTGTTCTGGTTTTGAGTCCAGGTTCACAATTCTGATAGTTTCCTACTAGTGTTGATATGCCCCCAACGCTTGTGAAAATTCAAGGTTTTATTGAAATCTCCTGTGCTACAATTATTGCATTTTATTAGATTAAATCAATCTCATTTTAGAAAAACTAAGGATATTTTTTATCAGCTATATTAAATTGTCAAATTAACAAAAAGCCATGTTCATTTTACCATTTCTGTCAAGCAATGATTTCAACTACTTAAATGGTTAGTATTCTTTGTAAGCAATAATATATTACATGTGTAGGAGGATGACCTGTGATCCCTAGTTAATATACTAACTTAGAAATCAGAAACCACAGCTTGTAGCAGATAATACACACAGCAAATCATTAGGACAACGGGGCTGGAGGCAATCAATCAGTAAAATCACAAAATAACCGGTCCGCCTGATTTTCTTTTCTGCTCCTTCCTTTCTCTTCACTCCCTGAGCAGCAATGAAATATGTTTTCAAAGGGACATTCCCATGCCCTGATTATTCTCAGAAATGTTTCTCTGCTTGATAACCTTTTAACTCTGGTCTACCCGTATCTCCCTCAACATATACGTCAAACAAAGATTCTTCTGTGATTTGGAAAAGTTTTCATGGTGAGTACATTAGACCAGTGGAAAGGGTGAAACACTGCATGCAATTTTGATGCTGCCTATTATGGAAACCACAGGTCCACAGACATCATTCTGGCCAATGCAGGATGACACTGTCTCTATATTACTTCTCTAGCTTTTTTTTATTTAATTTTTTAATTAATTTCTTAAGCATTCTCTTTCTTCTGTATATTGACTTATTTACAAACTATACACACCAGTAATTGTAAATAGCCTTTATTTCTGGGCAGGGAAAGGACAGTTTTCTGAATGACAGGGGAGGGGGGAAGAGAGGAGGAAACATACTTTCCAGCATCTAATTTCTCTGTCCTTATTTCCCTACATTTTGTCCCTAGTTTGTCCTTCCCCTACACTGCATCTGCCATCTACTGGCACATTACTGTAAAAGAGTTTGGCGTCAGAGTCTTATAGTCAGGGTTTGGTTTTTGATGTAGGACCTGTGCCCCAGCTCCAGTGCTACCCTTGCCTATAGGGAGGCTCAGTGACAAGGGGACTCTCTCAGGCCCATCCACACTACCTCAGCCATGGCATTGATACAGAAGCTTTCAGACACTCTGATTTGTCAGAGACGTGTAAGCCAAAATTTGGGGACTAACTTCTTGTATCCACAGGTACATAAACTTATAAACAGAAGTTCCCCTTCTATTTCCCTTATCCTCATCCTCCTAGCTTCCAACAACTATGATAAAGAGCTTACCACTTGTTAAATCAATTTCAAGTTCCATTGCTCAAATACTTGGAGATACTAGCAACTCTCAGTGATTACAGGAATGCTTTTTTCATAAGCAACCCCTTTTTTTTTTTTTCTGTTTTTACCCAGAACAAATATTAGGCATAAAAAACTTGAAAGGGTGCTTTTTTCCTTTTTTTCCAAAGTTATAGACATCTGGAAAAAGGGTCCCCTAAGAAAACATGTAAATCAACTTTAGATATAGGGCTTTTGGTAAATGCAATATCATTACCTATACTTTCCCTAGTATTCGTCCTAAAAACAAACTTTATATTTGCCACCTTTATACTCTCTCAGCTTGACCAAGTAGTAATGGCTCCTAAGGTGATGAGTGTGACATGTTGACTTCAAGGTCTGAGTTCTGAGGGGCAATGCAAAATGTAATGTTCTCATTAGCGCATTTTTTCTGCCTTTTAATTAACAGTTACACAATGCTAAAAGATAACTCATGGAATATGAAATTATTCATGAATAATATAGGCTGCATTGAGAAGAAAAATATATCTTCAGAAATGCTTCTTATTGAATGTTGTTTATGGAAGTTTCTTCATTTCTTTCTTGGCAAAATAGTCAACACAGACCTTGTGTGCATTCCTTTCTTTGAAATCAGATGTAAACCGCTGTTTATTTAACTCAATGCCTTGCATCTCATGGAGAACATGTTCTAGTCAAATAAAATCTTGTTTCTTGAACAGTTATCCTTCCTCAGAGTGGGACTTGGGGCTTGAGGATTTGTTTTCTTCTACTTCCTTTCTCCATGAAAATACTCTGTCACTTTCTGAATCTGCATATTGTAGATTTTCTTTGTCTATATGTACCCATTACTTACTCAATTTTCTGTTTGATTTATCTCTGATTGGATTCACTATCTTTTTATGTAGTAAAAGAATTCAGGTATGTTCAGCACATTGACTGAAACATGGTTTCAATCATGACCTTGCTTATGATATCTGTAATTGTATATAAATTCTTCCAAAAGTACACAGAAACCCTTTAGTGCTATTTTACAGATATCTTAAGCAGGTATTTTTTGCTACTTCGAATCTCCACCCTGTGCATTACACCTGCCAATCACTTCACTCAATTGTTGCTGTAAATCAGTTCTATTTCACCTTGAGTTAGCCCATTATCAATTTGAGGGTAGGCTGAAGCTGAAACTGAGTATTTACATTGTGGAGGAAATACTTTACTAGATGTTTCTCAGAGGTTGACTATGTGCCATTAGCAACTCTACCCTCAACATTTTACTTCTGAAAGAATTAGATCATGCAATTACTATTATTATAGCCATTGGTGAAATTACTGTCTGAAGGCATATTGACTGGCACAAATGGCACAATAAAAGAAAAAAGTATTAACTTGTTTTGCTATTCTGGGCCTTCACAAGTAACACACACCCTGTGTGTTTCTCAGTTTTTCTGCTAAACAGTAAGAATTACATCAATTTCCATTATAGGTACCATTAAATCAATGAAAGCCTCAAAAATGAGCACCAGTGGCAGATAGAGCACACTACTTGTGTGGGGAGCCATTCACAATTTTATCACCCCCTCCTCCTCTCTAATTTTTGTGTTCACTTTTGACAGGATTTGATTTACATGTTTTTCATTAGCTGGATCTCTGAGGTTGTGTGGTTCAAGTCAATGTGCTTCAAATGTGCTAAAATGAACCACAACTAAATTCAAAAACTGAAGGCTAGAGTGTGACTCAGTTATGTGTTCAAAGACAGATTTTACAACAGTATGTTTTCTTGTACATAATCAGTCTGTTGGATTTGCAAGTGCTCAAAGCCAAAACATGTCAATATTTAAAACAAAACAGGTGCAATTTCAAACATTCTAGATATAAAACACTTAAAATCATAGAATTATTTAGCTTGTAAAATACCTTTAAGGTCATCAAGTCCAACCATTAACCTAACACTGCCAAGTTACCACTAAGCCATGTCCTGCAGCACCACATCTACATGTCTTTTAAATGACTCCAACAACAGTGACTCTACCACTTCCCTGGGCAGCCTGTTCCAATCCTTGACAATCCTTTCAGTGAAAATTTTTTTCCTAATATCCAATCTAAACCTCCCCTGACACAAATTGAGGCCATTTCCTCTTGTTCTATTGCCTGTTTCTTGGGAGAAGAAACAGACACCCATCTCTCTCCAACCACCTTTCAGGTAGCTGTAGAGAGCAATAAGGTTTCCCCTCAGTCTCCTTTTCTCCTGTCTGAACAACCCCAGCTCCATCAGCTGCTCCTCATAAATCTTGTGCTCCAGATGCTTCACTTCATTTCATCCACTGAACATCACCTCTGCTTTATTCATGATTAAAAAGTTGAAGTTAATAATCTTCTCATTCAAGGCCAATGAATAGAATTGATGGATCTCCCTGATAGATCACCACTGCCAAAACTACAGCTGGAATAGTGTCTTTGAGTCATGTTAACTTGCTTGGTCTAAAGAGGCACTATCAAAAAGAACACATATTCAAAGGATGAACCAACTCCCACAGGGTGTAAAAAGCCTTACTGGAAACTCAGGAAACAACTGGTAACCACTTTACAAACATCCGAAAGCAACTTCCACCCCATGTTCTTGGGTCATGGCAAGAAATGCACCGGACTCAGTCACAAGAAGAACATAAAAAGACAAGGTAATAAAGATAGGAGAAAATCATCCCACCTTCTTCCTCAGAGGACTGGTAAGTGATTGTCACCAATGCTGTAGCTTACTTTTTTAATCAGGTAGCACCCATTCTAACAAAACCATCCCAGACAGGATTATGACAGGGGATTCTAAATTTCCTTCCAAGAGGGTTTCTCAACACAGTTACTTCAAAACGGAGCCTGAAACTGTAACTTCACAACATCTTAAAAGCTGCAGAGTGGCAAAGTTGTCTGTGCAACTATAATTTGGTATCTCCTCACAGGTGCATTATAATAAAATATCACAGCAGTCAAAGGCTACCTATCAGATTGCTTACCCAAAGTTCCTAACAGCTGCTATTTTCTCTTGCCATATTTACCTGCTTTTGTTACCAAAATTAGGTAGATTAAAATAAGACTGAAACATGTCAGTGGAGAATTGTCTATTCAAACTCATACATATTCATACATCATTCATACACAATTAAACCCATTATGGTCTTTGCATAATAGATACTGACTTAAATGTATGCTGATAGCTTCCTCTTCAAAGTCTTAAAATAAAAATTCTTGTTTGCTATGTAAACAAGATCTATGTGATTCAGTCAACTTTTTCTCCTAAACACTTCAAAACCCTCAATTAACTCTACAAAAGAGTTTTTATATTATGTCTTGTTATTTTAAAGTATAAGTGTGCACTGATAAACAAAAATCAAATAAAAACTAATTTCACTTTAAGCAGGAGAAACAAAGAACATGGATAAGCTTAGGGTGCAGCTCAAGAAAAGCAGGAAAAGGGAAATAAAATAGCCCCATTACTGACCTCATTCACAGGCTATACAAAACACAACAGACAGAGAGATCCCTGACTGTGAAGTTTGATTCATTTTTCCATATTCCAAGAGGACTTAAAAGAAGTTTTTTTTCTCGCCTTCTTGTACCTCACCACAAATTTGTTTTAAACTGTTGTCAGCTTATAATAAAAGACATCACGCATATTTCTGAATTTGTTTTTTGGACTTAATATTTCATCCTAGGTTGTGTCCTTAACGAAAATGAGACATTTTAATTTCTTCCTTTTTATAAATTAGAGAAAATAGATTAAGCTAATGTACAAGGAAAAAAACCCACTAAACTGGATTTGCCACTATGAGTCATAACAGAGAAGCTCTTCAAAGGATATTTGACCACACACGAACTACTCACAGCTTTTTAGAACCTTCTTCCTATTAATCTAATTTTCACTAGTTAATTTCTCCCCACCTCCAAGAGACCGAGTAGCCCTATTCTGACCTCTTTGGCTTTCTACAAGTCTTTATCTGGCTATTGTTGTCTGTAGCAGAGATAGTACAGCAACAATAAAAATAGTTGTTACATATAGACAATCCATGACATACTCTTTTGTAAGAAAGAGCCTGAAAAACAGAGAAAGCAGTTTCCCTTCATTACATCATTCTCTCCTTTAGAATGATCTTGAGAGATAATAAAAAGAAAAAAAAAAGCTAAAAGTCAAATTACAGCTGAGAGTTTCTTCCTCTTACATTCTTAGGTATTAGATCACATCTAAAGTGAATAAATTATAATGAGTCAACTAAATTTATAGACTTTAAGTAAGAGGAAAAATAACGTTACGCTTAAAGACACAGGACATAAGTGCTACAGGTTCAGTTCTCTGCCATACACCAAATTTCTTGCTCAGTCTTAGCTTCCCTGGTGGTTAATGTGACACTATTATTTTCTTTTCCTATTCTTTAGTTGTTTTGTTCAGCTGGGCTATAAACTTTGAGAGGCAGCAGGGTGTCCCTCAGTGCGTGTTTGTACAGCTTCCAGCACAAAAAGCCCTGATCTCAGATGGAAACCCTGAGCCCCAACTCAAGACCAATCACTTCACAACTTTATTTCCAAAGACATAGGACATGAGAAAAAGCATAGTGAGTAAACAGGCAGAGAAATGCAAGGTGCATTAGAATTTTGCCTTGAGAGCTTATTATACTTTTTAATTTGCATTGCCCTAATACTAATTTCTAGGCAGAGCTTTAATTAAGTTTGACCTCCAAAGATCTGAAACTTTCAGGATCACTGGAAGACATTTCCTCAGCTTTGTGGAATAAACTTCTGCACAGAAGATTAATGAAAGTACTCAAATTATTTGTTTCTGCTTTAGAAGACAGCATGACAGCAAAGAGGTATTATGAGAATCCATAATCTTCAAATTTATTCCCATAAAAATAAGCCATAAAGATAGGCCTTCAGGATCTTACACAACTTGCCTATTTTACCATGTTTTCGGATGAAACATGCGTATTTACAGAGTGCAAGAAATATTAGAAAGCATCATGTAGTTTTTCTGCATTATGCAGTTATGGCTGACACACTATGAACTTCTCTATTGATTTTGAATATTTAAATTTTACATTAATTTTGGTTTTAAAATACAGCCTTTTTTTTTCTTTCAAAAATCTGAAAACACTGCACATTAACTTTTTTCAGGCTTTTTTTTTTTTCTTCTTAAATGCAATATCTAAAGTTCCTAGGGACCTACAGAATCAAATGCAAGTGAGTTGCTACAAATAAACATCCACTATGTTGCAATAACCGACCTTCGGCCCACACTTTGTGTTTTCCAATGGATTAAATACTAGAAAGAAATTCTTTCCTGTGAGGGTGGTGAGGCACTGGAACAGGTTGCCCAGAGAAGCTGTGGGTGCCCCATCCCTGGAGAGGTTCAAGGCCAGGCTGGATGGGGCTTTGAGCAACCTGCTCTAGTGAGATGATCTCTAAGGTCCCTTCTAATTCTAACCATTCTGTGATTCTATGAAAAATTTTCGAAAGCAAAAATATCGTGGTAGTTTTCAGCAATCACAGAACTTTACTACATTGTGTGTTACACAAGCACTGAGGATGCTCTCTGCCTAGAAACTTTATCTCCTTCAAGCATTAATGAATACAATGTTTATAAACACATGAAAGATAAATGTGAAACAGACATAAGTTTAAATATCAGAGCAAAGCTATGTAATGACAGCACACTGGGTGCCAAAGATTAGTGTTTGTAGCTTTCCTTCTTGTTGCTTCTTTTAACACACTGTTGTAATTATTGCTCCCATGGCTGCAGCTGCCAACACAGACTCCCTCGACAATACCTATGAATAGACATCTGAGCATCACATGAGTTTCATTTCTTCTGCAGTGTTAGCAGCATTTGTCAAATTGTTTCAAATTTATGTAAAGCATAATCACACTATAAAACAAATGAAGTATCAATAGATGAAAAATTATGATCAGAGATGCACTGGCAATTAGAATGAAACAGATGTAATCGGCCGACCTAGTGACTATGTCAGTAACAATTTTTCTCCATACTAGTCTATAATTTTGATACTGTATATTAAAAAAAAAAAAAAGCATAGTCCCAATAAAGGGCTACAGCATTTGGTCATACTCCCATTCATTATGATCAGAGTCTGTCCACAGAAGCTCTTCTACTTCTCCTTCAGTATGTTTCTACCTCCCACATTCCCCCCCCCGCCCCCTATTCAGCAGGCCTAAAACAGGTCTGTCTCTTGCTTTTCCGTATCTGCACTCAACACACACCATGGAACTTCCCCTTGTGATACCAAGAGCTCTTCAGACCAACAAAGAGCTTTCTCCAGATCTGTAGCATTCAAACCAGGACAAGATTTCACTGAGAGGAGTTATTGGATGGGAAGGGAAAGGGAAGGTGGTAACTACATTATGCCAATACGATGCTTCTTCAAATCATTATTTTTTGCTTTGAAATACATCTGTTTGCCTGCAATAATCGGGCACTACAAGAAAAACTGTAATCACAGAAATCCCCAGTTGCATACAGAAAAAAAGCATTATCTTTGAAGAAGGGAGCAGAAGTTAAACTAGGACAGTTCAGGTTTATCAAACCATATTTATCAAACCAGCACTTTGTGAATCCACCCTTACAGTCTTCCTGTGATTGCCACTCAGCCTACATTTTCAGTATCACCCATGAGACACTCTGAAGACATAAGATTCCTTGAAGTGAAATCAGATTCTAACATAATCCTGCATCATTTACAGTCTCACATTGGACTTTATTCCCATTCAGCCTCCAGAGGCCAGAAGAGTTTGCACAACTAATATTTGAAAATAAGAATAGAGGTATTGTGACCTTCAGAACATAAAGCAGGACATGGAAATCTCATTCCAGCTTTGACGTTAAAATTAATGGAAGAAGGTTGCTGCTGGGAAAAAACAAACAAACCAACAAAAAAATCCAACAACAACAAAAACTAAAAAACCACAATAACCACATCACAAAGAAAAATCCTGACTCTTCAATATCAAAGTATTTTTGTTGCCACCCAAAACCAGAGCAAAAACCTTCATGTTCCAAACTTTAGTTTAACTTCTATTCTTTTTAAATTTGCAAGTCAGCTATCACAATGCAAGCTCTGCAAGAAAGATGTCTTTAGGAAAGAAACAGTAAAAGAAAGGTAAATATCTTACCCTTTCATCACTCTATTTATTTGACTGATTTATGAGCTTTACACTTTTCACGCACACCGCTTACTCGCAAAAAGTTTGTGAAAGTCAAATTCCAAACAAGGGAATAAGTGAAGCAACAGAGAAATGGCCTCTTCTGTTGTTGAATGCTTAAATACATCAATTTATTACCTGAACCCACTTTTCTTATTTTATTCTATGATTTCTAGAGACAGCAGGTAGCTTAAGGCTGTATGTTACCAGATCTTTAACTGCAACTGTTGTCATACTGAATTGGAATGGGGGAGCTATAATTAACCATGCACTGAGTTAAACAAGGTTAATTGAATACAGTTTTCAGTACTCTAACAAAGATACACACACAGATGTATTTGGACTAAACAGCTCAGCCAGTCTAATGGCCAGCCTTGTTCTACCATTACCCATGCTGCCTGACCTCCATCCTAACCCTATCCATATCATCATCTGTACACTTTTCTCCTGGGTTAATTTTTTGCCAGTTTAGTGAGCTTAATTGGCCAGTCCAGGAATCACTCTGGTACAATAGAAGTGGCTGGCAGGACTGTACCTTTCATTAGCATCTATACTTTTAGACCCCATAGAACTTTTTTCAAAAGCATCCTATCCCCTGTAGCTTTCAGCTTCTTGGTTGTTCTTCTTCTGTTAATTTAACCATTTATTCAATTGCCTTTTTCTCTTTCACTGAATTTCACAGTGGAGAAATTCGAAATAAGGAGGAATTAAAATAAGGAGAAAGAACTCTACCCTTTCTCTTTCCCCATCCAGAAAATCAGATATTGCTTACATATTAAAAATGAAAAAAATCCTCTTTTCCTTTAATGGTGCTAAAATCAAAATAAAACTCACTGATCCTCTTTCAAATCAAGCTTAATGAAAAAACTGCATGCATATAATACTAGTGCTATTTAATCATGTAAATACAGAAAACAATACATGCTTCTTAAGCTTCCAAAAAAGTTTTTGTCACTTTGAATCCATCCTGCTAAACTAATAGCATAAAATGTATTTAAAGTATCAACTTTTCTGAAGGAAAAGACTAAAAAAATTTGAAGTTTAATTTAACTAACTGCCACCACACCTTATGCCAATACTATAAATATCCAATGCACTTGTGTTGTTACAAAGCATTCCATTTTGGCACATCCAGATTGGAAAAATGAGGTGCAAGAATTTTGGACAGCCCTCTTTAAGAAAATCACCCTGACTGTCCCAATACTACAGTTTTATTCCATGCAGTGGCAATGCTTTTTCTAAGAGAACTCTATTGTCGTTGGCTTATCACGACAGAAATGTTGCGAATATCTTTGACAGACAGACAGGAGTTTTGCAATGAGAAGATCATAGGCTTAGTTTGGATCTTCCCTTGTCTGATTAGACAGAGAGTATTTTACCACAATTGGCTCTAGCCACTGACTGGTTTTCATTCCCAAATACCTGTCATCACCGTCACTGATGCATTCAGGAAGAGCAAGACTACAGCCAAACAGCATGATGTGTTGATAGCAGCTGAGACGACTGAGATAACTGAAGAACTTCAGGAACTTTTCCATTTCAATACTTTTGACAATGGAAAGAACTGAAGTTACAGTGGTGTAGTTATATGGCAGCATTTGGCACTGGCTGTTGGTGATACTTATGCAGGCACCTGTGAAATCAAAACAATATATTTAGAACAAAAATATCACCATTTATTAGTTGGTTCAAAGCATTTATTGAATTGACTAGTCAGTATATATGATATATAATGCAATGCCTGTACCTCACAGAAAAGACAACATTCCATAATGCTATCATAATACTGTCAAAAAATAAGAAAAAAGGGAATGTGGAGAAGCTTGGTTGCTTATGTTCTTACATAATTCCACAATCCTCTGACCTTCTACAAAACTGGACTAGAAATAACACAAAACTTTCTGACACTGGTTGGATGAACATAACAATAAGAATAACCTGGATACAGACAATTTTGGCCAAAACTAATGGCAACCATACAAAAAAATAAGGTTAATTGGGTTCTGAACCTGCTCTGGTTTGGGTATTGCCATAAAGCTTCTCTTTTTGCTACTGTTCTACTTTGCAGCTGGATTTCCTGCCAAAATCATCAACTTGCTTACTTATTTTTCCCAAGGCGATGGTTTTGCCTCCACAGTCTTTCTTCTATAATCTCTAATCTACCAACATTGGATTATCTGATTTTACAGGTTGAACACCTACCCTGACCTAAACTGTTGTCCCACTCTCAACCTACAAGAGCAACCTTTCTGTGTTCATGCACTGTCATTTGCAGTGGGCTCTCTCAGATCTGCATGATCAGCAGACTTGATTTCCTACACAAAGTTCATAAGAGTTTCACAAGCCATACATCAAATTCAGAATTTTCATCAAGAAAAATTATTAAAATCTCATATTTATGACAGGTCTCCCTTCTTTGATGAAAAGCTTTCTAGGCTGTTTAGTCAGGTTCCAGCAGCATTTTGTCATACTCAGGGCATATCCACATTCTACAATAAGCAGGAAGATGTGCGGGTATTTTTGAAAATACCACCAGGAGGATCATCAAATCTACCTGTTTGGCTGTAACACCAAAATCTAGTGAAACTAAAATAGCTTCAGAATCACAAAGTTTTCTTTTAAAAGATGCCATCTCTTTTATGACTACTATCTTTTGAACAACATCTTCACCTGCTATAAAAATGTAAAAACCCCCTCCATTTTTTGCATTACATTTTGCACTTGAAAAAACTCATTGCCGTTTATTTATACTGCAAAGGTATTATTTTGTATAACATTTTTATTGCTTGGGAAAGCTTAAAAAGAAAACACAAAAGTTATCATTTAAAGATTAAAAATATTGAAGCTTTTAAGGAGAAATTCCTTAAACTGCTAACCTCCCTACAGTTATCTCTTGCCTACATTCTTTTGCTGATGCTTGTACTACATTTTCAGTAATTGTTTTGATAAGAGGATAACATACCCACGCAAAATTCTATCTGCCCCAACCACAAAAATTTCACACTGAAGTTAGTTAAATAAATCAAATTATACTAAATTGGGGAGCGAGGCGGGAGGGGAGGAGTAGACAGGGCTTACACAAGTGGAATTTCAACAAAATGATTCACAAAATGGTCATGTATCTCCTGAGGTACAGTCGCAAAATAGCCCCTGGCACTGCTTCACATGCCAAGAAGCAGTGACATTTTGGCTAAGATCATGTGCACGGGCTGCTTTAGACCTTTTAAAATTCACACAATCCTGAAAGAGAAGGGCTACAGTTCCTTGGAGCTATCTGATCTTTCAGGAGTACTTAGTGGCTGGAAAACACAGCACTGAATTCAACATTTACAGCCACGAAGATACAATTTTTTAGCAGTTTAGAATTTTTAAAACATAGATGAAAGGAGGAACTAAACGCAAGACTTGTCCTTGCAACAGAATTGTGATCCATATGCAGTTCCATGAATGTTGCATTCCTGTAAAATGACATCAGTTCATCAGTTAATCCCAGGCACATCCATATCCTGGAATAGTCTTCTGGAAAGCAGGTGCATGGGTTAAGAACCTTGTCTTTTTAACACATGTCCTCAATCCACCTCTTCGATTTTCTGTTCCATCATTCAAGCAGCAGGTAAATTACAGTGCAACAGGGGAGCGTCCCGTACCCTTGACACCTCTGAGTCAAAAGTCATAACTTCAGGGTAATAGCAACTGTTGTATCACAGTGTTACATACAACCCAGGTTCTCACTGCAGTAGTAAGAAGCGCTACAGGCTCAAAAACCTTCTCCAGTAAATTAAGGAAAGCTATCTTGTGTTCGTACACATTTAATTCTGCACAGGGCTAATGATCTCAGGAACAGCACCCCATGGCTCGCTTACACCGCACGGAGCTGCAGAGCACAGGCACATCAGCCATCTCCAAACTGGTCCACAGCACACCTCTAACCCAGCAGCAGGCAGAGAGATATCTTCACTGCTTTGCAAGTGACCTCTCAAGTTCCCCACAACTGCAAAAGTCGGTCCTACTTTTCAGTAAGCACACTATTACAGAGCAAGGTTGTTTCGCCTAAATGGAGATCAGAAGAAAACTCAAAAATTCTCTGTTCTGATTGTTTGCACAAAACAAGCCCCTCCATTAATTCTTGCATCAATCCAAATAGCTGTGATAGACAGACTGTACCTGTCAGACAGGCAACTCTGCTCAGTGTCATATTGCTCTGTATCTAGGCAAACAATGATACAAAAACAACATTCTACAGAGCAAGGAATAATTTATTTTAAAGGACATTAAAAGTAGGAGAAAAGCTATTTAAAATGCAAGCAAAAGGGACTGCTTATTTGATCAGAAGTAGGTATTTAACTAAAAAGATTAAAGATATATAAAAGATATAAAAATATTTTTTAGTATGAATAACAGTATTTAAAAAAAAACACAAACCAAACAAACAGAAAATCTGAATAACTACACTGAAAAACAGCCACAGATATAAGAAAAGAATGTAGTAAACCTCAAAATACATAACTATTATACCAAATTGCTAAATTCTGTTCCATATGTACAGGCTAAGTGCGTTTTATAAACTATGTGGCTCTGCAGCACCAGAATGCTAACCTGACTGATGGTGTAGCACCCTAGGACTGAACACGTTACAAACCAAGCAGGAACACACTATAAACCAAGAGCAAAGAAGATAAATGCCCAATACACATAGAAAAACCTCAACCTATTTACTTATTTTCTCCAGCAAAGATTCATTAATTATGGGGAATACAAGACACATGAACTAGTTTTGGCAATACCTAAGGGCTGAAAAAAAAAAAGAGCAGTGAATTAGAATAACAACATGTGAAAAAGCTGTTGATCAGAACAGCATGGTTCCTAATTATATGGGTCATTTCTGACATTCATCTAAATTAAGAGTTTTCTGTTTATCACCAGCTATTGCCAGATGGACTGAACTGATAAAAAAAGGGCTTCCTTCTACTCCAACAATTGCAATTTGAAACTATATGAAAATATAGTTTCATATTCAGTGCTGCTGAAACTAATTTAAACCACACATTTTCCCTTTCCCTCTCTCCTCTTCAGATTGTTCCCAGATTGTAGTACCTATGAATTGCATCTGCACAAAGTGAACTGGACTAAAGGGTTGAGCTGACTGAAAATAACCACCTACATTCTTTCCCCAAAGGCAATGCAACCGGAACTGCAGCTTAAGCTTGATTAATCATTTTAGTTTTAAAATGCTCAATCATCCCCATAAAGATAAGGTCATGATTCCTCACCCAACGGTGGTTGTCATGTCTGGATGTTTTTGAGACCATGCAATGAACTAGCTCTGGCCATTAACATGCCTGAAAAAAGCAGCCTTTCCTCTCCTCTCCTGCTGCACTTTTTGGTGTTTTGATGGGCACAGGGTAGGGAAGAGAAAAAGGGAAAAACAGCTATTTCATTTGGATCAGATTATTGTGTTCAATAGCTTTTTGACATCTGCAAATACAGCTGTTGTATGCAGCCTCATTTTCATATCATATATTGTTTGCTGATATTTCAATTAGTACCTAATCTTTTTAATTAAAGATTAAATTTAAGAGCAACTTTTACAGAACATCTTTAAGCAGTTCATGGAAAATGAAAGTGTTCAATTTGCAGCAGCAATCGCTACCCACTTTGATACAGAACATAACTTAGCACACTCCCAGGAGAAAGTTGAAGAGTTGCAGTCCATAAATTCAGCGGAAAAGTCTCTGTAAACCCATAGCCAAAGCTCTACAAATGTGGAATGAAATCTCATCTTTAATCATAAAATGCTTTGAAAATTTCTAGGAATCCCATTAAAAAGAACAAGCCCACATCAACTCATCCATTCTAACTTAGAAACTTGTTTACCTTGCCGACAGCAGCAATTTGCAGACTTCTTGATATGGGAATGACCACCAACAAATCCATTTTTTTCTAATCACCTGTTGCCACGTTCTCCTGACCTTAAGAGAATCTTGTGACTCTGTTTGATTCACAATCTTATATGTGAGAAGTTATAGAATGCCTTTTTTAACTCCTCTGTCCTGTTGCTATTGAAAATCTGATGGACTTTTGCTTCAGATCAAAGGAGCATGGCATTCTACCTAGCATCTGGTCCTCTCAGCAAAACTTCTTTCCAAAACTCATTACTGTCTTCAAAAACTGGAATAACTCTTTTAATTTACCGTGACATCTTGGTACATTTTTCATTAAAAGAGAAGATGGACAGATTTTCTTGGGCTCCATCCAGCTATGAATTTCTCACATACAGTCTGCTTGAGACTGAACTTTTGATAGAGCATTTCAGATGTTTTCTCCATAACTCAGAAAAAGCACCCCAATGAGTGATTTCACTTCAATAGATGCCAGGAACTAGGATCTCTCCTTTGGAATCCACCCAGAAGGGAAATCTACAAAATGCTTTCTCCTTAGTTCAAGTATCAGAGCTAAAATAAACTATTTCACAATGAAAGCATAATCTCTGCAACTTTTTCACATGAACACGACCTTGAAAAGATGATTTCCACGGCTCAGGGCAGCCTCTGTTTTCTGACACGAGGGACAACTCAGATGCTCAGTGTAATGCCAGGTGACTGTTCCCTTCTAAATGCATTTTCAACCCCTTCCTTGCATTTTTTCCACACTCCTAGAAAAGCTGCATATTTTTTCGCTTCCAGGACACATTATACCGTAACATAAAATATCAACCAAACCTTACAGAACAGCCCACAGCCATATTATATTCTTAAAAAAAATTTAAATGATACATACAAATTCTGGAGAAAAAACACCGACATTGGTACAGCTGGGAAGAGCATTATTTGGGTGCTCTTTTAACCCCTTAAAAAGTACAGTTAAATGCAGAATAGCAGATCTTAAGCAATTTAAGAAGCTAATTATATGCTCAAAGATTAATAAAACCAAAGTAGTAGTGTTGCTGCGCTCAAACATTACAAGAAAAGTAAGGTCTGAAGGAAAAGGTATTTTTAATTACAACACCTGATCCAGATAAAGTTATAATGGTTTGAGTGTCTTCTGGCCTTGACAGTTCCACCAATGGCTAAAATGTATCACACCACCCTCCAGCCAAAAGCTTTCACTGTATTAACTACTTTTTTGCCTCTCATGGATATAATTAATTTCTCATAATTAAAATAAAATTTAGATATAGTTATTGCGTTTGTTTCTCACCATCCAACTCTATTTTAAACTGGAAATACATGCAAGTAATTTTCCCCAAGTCGTCTGTTTTGCACCTGATGGCAATTGGTAAGTGATGTCCCTCTCTTCATCTCAGCCCATGAGCTTTTCCATTCTAATTTTCTCACTGTGTCCTGCTGAGGGAAGGGAATGAGAGAGTAGCTGGGTGGGCATCTGGCAGCCACCCAAGGGCAACCCACCATAATCTTATTAAAATATTCTTTCTTTTCAAATTCAAGTAACATGAAAGAATAATTGAAAACACTAAAACTATTCTGCAAAGGAGATTTAGTCTCAAATCATGCATTGCTGTACTGCCTTTATAGATCTGTTCTTTAGCTTGCCCAGATCCCACTTAGCTATGTCAGATTTGGATAATTTTTATATGCTTCTCACTGCATGAAGATAACCTGTGACAGGGCAGAGAGTATAAACTAGAAGACATAACATGGTCAGAAAACCAAAATTATGCTGTGGAAAGAAACAGTTTTAAAAAAAAATCCCAAGTCTTCAATTCTTTTCAGATCTGGTCAACATCTCTGTATCATTTTCCCTATTTCCCTCTGTATGAAAAGCTCAGTTCTTCCAAAAAGTCCTCTGTTGGCTATTCTGCAGCTGTTTGTGTCAGGCATATTTTGAATCACAGTCTGAAATCAATAAAGAAACTTCACAGTTTGAACATATTACTCAAAATATACCAGTCAAATTAAGTCACAATTTTCTTCATGCTTTCAGTCTGGATCCAGTTCACTTGGCCTTCTTTTAAATCAACTAGACTTTTCAGATCAAGAAGATCTTTTCTTAATTATTTCTTTTTCTGCTTTCCCCTAATATTTCCCCTTCAAGACTCCTGAAAATGCTTGTCTTTCAGACATCTGTCCTAAATTTGCCATTGTAAATAGTAAGACAAAGAATGCATTTCATTTCTTCAACAGTTCCAAGCTCTTCAGTGTCTGAATGATTCTCCCAATCTGTGGGAGACCCCTGCTGTCTTCTCCCCAGAATCTCTCTTATTCTGGATGCAGTGGAAATTATTCTTTATATGAGTAATTACATTTCCTTTCATTTTCCGTCTTTACCTTCGCTTCACTTTCTGCATTAAAATGTCAGCTTCATTCTGTAATTCCTACAATCTTGAATTGTTAATACAGCTCTTATTTTCAGATAATTTATACTTCCCTACTTATATACTTTCTTCTCCACCCAAGACATAGCAATCATTACGTACAATGAGTGCATATTGCCTTTCAATAATGAGTGCAATCGTAATGAGTGCAATTTCCTTTTCAACACATCCCATGTTGCTTGTGTTTCTTTGTTATTTTCTTCTATTTGGATTTTAGCCAACTTTTCTGCACTTAAAGTCTTATGGTTTAGGTAAGACTTTTTAAAAATTGTTTACATATCGATTTTGAAAATACTTACGAGGGTGTTAGCTATTCAGATACAAATCATTTGTGTCTACCTTAAAATTTATACTAACTGGGGGGATTCTTTCTGCGTTGTTATCTTAGGCATAAAGAATCACTACACTTTTTTGTCACTTACCCCTCAGTTACACTTTTTCCCTAATGAAATGCTGAAACACTAAGAATACAAATACTGTAGATACATTTTTATCTAAATAATATACTAAACAGTTGTTGTAACCAGGGTACCTCATCATCCTTCTAAAATTAAATCTTTCTAAATCATCCTTCTAAAATTAAATCTTTCTAAATGAGAGGATCACATTTGCTAGTTCAAAACTATATATGTTAATGAAAACATTACAAATAAAAGACTGTTCAAAGTTTAACCTCTTTCACTAGATATCAAAAGTAAGACACCCAGTTGTGAAAGGTATTGAACATTTACGGCGCACAAACTATTAAATTAAATCTTCATCTAATTAGAAGTGCACTACTATAGTTGGCACTAGTTGGATGCCTCAAATCAGACATCCCAGGTTTGGGAAACATGGCAGACCCTCTTTGGCAGAGCATGGGTAGTTAAGATAATTCCTCAGTTTAGTGTTGTGCTTAAGATCCTGATAAGAAACTGCTTAAAACTTCTCATATCCCCTGGATATGGGGATAAAAAGGGAGCCACAGAATAAACGGACAATTTTTTCAGAACAACTGTGTACCAGCAGGTCCCCTTCAAATCAACAGGGGAGGTAGGTGCCAACTACTTTTTGAAAAGCTCTAACTTTTGTGTATTTGGAATTTCAATCTTGAGGCAAGAGAGCTTCTCTACTGAGAGCATCTTTCAAGCATGTGATGAAGTGCTTTCTGAATAGGGATGTATTTAGCATACGCTCAAGTATTGTTCTGAATAGCTGCCTTCCCTTTTTAAATGTGTCACTCTCTGGTCTTCTGTAGCTCCTTAAGATTTAATATGAGCTGAGGCAGATTGTCACCATAATACTGGAAAAAATAAGAAGCTTGCTCTCATTACAGAGACATCTGTAAATGAAGCAGGTTCCAAATTCTTCAAGACAAGGAAAGTGGCCTGAAAGAAATTAAAGTAACACAATGAATGAGTAACAGCTGAATGTCATTTACTCATCTCTGGTTCCTGCTAGGATTCTCTTCAAATACATGTAGTCCTTTTGTATCTAGTGAGGTACATTTGCACAAAATCAAAACGCTATTTTGAACTTACATCCAAACCGACTATTAAAAAGGAACATCATGTACATAATTCATGTCATCTGCCTTTAATTAGCTCAAAACTTCTGTTAGTAAAGCAGACACACAATTCACTTCTGCAACGGTATTAAATAAGTATTTTAGGATATCTGGACAGGAGTAATTTTAAGAGCGATTCCATGAAAAAAAAAAAAAAAAAAAGTTGTAGTCAGTAAGAAGCTTGTTCTCATGGTTCAAAAGCATTTTTTTCTTAAGTTTCAGGCTTTAGAACTTTTATTAGTAGCTCCAGTGTAATGAATGCATTTGGTGCTTCCATCCTGATGTACCTAAGTATGTAAATCATAGCAGAAACAATACGAAAACAGTTAAGAAAGACTTTCTTAGAGCAGAAGTGCTCAAGTATTTTCATTTTAGCGGCCACATCTTTATGGATTATCACACACATCTCCTTTCCCCCCAGCTATTATTTCTTATGCCATATCTCCATTTCACAACATCCCTAAGGCAATTACAGTAGTTGCTTTTTTCCTGCTAAAACAATGTACTAGGGCATTATGCCACTGTGATGGTTTACTTTTACAACTTCACCCCAGTTATTTACCAAATAGCCCAAAGGTTTCTTCACTGATGTACACCAGGCAGCATTTTCCATTGTCTTACAATTAAAACCAAGGTCCTCTTACACGACTAAAGCATTCCTTTCCACCCATCCGTTTTGACTCTTGATCCACTAGATCACTGAAATTCAGATATACACAAATTCATACCCACACTGCATACATGCCACAGTCTGACTTAGCTATATTACTAAATTGTCCTTGTCCATTGCTAACCATTGTCAGCAAAACAGTTACGTTCTTTATTGTCTAAAACATGAAGATCTGTCAAAAGATTTCACAAATTTAACTTCAGCAAACTGTTTTTGCTGTGAAACGTGTTAGATGTCACACCAAAAAAAAGAAAGTACTCTCTCAATTCTTTGAAACGAGGTCTTGTCAGCGAGGACTCATGTTGGAACAGGCTTATCCTGAGGGACTGCAGCCCATAGAGAGGACCCTCATGTGAGCTGCTCAAGGACTCCAGGCAGTAGGAGAGACCCCAGGCTGGCGCAGGGAAGAGGTGTGAGGAGGAAGAGATTAATTGTTATGGACCAACCACAACCTCCAGTACCCATCTTCCCTGTGCCACTCGTATCAGTGAGGAGGTAGAGGAGATGGGATTGAAGGAGTGAAGTTAGGCCTGGGAGGAATGGCAGGGAGGGAGGAAGGTGTTTTAATTTTTGTATTTGTTTCTCACCATCCAACTTTATTTTTAATTAGCAATACATTAAAATAATTGAGTCTGCTTTGCACCTGATAGCGATTGGTACATGATCTCCTCATCTTTGCCTCAGCCCATGAGCTTTTCCATCTTATTTTCTCCATCTGTCCTGCTAAAGGGGAGAATGTCTCTTCCAACCACAATGATTCTATCACATAGCCATAACCTCAAGAGTAGTAGCATTAATTTCATTACATTTATATGTGGGTAGAAATTTGACAAGCTCTTGTCTCCCAAGGGCTCATGCTCATATTTCAGTAAAAGCCACAGTAGCCAAAAGATGTAAGCAAGATACTGTCAGAGTACGTTTCTAACAGAAGGTCATGACTTTTCTTAGGTCAACTGACACATTCAGAAAAACATTTCACAAGACAATTGAACTGATGCAGTGGTGCAATACTGCTTCCTTTCAACCATGTGTGCTTGCCATTTCCTTTAGAACAACTGTGGTGCCAAACCAGTCAAGAGCTAACTCAGCCAGTGTTGGAAATGAGTCAGCTCATCAAGGAGACAGCAAATTCCAGCACATAAAAAGACACGTACAGCACTGTATGCCTGTAAGCAAAGGGAATGCGGCCACCTTCTCAGCACCACTAACTTCTAAATGAAGCCCAGCTGACTCGTAATAGCTTATGTGGGGAAGTGGGAAACAAGCTTTTGAACAGCAAACACCATCTGCAGATCTGAAATAGAAGTCAGACTCCAAGTCTTAGCTGAAAACAATTGCGCTGCATTTAACTTTGTTCAGCTAATGAATTATACAATTTGAAAGGAATGAGTGATTCTCAACTCCCCCTTGTGCTCCACAGGTACCAAAGGAAGAAGTGATAAGGCTACTGACCACCTGCAGTAGAGAGAAAAACAATTCATTATCTCCCAGGTCACAGAGAGGGGATTAGCCATGAGGGAAACAGAACTCATATTTTAGATCAGAGTTGACATGTTATCATAATTTTTTTTAAGGCAATCTGTACCAGCTGCTGCACAGTGGAACACCACATCCAGTCTGCACCAGACACTTCTTTCTCAGAGCTTAAAGCAATCATAAATTGTATCTCAGTTATTCTTCTGACTGAAGAATACTGTGGAAGGCTAGATGCTTCATCAAGCCACCTCATTTTTTTGGACCCCCACTTCTTTCACCAATGTGCTTCCAAATGCTTCCCCTCTTGTCTGAGGCACATACTTGCTTCTTTAATCCCTTGGGCAAGCACAGCTGAGAGCAGGTAAGCTCATTAGCCAGAGCTGAAGCTGAACACCTACCCCCCATGAGGTGTGAGATGGCCTGTATTCCAGATCTGGTATTTTGATTAGTCATTTTGCAATTACAGGATTCTTTAGTGAAATTTGGAGACATATTTCTAAGAACCTACCATTAAATAAACAAAAGGCACAATATGACATTAATTTTAGGATTGGATCTATCAATAGAGATTATTTTCCATGGCATATTAGGTTGGACAGGATTTTGCTATTGTTTTGAAACATGTGCCTGATTTTAGTACCCTTGAAAGGCCTTATTAAAAAAAAGGGGGGGGATTAAAAAAAAATGGTAGCTTCCACAGAACCCAGACAGGCATCCAGATGTTTCTGGTTGGTTGTTTTGGGTTTTGACTTTTTTTAACAAATGTGTTTTCAATAAGTGAAAATGAATGCTAGCTTGACAATATTTAATTATGCACCAATGCTGTTATGTTCAAAACAAAAAAGCACAGTGCTTTGTAAAAGACTTACAATAGTTGAGATACTCGACAGGCTATGAATAGGTCAAGCACATAAATAGCCTGCATCTGAGCTGTCCTAGTTGTCTCTGATTAATTACCTTTCCAGAATAGCCAAATTAATTTTCTCATCTGTTCAGTAAGAAGCTTGGATTTTTTTTCCAAGTCTATTTTACAATGATAAGTTATGCCCATCTCACTTTCAGACAAAATTAACACAGCAAACCCATCCTGTGAAATCGGTCCATAAACTAAGAGCAGAACCCAGCACCACACCTGCTACACAGAACACTGCAAGCACCTGAAACCCATGCTTTCAAACAGCAGTTTCCTACTTGACAGTTTGAAGGTGGAGCTTAAAATCCAGGTGTTGATCTTTAAAGCGTTGGCTAACTCAGGACTAAAAAAATTAGTGGTTTCCACATAGAAGATTCCTACAACTGTGTCTTTCAGAGGTATGCATGTGCTTGTTTCATTACAGCATTGTCTGTAAATGATCATTTGTATTAGCCAGGAATACTGCAGCCTAGATCTTCTAAATTTGAGAGCAAGTCTGGCAAAGTGTATGTTGCAGAAGATGATATACAACTTCCTGGGCCTTTTCTTTATTCTGAGGGGCTGCTACTGACTCTCCTGTCTATAACACTGGGGTTGTATTTTAAGCATCATATTTTTAAAATATTCAGTGGTGGCCTAATTCTGTTTCTGCCACTAGAGTCCAAATATTTCTCTTCACAGACACCCTAGCTACCTGCATTAACTGGGTTATTCCTTAAAGTACCGGTTACCCTATTTGATTGTTGTGTAAACCAAGTACAACACTGACAAACTTTCACACCCTGAGCTATTAGAAATCAGAAACCACCCTGGTTTTTAATGTGTAAAAGGATAGAGGTGTTTCAGAGCATAACATAACTATGATGTTTCTCTAAACGTATGTCAGTTCAGCTTGCATTTAAATCTTATGACATGATGTGTGCAATCTGCTTGTGCAAACTGAGGTTTTTAAATCCTCACACTTCAACTGCTCTTCCTAGAATTGAAAACCCATTTATTTCTTTTCCATAATTCCACTTATGGAATTCCACTATGGAAAGCCTACTCCAGTGCTTTCTCTTATAGCTCATTGTTTAATTGCCTGTATTAGAAACAATACTTTTCCCCAGGAAAATCAGGACAAAATTATCTCAAATAATTATTTGACAGAATTATTATTATTAGACTAAATTACTCAAATACCATTATCAAGCTGTAATGTTAAACTTTTTTCAACCATGCAAAATGCTCACATTCTACTCTTTATGGACAATTTTTTTTTTTTAACCTTATAATTATAGAAATTCTGGTTGCAAGATTCCTCTGGAGGTCTCTAGCCACTTTCTGCTCCAAGTGAGATTGCCATCAGCATGTTGTCATCCATGACTTTGTCCAAGGACAGGGGATCCTACAGCCTCTATGGGCAACAGGCTCTATCGCTGCACGACCCATCTAGTGAAAAAGCTTGTCTGAATTTCCACTATGTTATTTCATTGGAGAATATCATTAGGATTTTTTAAATTATCAGTCATAATAAAGAGAAAGGCAAATTTTGTGTACAGATTAGTAGCTAAATTTATCTTTAGCTGTATTTGGCTATTTATCACTTTCTCCAGTTCCCATTCCCATCACTATTTCAAATCATGATACTCATTATGTTGTTCTTGATTTCACATGATTGTGAAAGATGATAGTGACTCTGAATCACTTTCTGTTGTATCAATACTTTCACCTTCCAGTTTTTGGACAAAAGGTGAGATCTTATAATTTTATGTTGATGCTGGCTCTATACCCACATCTGGCTGCACTCTATTATAACCATAACAGACCATGCAGAAGCATAAAGCAGATCATCTTTAATGAAATGTAAAGTCACATGCTGTTACCAGATGTGTACCTTTGAAAACACAGTGATCAATCACAATATAAAACAAAACATATATTAGCATCAACTTTTTGTTGAAATAACCACACAAATAATTTTTAAAAGATTATCAGTGAAGCTGATGGGTCTGAAAAGGAAGTTAGTGGCTGCAATTCTCAGCCAATTAATCAAAAATATGCCTTGTTTCATTGCTCCCATCCTTGAAAGCTTCATGCCAGGCTGGCCATATGACTCCTTTCTCAGCCTTTTGGTCAGTTCAATTTTGACAACAAACATCTGTTTAAACTACAAGTAACAAAGCATAAAAAACATAATGGTGTAGAAAAGGTACAAAGACTTCTGTTCTTTAAAGTTTTGAAGGTATGCACATCCATAACTCTAGAAGAACATACACATCACTTAAAGACTAGAGCAAAGCTGATTTTGGAGTTATTTCCAAGAAGGGAATCTCCCACTCTGAAGTAAAACACGCTGCTGAAAGGCTGAGGAGTAAAGATACACGGAATTGCAAGAGGAGTGTGATAGTTATTCATAGTACCCATTATAGTGCTAATCCCAACAGATACTTGAGGTCTGTTAGATATCTCGTACAGAACACCGTTCCAGCAAACTGGCTTTGGACAGGTGATAACCTACAAACATAATACAAAGACGATAACCTAACAAAATAGTTGCACTAAGGAAAGATGAATTTATTAAAGGGAATTGAAATCATAAGCTTAGCCACAGCTGAAGGTATGAAAGTGTTAGCAACCTCATTACAATTCTCACAAAAGCATTTGAAGTTTTTGCCAAGCTTACAGTTACCCGAGAGCAGTAACTCACCAGGTGATAAAAGCTAGTAAGGATTTTCTTCCTTATATATCTAAGTTGTAATGAAAACATCTCTCTATATTCTACATAGAGAATAATGACTTTTAAGAATCTTTTGGATCCCAGTTAATATATCTTATATGTCAGAAACTTAATGGTTTCCTTGCCAAGCTATGCCCATGTACCCATATGAAACAGTGATGGTGGAATAGGCAAACTGACGAAAACCAGGTTCTTTCTATTGAATTTAGTGAAAACCCACCATGTGTTTCTCCTGTAAGTCACTAATTTTGCCATGTCAACTGACAATTTAGTTTTAAATTTCTGCTAGGCAATAAAAGCTGAATGGCTTAGTGATTATTTTGACTAGTGAAAAAAAATTGCATTTTTTAATGAGAACTACATTGCCAAAATTTTAGGGCAGTTATTTTCACTTTGTTTCTTTAATTTTGAGAGAAAATGTTAAGTATAGGTGAGATTAAAGCAACAGAAGCTACTGCTGGAAGAGAATACACTCTCAATCATGAACTCAAGCACCAACAATATTAGTAAGTACCCTGTTAGTCTACTCATGCCTGCATTCACATGAAAAAAACACAGTTGAATGGCTAAACTCCTGGCCTGGGATTTAGGAGACCACTGTTTATGTTTTTCTGTGCCGATCTGAAAAACCAAAACCATTTTCCCTTCAGGACAAAATAATGTTTTAACAATATTTTGAATATTTTTTTTTTTAGGACAAGAATACCCCTAAAGATCTACCATGGGTCTATTGCTGCTATAACTCCTTACATAACTGGATATATTCCAACTTTTATGAGTAATTACACATAAATTGAGCTAGAAGACAAAGTGATTTATTAGATCACTGCTTGAGACACTGGAGATTAGGGAGATGCAAGTCTATGGTCTGACTTGGGATGCAGTTACGGGATACCTTAGCTTCAGCACAAGAAAAATGTCTTTTGTACGAGCAGCACAAGGCAGGAAAGAGAGGCAGAGAATTTCTTGTTTCTGTGCCACATGTGACATAACCCATCCAGCTACTCCCACAGTGGTTCTCATATTGCTCTTTTCTACCAAACAGAAAGCTGGGCCAGACTAGTGCTCTGTAGATTCTAGCAGTGGCAGAACACTAAATACAAAGAAAGAGATTCTGGGTAGAAAAAAAGAGATTTATTCCATGTATAAATAAAATTTAGTTAAATGACAGAGAGGATTAGGAAAACCTCTAGGCTGAGCAGGGGATTGCAAAGAAATTAAGTTGCTCGGTTTCAAAGATATGCACAAAACGTGAAAAGACCCAAGGGTCCTCCGCATTGTAAAAATATTTGTTATTTAAGAAAAGATAGAAGGTGCAAACAAACAAAGATAAACACTATGATTTTCGAAATGCTTAAGAAGTCCTCTGATATAGTGCCTCTCTTTTGCAAAGGCAATTTTCCACTTTATTCTTCTAAGCAACCGTTCAGGGTTTAGGGTTTTTTCACCCTCCTACACATTTGTTAAAGTGCAAGGAGGAGCTGAACAGGAACTACATCCATGTTCATTTGGGATGTGCACCTTTTCCTAGCGTTCTGTCAAGCACATTCAGAATAACCCAGAGTTGGAAAAAACATGTACCTTATTTTTATCCACATTACTCTTTACTCAGTTCTTTTCCTAATGAAAAGGTCTAGAGGCCCAGTGCCCTCCCTGGTCTCTCCAGTATGGCCTCAAGTTGTGCAGTCAGGCTGCTCCTCAGATGAAAGTCTCTGTGGACCACCTCTCCTACCACCAGTGCCATCTCCTACTAACACATGGGGGTGCCTCCCTCTCCATCTTCACAGCTGCCACTTCCCCTTTTCTCAGAGCAGATGGGGCCTGTGCCTGTAAAGGGGGTACTAGACTGTCTGCTAGGAGACAAGTATGAGAGACTTGGCACAGAGAAAAGGGGATATTAAATATACGTATGCATAAACATCAGTGAGTAGAAGAAACAAAATCAGATATCAATACCTCTTGTTCCAGTGCATATTCCATTTGTTTACAGGATGTTTTTCTAGGAAGACTGTCAGCCCTCACTTGCCCTCCTTCTTCCTGTCTCCCCAAATCAGCAGTACTACAAAACAGGGAGTCTGCTTCATTTGACATGAAAACATCCCGCTCAGTCTCATACACTTGAGATCTCTCCTGCTCAGTCTCCTGCTTTACTGCCTAACTGCAGCCTGCTTTTGTTTCAAAAAAGAAAAAATGTATCAATAAAATTGTACTGATATTTATCTTGGAAAAACATCCTTTATTCTTTAAGATAATTACTGTTTAGTATAGGTTTCTTTTTCTGTTAAGCACTGATTAACAGATGAACAAATTACTGCATATACTTCTAAATTCCATGAATATACACTACGGAACCTGTTGGTTCCCGCTTCCTGATGTTTTTGCTATCAGAAAACTCTCCAATGGACCATCCTAGTGACGTAGGACAATGGCCCATGCCCTCAGCAAACATTTAAACATGAACTCACACAATCTCAAATCCCTCAACAGGAAAAGTGGGTTCCTTCACTTGATTTCCATCAGAGACATAACACAGGATACATTTAACTTAGAAGGTGATCTTTGGTAAGGGCCAGCATTATATGTTCAAGAAAAATTCTAAGAATTTAGGGCAAATATAAGGAACAACCACCTGGGAGTATAACAACAACTTATGGCAACCTAAAATGCTGAGCCTTCACAAGTCAGAGGTTGCAGTTGGACTATTGTGATTAAAAGCCCCCAACAGACCAGCCTCTCATGAAGTTCTCCAAGCATTTTCATACTTTCTCATTTTCTCATCATTCTGTGACAATGAGTATATAACAGTGAGTAACTGGTAACCGTTCCCTGTTCCATTTTTCCAGGACACTCAAAATGGTACAGATAGCTACCACAACCACTTAGTCCTCAGCCATCTGTTTCCCTCCTATTTAGTGCCTCTTCTGATCTAAGCCATTCCATGTGTCTACTGGTCTGGTTGCCCGCTATTTGCCTTTTCCAATTCTACTATTATCTTTCTGAACTTCCGTTTCTGAACATCACTGATATAATGAGACTTTCTGTTTTGTTCTTCACAGAACTTCTGATGATTCCTAACACTCCATTTGCCTTCTTGACAGTCACAGAGCCAGAATGCTGTCTGCAGCAAACCCTCAGGTATTTTGTTTTGGAGGCACAGCCAGCCAGGAGTCCAGCATTGTATCACACTGAGTTAGGGCTGATCCCCACCTTCCACCATTCTTGTGCACCTATCAACACAAAGTCATCTAAACATTTTATCAGTCACTTCATCCACCGTGAGACATTTATGCGATTCCTAGGAATCATTCCCAGTTATTCATTTTAAACAGATAATTCTGTATTAGCAGAATAGTTGTTACTTGCCTATTCCCTGCTTTCCCAGATCAGGTAACCCTGTAAAACTCCATCGATAACTTTCTTCATTGTGGAGCCTAACCATTCATTCCTCTTTTTCCTTCTGTCTTTTAATGAGTCTGTAAGAGTCTCTTTAAGAGTTCTCAGGGAGGACTCATTAACAGCATTTTGAAAAGCCAAGTATGTTGTGTTAACCAGCATTTTCACTGACTCTTTCTAAGAGCTTTCTAAGAGATTTGTGAGGCATTGCCTCCCCTTGTAAAATGAAAATAAACTTCTTCATCTCTTCCTTATTCTATCACGCATTTCCATTTACCCACTAATCTATTCTTTACTAGAATTTCTGCCAAAGAACTTCTTTCTGCTTCAAGGACTTTTTAAATAATTGATGTCATATGTGCCAAATTTCATTCCTCTCCAGTTAGTAACTTCGCAATATTTTACTTGTGTTATTTTAAAGTCTTGAGTGAGTACCATATGGTCACAATGTTTATCATTTCTCTTATTAATGCGTTCTAATGTCTTTTATTGAAACTGTGGTTCACCAGTAAAGCAAATCCAGTGCTAGGGATACTAAAACCAGACCAAAAACATTACAGCTACATGAATGCCCATTCAAATGTGTTCAGAGAATTTTGTCTGGTTGGTTTTGCACTGGCAGTCTCTGTGTTGTGTGACATCATTTGTCTTTTAACAC
This sequence comes from Scolopax mira, assembly GCA_004320125.1. Lineage (NCBI taxonomy): Eukaryota > Metazoa > Chordata > Aves > Charadriiformes > Scolopacidae > Scolopax > Scolopax mira. The sequence continues at coordinate 429,643 of BJBW01002134.1, read as the reverse complement.
CCTGTGTAAAACCAGCACAAAGTCCAAGTTATGCACTCTTACTAAATCAACAGAAATGCATTCACTTGCCCGCACTGAACCAGACAAAACTTGTACTGATGAATGATCTGCCAGTGTGTGTTGATGATGACGGAACGTCAGCCTCGCACCTCATTTGGAGATTAATTTCCTTATAAGATATGCCTTAAAAGCTCAAACCTCCATGTTACATGGGTTCAAAAGTCATTACATAAATTCATGGGAGAATGCTCATCAGGACTCACTGCAGATCACTGAAATCTGCTACCATATAATGTGGAATTGTCTGTGTATGCTAGCCCTAGTTTATTCTTCTTTAGGCATGTGCTAATGATCGCAGTTGGATCCAGATGAAACAAGAGAGACTTAATTTCATCTACCATCACCATTCCCATGAGGCTGTTAAGTTTTACTTGTCCCAGAAAAACAGTTTTTACCCCAAAAAGCTATTCCAGTCTCACTGTTCCAAAAGGCAAAATTCTTCTGGATCCCCTATATACATATATACACACACATTTTCTATTTATCTACATACAGAATCAAAGCAACATCCACATGAATACAGATAAGCAAACACCTGAAAGTGGAATTCAAGACTGAGAGATTATTGATTAGAAACGCACCAGCTCCTGATGTATCTGATAAGGGAGTAAAACATAACTTGAAGTAACTCGGTTTGGGATAAGGTTTCTCTTGGTGTTTTGTTTTTTAAAGAAACCTGGGGTATTTTAAATTTTTCATTGAAAATCTTTTATCCTTTTCTCATTACACAGAAGAAACCACCTCACAGTAGAATCCCAATCCCTAATCATCATGCCTACTGAATATACACACTGTTGGAATGAACCGCACATACCACAATAGAGCACATACCTACAAATTTCTTCACAGACTAGAAGTACCTAGTACCAAACTTCAAATATTTGAAAGTTAGAAAACCAGACCTAAGGTTGTCCTGAGCCACTGTAGCACTGACCCTGCCTCAGCAGCCTAGGAGGAAAAGCTATCACCTCCCACACACACATTGCATCCCTCTCAAAAGAGTTCATTCCCGCATGATAAGAAAAGGAAAAACAGTTTGACACTAGTTTCATCTGTATTTCCTGGAATTCCACATATCTCAAATAGGATTATTAGACAGATGAATACAAATACAAACACAGAATCTTACACAATGTCTCTCTATTGTATCTACCCAGTAACTAAGACTGCAATGCAAAGACACTATCTTCTAAAATTGGAACAGTTAGACCCTACAACATATTAAAGTAGACACAGTTAAGAAAAACAGGTGGTACATTGCCCTACAGTTTTGCTCAACATTAATCACCAGGCTACTAAAATGAAATGTCTCTTTCTACAGTAATTAACAAAACTGTATCAGGGAAGCTTTCACTACCTCTGACATGATGAATCAATAAAATTACCATACCAGTAGTGTAATGCACCTACTTTCATAGTCAAAAAAAAACAAAAAAACAAAAAAACTGATCACAGTTAATTACTATTCTCTCTAGACATTTTGAGTATAATCCTCAGAAAAAACACTGGAATTATATTGCTACATAGAAAAACAGCTTCAAATTTGAGAAAAATTTACCCATTAACACTGAAAGAGTTGTAAATGTAATTACCTCCCCAAGAACAGGAAGGTACCCACCACATACATAATTTTAAAGAAACACAAAAAATTCAATCTATAAACTGAATACAGTATGCAATAACTCATTTTCAGCCTTCGTAAGCATGCATGATTATCACCAGTTGAAGAACATATTTTAAGTATTCATACCTCAAAGAATTTAATGCATCTTTCTCAATGGGGTTGATCAAATGTTTTGATAAGAAACCAGTTGCTTACAACACGGAATGTGCACCACAAAATAAATTATCAAAAGGAGCACATTCCTCAGAACTGCCAACAGTACATTCTGTACTTTTTGAGTCGGACTTATGGAGTCAAATAACATGTAAACTTACTTTTTGTCTGATCCGTTTTTTGTGATACAGATGGGTGGGTAGAACTTATTAATGGCAAAGAGGTCATCCTCTCTGTGCTGTTAAAGGATGCATCTGTAGACCACAAAGTCGCCTCTTCCGCAGTGGCAAACAGCTGGGTGCTGTCTTCAGAGCCCTCTGCCAAAGCAGCATCATATGTAGGATGAGGACTGAGCACTGTGGCTTGAGTTGTAAGAGCAAATGAATTTTCCTGGAAAGTCTCTCTAAATATATTTGAGTTCTTGTTCATTTGGTCAACGTGGGATAAAGACGTAGCGGTCCAGAGAGAGGGCCGTGTGCTGAGATCCACTGTGGTATCAGTCTTGGAACTGTTTTCAACCATGTTTGGCAAAAGAACACCAGATGTTTCAATGTCACCGTTAACTGTGAGGACCTCACTTCCATTTGAATAAAAGCATGTTTTTTCTAACACACCTGGAAGAAAGGAAAAAAGACCAAAATTACCATCACCTGGAAGGACAAGTGTTACCAATTTGTTTTGGAAGGTTAATAAAGGATGTTGGATCAGATGACCTTTTTAAGGTCCCTTCCAACCCAAACTATTCTCTGATTCTAAATACAACGGCACCGATTAAAAAGTAATATTTCTTTCAAAGTTAAAATTAAAGAGAACTAAATTTAAGAACTTCATGTAGCAGCAAAATAGCAGTAGCACATAGAAACAAAAGCTGTAACTACTGTAGAATAAATAGAGAAACATAAATAGAGAAATAGATAAAAACTTCTATGAACTAAAACCGTTATAATCTTACTTGCAGTGGGTCACTGAACTCTTACACATTTATTCCTATAGAATGTCATTTTGGGGAGCTCCAGCATGCGTTCATTCTATCATACTGTTAACGAGATTGGCAATACTGGGGTTTTTTTCTCCTTTTAAATTGCATCTCTTGTTTTCATAGTACCACTATCTTTGGACAGCTAATTCTGAAGCTTCAAGGGAATCAATACATTTTTAATATATTTTACATTCACTAACATTTAAACATTAAACATTATATTTTTCTCTATACAGGACTACGTAATTTAACTACAACTGCTAAATCTGCATCCATGAGTTATTTTTCATTCTTCTCTGATACTGGCTTTTAAATATGTATTTGTATCCAAAATTGTAGGCACTTGCTGTATTTTTTTGTTCGCTCATTTATTATATCATAGACACAGACTTCATTAGTTGAATGTGTTGAACAGTTGCAAGAAATTACAGTTCAAAAATCAAACCAGCTGTGTAACACTAAGGAGATACATCCCATAGGCATCAGGAAATTCAAACTGAATAGTAAGAGAATCTATTTTTAACCTGTAACTATTACTGAAATATTTAATTAATCCAAATAACAAAGGAGGCATCTCAAACATATATAGGACATATAACTTAGTGATTTATAATAAAAACTACAAATACTAACTCAAATTCTTTAACCAAATACATTAGGGCCACATTTAATGCTAGAAGAGAAGCACCACTCTGTATAACAATATAAGAAATTTCTGGTAAACAGCAAAAGCAATTTTTGCCACTAGCTAGTCATGTAAAAGAGTTCAAAAATTATAATAAACTTGATTATAAATAATTGAAAGCAATCCCTCAAAACATAAAATCTACCACCTGTTTTTAAATACCCTGGCAATAATTGATAATTTTAATAGCTTTTCATGTTGTCTGCTCCTAACAGTGATATTTAAGCACTCTGCTTACATTGTTTCAAGACAATAAATTAAAAACAAGGGAGTGAAGAATATCTGTCCCTTCAACAACAGGACACAAATACAACTGCCTTTCCTTTGCCAAAATCCAAAGAAAAGGCCAAAACCATGGTATCCTCCAGCTGGGCTCCCTAGGGAAAGAAGAGAGTTTTCTGTTTATCCTTTCAGCTCCTGCTCTCTCACCCTTACTGCTAGCTACAGGCCCTCAAGCCAAAAAGATGGTTACACCTGAAGCACATTAGCAAGAATTCATGTCCTGTTGTTCCCTACAAACCCCCTGAACTCAAGGCTAATCACACATTTTTCTTTCCCCTCTGATGTGGAAATCACTTTTCCCTAGGCTTTCATATTGACTTGATCCTTCTCTAGCTGTTTGGTACAGATGACTCCCGAGTACCCACACACCCACCACCATCGCTCCTGAACCCTGTTTTCAGTTTGGTTATTGTGTTTACTGAAATGGTTGGTTGCATGATCACCTCTCAGCCACTGGTCACCCATCATCACTCCGGGCTCTCTCCCTCACCAAACCCATTACTCTTCCAGCTCCAGGCACCACACTGTGTCCACTTGGGTATCCTGAGCCCCTTCCCACTGCTGTTACTGAATCCCTTTTCTCATTCCTTCATGCACTTTCTATCTAGACTAAATCAGTTTACTGGTCTGAAGTTCAAGGACTGGGCAGGAGGAAATATTTATTAATCACAGATACAAACAACTAAAAATGCCAGTTTTAAGTTGTTAACTCTCAGTTACAACCTGAAGGGCCTCTGTGTTTGAAAACCTTTAGAGGGAAGAAAAGAACTAGCATTTTATTTTTCATTGGGTAACCTTTAACTATAGTTAAAGTAATCTATAATTGAAGTAACTTATAACTTTGAACCAGCAAGAAAAACTTGTAAGATTCCTGAAGTGTATTGGGGTTCAATGAAACAGTTACCATTTGAGGTTTACCCTATCCTCATTTATCCAGCCTGGGTTGTTTTGGCTCCATTGTCACTAACTACAAGTAAATCTTTGTGTCTAACTTCTGCTGGAAGAACCCGGGGGAACTCTATATCTAAACATGTTAAGGTTTCTGTTTTTCCACCAGCAAATGTTCATAATTCATTGGGATTTGGAAGAATTTACTGCATATATTTTACAGAAGCAACTAAAAATCTCCCATCTGCAAATTATTTCAGCAGCAATTTTTTTTGTGTGAGTCCTCCGGTCAGGCCAAACTGGAAAAAAGAATGGGCTCTGTTTTCACAAATAGGGACTGGTAGTAATATGCTTTGCTAAAATCTAAGGAACTGTGACTGATCATGCTCAGAAATTGTGCTCACTCATATGTAGCTTTACTTAGATACTTTGATTCCCAATAAAGCTTTGAATCTCTATGATTCAGAAGCCTACTTTGTTTCAACTTTCAAACTTCAGTAGTTTTTTCTGTAGTTTTCAAAAAGTTAAAATGAGCTTTTTTCCTCCTGTGGCAAGTGTGTAATTTTTTTCCATGACTCAAGAACAGCTGAGGGTATTATTTTTTTTTTTTCACATTCTCTCTCCTCTTCCCCAGGCTCCTCTCTTCTCCACTCAACACAAAAATAGAAAAAGCCTGGAAAACATTGGTCCCAAAGAGCTATGAATAATGATTTAAAATTAAAGTAAAAATGGTTAGCTATTTATATATCACTCAGTGGAATAGCAGACAATATGTTACAAGACAGGTAGACTCTTGAAAGAAGTTTAAAAATCCCTTTTGGTTTAATACAGTGGACCAATAAATACTGTTAAAGAAAATATTGAAATTACCCACTGGACTCTATCCTCGCCACACTCAGCCTTATTTCATTCTTTTTTCTGGAACTATAAATAATAACTATATCTGTCACTACCCATAAGACCATTTACTTCTTTCACAGAGATCCCCAAATGTTTGTTTGCTTCTTCAACCCATCTTTCCAACAGTAACATTTTTTCTTCTACTTTCACAGTTTCCTAGGGGTAGCGGCTCTCCTTCTCTTCTTGACAGGTGTACCACATAATGAACCTCTTGTACAGAAAAGACCTTCCCAATTGTATCAGCTCAGCTGACAGCAAGTAGTATTAAAATTCTTTTCAACAGTTTTTTGCCCCACAAAATAACATGAGCCTGGGCTCTGATGCGCATGTCCTCGAGAGAGGTAGGTGTAGACCTCGGTTTGGCGTTCCCCTCTGGCAGCTCTAGCCAGCAACTCTGTTTCCACTTAGTATGCCAGGGCTTTGGATCACCTTCCTGAGTCACCTTGTTCTCCCTCTACATTTTCCTTCTATCTTCTCGTCTTCCCAATGCATGGCAGGGAATTCAAGTACTTAATTCCAGGCAATGGAGCCCGCTCTCTGAGTTAGGCTCCCATTTGCTTTGATTCTTGTCCTTTTCCTTCCCCAAAAATACTACTGTATATCTTTAATCTTAAATTAAGCTCACTGAAGATTTTTATATCATCAAAAACCCTGAAGGAACTAGTTAAATTTTTAGATATGTAAGGAAACAGTGTGATGCTTTAGAACAACTGATTATTTTTTAATCCCTTCAGTAATGAGAATCGAATTACTCTCCATCAGTGTCTTCTAACAGCCATACAACACATATATGCAATTTATTCATGTATACTGCACACTATACCCAATTATTCTTCTTATGTGAATTCATACAGAGCTGTAGGCAACAAAACATAAGTTGGATAGTTAATTAGTGAGAAACAGCTGTAACCATTTTGGATTTGAGTCTCCAGCTACAGTTGGATGTGTCTAGATGACAGAAATACACAGCACGCTGGCCTTCACTGTGCTTGCTACAACAATGAGGAACTCGCAGCTCATTCGGTTCCAAGCGATGCCTTGCCAACAGTTTTACTCATCATTTTCTAGTTCCTGTTTGCTATTGGGGAATCAGTGTTTTATTTAAAGAACTGAAATGGACAATTATGAGATCTAAGAAATAGTCACACTATTCAAGCTATTAAATTGAGATTTTGGCAGTGTGTACTGTGGGTGATTTCTTGCAGTTCACAGCAGGAAATCTCAAAAAGACCAAGTTTGTTTAAGAAGATAATGAAACAGAGCAAAGCTGCCTACCAAAGCATGTGTAATGGATGAGGCAGTTAGTTACACGGGGAATAAAATACCGATTCACTGTTGTAACTAGCCAGCATGTACCCATGGAGATTCCTTCTGCAGGGTCTCTCCCTGTGACTCTGCACTCTAGGAAATGAGCAAGTCACTGATAACATGGAAGTCCCCAAACATGCAGGAAACCATTGCACATCAGCTGAGCTGCAGCAACAGACTTTATCTTGCTCCTCCTGTGAAGTAAAGATATTACCTTAAACTGCTTCCCAGCCACCCAAGGGGCCAAGGAGGACTGCAGTTATAAATTTTTTTAATTTACCATTTTTTCAACTTAACAAGTGGCTTATGAAAATAATGGATCAGTTCCCAGATAAAATAGAACTTGAAGTAGATTTTATGGAAGGCATCTTTTAAAGAAGCTGCAGAGCAAAACTGGGCTTTTAAGGTCCTGTGCAGAGAGGAGAGATTTCTGTGCAAAAAGGAGACGTTTTCTCTTTCATTAACTTCTGGTTTTCAGCAAAAATATCAGCATCATACTAAAGGGCTGGAGTGGACAATAGTAGCTATCTTACATATTAACAATGGTTGTTGCCTGAAAATTTACAGTTACAGAGATAAAACTGTGGTCTAATAAAGAAAAAAAATCTTATCCAGTATCTTTCTTTTTTTCCTGTCTCTTGCACAAGATTTGTCATGTAACTAGAAATTCTTATTTATAAGGCTTTTCTTAACCTAAGAAATTAAATGTAACATGCACATAATGACTCTTACAATTCAGAAAGCAATCCTGAACTGTGTGCCTGTGTTAAATACTCACTTAGCCATAGCTAATGAATAAAGCTCTATGGGCTCCTTTGGAATCCATTATGCTGCACCAGAATCCTTGCTTCAGCCACTGTGACCTTCTGTCCATTATTGTTCTCTACATCCCAAGAACAATTCCTCACTGACCTCAGTGATGTCTCACATCAGACATTGTGACCTCGAGCTGTATTCACAGAATCTTTTTTTCCCAGCATACCAGGTGTAACAGTAAAGACTTGCTAGACTAAATCAGTTCTTATAGATGGGTGAAATACAGGCTGCTCGGGGATACAGTCCTCTGGACATTCCCCATAATATCACTGTGTTGGCAAAATCAAATTAAAGAACTGGCAAATCATTTCACCGATGATTACCATCTTCTATCCCAGAAAACATGCTGGGACCTAATGGTTTATTTATATGTTAAATTCCTACGTTTAGATGCCTGTCTGATCAATGGCAAATACTGCCAGTGATTGACAATGCAATTGTTAATATTTCGTGTTGCTTTCACATTTATAACTTTTGGATCTCCATGCTGCTGGTCACTTTAGATTTTGAGAACATGTCATATGCCTTGAGGCTCGAAATCATTTGGAGAATTACCAGCACCTCCAAATGATTCAGGGATCAAGATCCTTTTACTCTAGAGTGTAACTCTCTGCAACTTTAACTTCCTCTGCATGGCAAAAAGTTCTTTATGGGCCAGTACAATTGGGTTCCTAAACTGATACAGGACTCTTGACGTATGCATGTTACCTTATGAATGTAGAAGATCTAACAGCCACAAAGCTAAGTCTAGAATTTTACTATAATGTACTTTTCCTGATGTTTATTCTGTGATCTCAGAAGGGGAAGGGAAAAGAGAATACAGGTCCCACTGGTAATATAGTAGTAATGATCATTGTTCAACCACTGGCATGCAAGAACATCAGCAGGATCTCTCAGGGGGGCAGAATCTTGCCACGGATTTCCCCAAACAACAGAATGATTTGAGAACTGCCCAGACTGGCTCATGTTTACAGATAATAAAGGATAATAAAAATGCAGCTACTAGAATGAGATTTGTTTTTAAGGAGAGCAAGATGAAAATGCTAAAAACAACCTACCACACTTCTAATAATTCTCACCGAGAACCAAAATTAATGTCAGAATACACGTCAGAGCCAAAATATAAACACTGCACAGTGATAATGTAAGGATGGTGAAAGAACCAAAACCTCAATTATTTGCACATCCGTAATCCACAGTGCATTTTAGAGAATTTAATTCTATTCCTCATTCCTATCAGTGGTGGAAAACTAACAGATTTTTAAAATACTATTTTGAGAAATGCATGAATGCCTAACATTATGCATAGATAAAAGGGTATGCTACTTGCCTGGAAAGCAGGCTTATCTGATGTGGTCCTGCAGTGTGATCACATGCCCAAAAATTACATCTGGACTGTAAAAGTCTGACATACATGATATACTCTTTATGTTTATCACAAAACTTGTCCTGAATTCTACAGAAGACAATAGACAAAGCATTAGCTGTAAATGGTTGATAATGGGAGGTGGTAGAAGACCACACAAGTATGAAGTGAGGATACTGGTGTGAAGGAATGGGACAACTACCATGGAATGAATTTATCCCTATAAAATAAATATAATTTATTTTCTTTTATGGAACTTTAATTATAAAGCATTTTATTTCCCCAGATAAATAACTGCCATGGTAAGCAATTATGATATTATTTAAAAAAAATTTAATCAAATTTGGTATAAGGCCCACCAGCCATGAAGGAATTTTTAAAAACAATGTCTCAAATGGTTTAGAATGTTTCCTCTCTGCAAGGAAAAGGATGAAAATGCTAGAGGTTCTTCATTCTTATAAACATGCTAATTTTCACCTTTGTAACATATATACTATTCATTACTTAAGGGTTTTTTTTTCTGTGTAGGTAAAATGGGACACAAAATACAGATTCCAACACAAGTTGAAGGTGATCTTACCTGTCTTCATTTTAAAGAAAGATTTAACTATTCAAACCATGGATTCATTTGGTTTTTGTTCTTCTAGAAACTAATAAAATGTACACTAACTATAATCCCCAGAAAAATATTATGGACCAGTCTTATTAGAAGGCTCTTGATGTCTACAAGGGTCAGAGGAAATGGTAATACATCATTAATTTTAGTCACATATAATCTAGCCTTTTCTCTCCCGTTCAAATTTATATTGCTGAGTTAGGTCTTCATGGTCAAGGTCTTGCATGTTAGGCCATCAAGAGCCCAAAGCAAGCAGCATTGCTAAGCCCTCCTGTCCTCTGATGTAACACAGGCAATCAACAAAATATTATGGTCATAATCTAAAGGTTAGACTTCCTCCATATCAACTGGTACCGCCTGTACTTCAGTGAGTAAAACAACATTCATTCATTAAAGTTTTCTTCTACTGGTTGACAGTCATTCTATACTCCTGGTGAGAGACAGAAGAGGATGCAAAGCCAGAGTGTAAGTACCTAAGAGAAGTAAAAGCTAAACAATTCAGCTTGGTATTTTCTTTTGCCAACCATAAAAGACCATCTTTAGTCAAAATAATGTGTATCTCTACTGATAATTTGCTTTTTCCTTTCTTTATATACAGTTCTAACCAAATGGGACGTGGTAGAAGCTTTTTCAGGGGCTTTGCGTTTTGAATACCTTGAGGGTAAGTAATTTTTAAAAAGTTGATTAATGAAATATTCTGAAAAGAAGCCCTCATGACACACCTCAAATAGGATATTCTCTATTAGAACATAACTGTACTGTTCTACCTGTCTCCTTCCACCCATATTGACTTTTCAGTTTCTTCAACATCAGAGCTTGCAAAGATATGCAGGCAACAAAGCAGATTTAAGAGTAGTAAATTGGAAAGTTCTAAGGTGGATGCACACCTTTTCATGTGTATATACATCACTTAATTAAAACATATTACAGAAGGAAAAGAGTAATTACCTACAAAATTCCCACAAGAAACAAAATATTTTCTTGCAAAATATAAATGACCTAATTTTCTGATGAGTTAATTGCCAAAGTCAAACAAAAAAGTTCATAGGTTTCTAACTGATATACTGGAGCTCACTATTTATGTTTTGAGCATCAGTGAAATATACTAGAATGGCAACCACAGAATTTAACTCATCCATTTCATGAAAAAAATAAGGACAAGATTTCCTATATATCAAATAATTTATGTTATCCAGTCAAGACAATCAACTCAATTATTACATTGTAAGGCATCATACTAATATTAGACTGTAACAGAATTCAGTTATTATTAATCTGAAATTAATATGAGCTACTATTCTGGATATAGTGTATTCTCAATAAATAGAACAGACTATATTATATTACACACTTTAAAGATGCTCACAGAATCCATCTGTTTAATTACAGTATGTAGCCAATATATCAGATGTATTTGTTTCTAGGCTATCAATGCACATGAAATGAAAGCTTCTAACTGAGAGAGAAGAGGACTAAATTATAATCATGCTAATCAAAAGATGCTGAAGGGAGCTTTGCCAGTTTTAGATTCGGGTAATAACACCAAGCCTTTTTCTTCACCCTACAATTATATTGACTTAAGAGGAGGTAGTCATAAACTTTGCTACAAAAGCTGGATCAGAACAGGTCCCATTTCCCCAGAGGATTACATACATTTTAATGAGTGTTATGTCGATATGCCTCAGAGAAGGAGATTGAGTAGAGATGACGTAAATACACCTGCTTTTTTATCTGCTTTCTCACCAAAGAACAAAAATCTAGGGCAGAGGATATGAAGGATACAAGTGGAATGCTAAACATAAGGAAAGTAAATTGAATGGCATCATATTTCCTAATTGCCAGACCTACTTGATCTTAATCCACTTCAGATTGTTCTTAGTTTAAAGATACATCCCAAGACCTATTTGTCAATCACAAAATTCAATAGCTTTGTGGGTTTTTTTTACTTCCTTAACAAGCTAAATGAAAAAAACAGGCCTACAATGTCTTGGTGCAAATCCTTTACAGACTGAATTGAGAAAACAGATTTAAATTGTCTTGATTTTGACAGTGCTGAAGGTGCTATTGAGAAGTGCTTGGTTTCTTCCTGTGCTTGCTGTTTGATTGTAGGATGTGTATTGAAATTGAGGGTTTAAAACAGTAACACAGATTTATATTTATATACTTCACACATTACCCCAACTGTTACAGATGTGCTTCTGAATTACTTAAGGAAGCTCAACTAAAAAATACTCTCATTAGCAAAAAAAAAAATAAAGTAAAAATCCCAGAAACTCTCGGCACTTAAAGCAGAAGAGATGGGGTTTTATTAACATTTTTTTTCCTGAAAAAGTAATGCCATAACCTAGCATTACTGTCTTTCTAATGTTACAGTTGAAGCAATTTAATGATAAGATACGTCAGCTTCTCTAAAGGTAACAAAGGAAGGCTTTTAAAATGTTTTTCTTTTGTAATAAATTACTACCTTTTAATTCTTAACAAAGAGTTAGTTAACAGACTAAGCCATTAGAGTAATATTTTGTAGGCTGTTCAGAAAGATTTGTGGCTATATATTTAAATATTTTTATATCTATTTATACATTTAAAATTAACTTACACCTGAAAATAAAAATCTGATTTGTACATCAATGTGTGACATAAACATGCCATTCAAGTAATAGTGATTTAAAGTTCTAACATAAATATCTTTTTGTACTTGTAAAATGACTGCTGAAAACCATCTAGATACTATATGCTCAAGATAGCATGCTCCTCAAAAATCTATCTTGAGAAATTCAGAAATGGTTTCCTCTTTGATGCCTTAAATACATTCTAAATATATAAATCTAAATAGCATACTTATTTCTCTGCCACAAAACACAACATTAAGCCACAAGGTACATTAGTTTGTTAGGTATATGTACTATGATATAACTTTAATCAGTATTTGAGAATGCATTCTCAATTTTAGTCTCCTAAATTCAAAATGTGTCCATTTACTCCATTAGCACTCACCTACAAAGGAAAGCAGGATCACCAACAAAAGGATAAGAGCACAGATGCACGGAATCAGAATTAGGAGCAAAAGTCGAAGGAACTTGGCAGAAGCCAGTTTCTGAGAGCAACCATCCCCCATATTATCCTCATCTGTTCCCAAGACCTGGAAAACAAAAAAAAGCACAGTTTTATCATTCTGCTGTCAACTAGTAACTCCTACGTTTTCAACAGCAGTCCTTCCCATTACACACAACAGCTATACGATTTCAATCGTACAGCTTTTAGATTCTTAATGAAAAGTTGTATGGAAACTTTCTTTTTGGTGGAGAGCCTAGGGTAATCCATTTACTTTAGCTTAATTCACCCAATAGACACAGACTTACGGCTTCATTGAAATTTCTAAACATTTCTGAAGATGTAGAAGTTGGATAGGCGTTTCCTTTGAAAAAATGTAAAATAATAAATTTAAGCAATAAGGCAAAACACAACTTATTCTATTATTAAAAATAATCCATTACTAATTATTCAAGAACTCCATGTCCTTAAATTGCTTTTATTAAGGAATCGAGCAACCATTATAATCTTTCTTTTATGTGACAAGAGAAGTGATAAGGACCCTTCCACTGTTACGCACGGTAAAGCTGTTTCATTTTTTAAGTACTTTACAACTTAGCACAGTATTCTGTGGAGTTTGCAACCAATATTCTGTTCTATAGATGGAATGCAGAGGATCAGAGAAAAATTATTTTTATAATTCAGTTGAGATGCACAAAGTACAAAAATTCAAACCTTTGCAAAAGCCTAAATATGTGTTTAATGGAATTATGTTTAAAAATATATGTATTAAGACTATGATCTCATACTGGAAAAATATACTTTTTAAACAGAAAGAAAAACAAAATTCCAAATTAATATTTAATAGCAAGATTAAAACTGTTGTTATGAAGTTAATACATCTTTCTTCAAAAAACAATTACAACATTCCTTATGTTAAGGTGAAACTGAATAATAGAATTATTAATTCCAAACAATGTCTTCCCAAAGGAAGACTAAGAATTTATCCTCTTTGTCAGGAAGATCAGTCACACTGAAGTTAATCGTGATGTGGGGAGAATTTGATCTCATAGGTGTCATTTCAATAACATGCTTGTCATATTAAAGCACAGAAATGGCAAATTATATTAAGATTTATGGGTGAAAAGCCTATGGTAGCATGCACTTTTCCTTGGAGACAGCAGAAGCATCTAAGTTTCTAGTCTATAAAACAGCCTGAATCATGGTATAAGCACTTGACAAAAATATCTCCTGCTGTTGTCATCACAAACCTAACAGATGTTCTCCCAACTAAGAGACACTATTAGGGCTAACAGCCTACCATCAGTATCTTCTGTGCATGATGGGTCTCTCCAAAGAAATGTAGAAGACAACTGTTGGATCAGAAGCATCAAAATATCTTGAGCAAGCCATACACCAAAATACTATGTAGTGTTTATGCCAGAGAGATGTGGAAAGTACTACCATGAAATGCAGAAAGACTGTCATTAGGGGGCAGTAAACAGGTGGCCTCGAGGAATCTGCTACCCAGCCAAACAATATTCACATATGGAAAAAACATCAGGTTATGAAAATCATCTGCATTTCTTTACATACCCTTGATATTGTTCCCCTTCCAATGTTCAAGCAGGGCTCTATTGTCAGCTCCTGTGATTTTATCAACTCTCATGATGCTGGTGTTAAGACCACAACATCTAGACATTTGATACACGGGACCATACATTTTTTAATCAGTTCTGTCCTGTCCTGTTCCCATGAAAACTTGTGAATCAGCAATGCACTTCTATTTGACTACTTTATCATCCAAAAATATTAACACCATACTTTAATAGTCACTGTAACAAGCAGAAAGTGTAAGGTAAATCCTCCAAAGGTACATACTAAAAACAGGGACAGGCAAAAAGTCACTGGGAACAAGGTTTTGCATAATCCTTCATTTCCAGTATTAGAGGATTCAGAGAGCCAAACTGAAATGGACCAACTGAAGAATGAAGTTATGGCAGCATAAGAAATTGGATATTAAGCAGCTTTTGTCTGCAAATACAAGTAGTACTCAAATTCCAATGTATACAAATTTAAGAACAAAAGTGCCATAGTTATTCTGAAACTAAACAGTGCAATTTAGGAGGAAAAAAAAAGCTTTTCATTCAGCAAGGCAGCAAAAAACCCATCTCTTTTCATACAGGAAGGCAGCAAACATGAGAAGCATGTTATTATCACATGAATTGTTACTTGCACAATTAAGTTTGCTACTTTTCCTGATAGTTAAAGTTCACTGTAATTCTGTAACTTCTGCCAGGAAATTCCATATCCTCAGACTAATTACAAATTGCTGACATAATTCATTCGAAGTTCATATTCATGACCAGATTTCCTTTCCCTTCCATGAAATAAAATACCCTTATTTACCCCTATTTTAACTACTGAAATACAAACATATTTAGTCATCATGCCAAACTGAAATATACAGTATCCCAGTAAGGGATATGTCATATAAAGCTGGGCACATCTTCCAAAAGAAGTATTTGGTTGGTGCTAGATGCCACATTCAGCCAGATTCTTTCAGATGAAGCAGAAACCTGAAACTCCTTTAAACTTCCCAACTCAGATTTTTACTTAAAGTAAACTGTGTTGGTCTTGGATTCCATGTATCTGGTGCGATTCCAATAAATGGTCTCTACCTCATTTAAAATGAGAATTAGTCACACCATTTAGCCATTGTATAAGTCAGTACTGATCACTCTTCAAAATTTGAATTGGTAGAGAGGGGAAAAAAATATATTTATCTCTACTAAGGAACAATAGTATCACCTTTTCAATAGCAGTATGCTTTAATTTCTTTCTTTTTCAAAAGAAGTGCTGCTGGATAATGATTCCACTTTGGCATAAATGTTAATTATTTATATACTTCTTTACATATCATACATATTTCATTTCACTGATATAAATTTGCAACTACAACAATAAATCCTTCCCATATTTACAATGGAACTTTGTTGAATCTTCAAGAACATTCAGATTAAGAAATAGTTCAGCTGATGGCAAATGATACAATTCTAAGCTCTCTCTTTTTTATTACTAACAGCTGGTGGCAAAGATGTGTGTTGCCATGTCTCATAAGCTGGGCAACATTTAGTAAACATATGGAAGATATCAAAGATTTTTCAAAAACTGAAGTGGCTATGGAAGACATTAATTTTAAGAACTAGACTATGGTTAGCATTATCTGATATTTCTCAATACCAGAATACGAACATCCATTCAGCCCACCTCAGCAGGCAGTGGGAAAGTGTTTGGGGGAAATTAATCTTTAATGAATGCAAAATTTATGCTTTGGGGGTAATTAGTTTTCTTTAAGCTTCTAGGGCTTGCAAGAATTACTCATGAAAGTTTCAACAATGCCATGCTGTTTCTGTGAACACACCCAGAGACCACTCTAATGCCTTCCTGACTACCCAGATGTTCACTTAGGATTGAGGTCTGCTAAGCAAGCAGAGCAGCAATAGCAAGTCTCTGGCTATACGTTGCTGAGAATCACAATTCAACAGGCAGGGGAGTAACACAGTACTCTAGGTCCTGTTTTGCTGGGAATTCAGTAAGCAGATGCCTGCACAAAAGCCATTAGCACCAGAAAGGAAAATTGGAAACAATAAACAAACTAAATTAAAAATAAAATCTCTGTGTCCCAATTTGTTATAATGAAAAGGTTTTGGGGAAAAAAAAAAAAAACAACAAACCAACAAACATTTTGAAGGGCTGAAGAAATAAAGTTAGAGAAAAACCTCCTGTTAAAAGCAGCTTTCGATCCTGGAAAACTAGAAGGGACAAAAAGAAATCCTGCCTGCCCTGTGGCTCCCATTCTGTGCATCAATCACTATCTGTGTAGAAATCCCACTAAAAACCCCACCCCACACAAGGCACCTAGACCTCATAATTGGACATGCCTGGTTTTTTGCCATTAACACAAATTAGTAGCCTTCTGAACTGGAAGGTGACCAGTATATTATATATGTGCCATGTACATTGCTGTTTATACAATTACTTAACCTATTAAACTCAGAAGCTTGCAATGACATGAATGGGATGCTAAACTGGAATGCAAGCTAAACAAATGGCAGGAATCTTCTTAAAAGCATTTGTCTCCTTATGCTTCATGCATTTCTTACTCATTTTTCTCTGAAATATATAGATTATGATTACACTATAAACACCTGCCTAGAAGAAATTAAAATTTTGGATTTGAATGTGTAATATTAATTTTATTATTAACAATAATATTAATAACAATATTAACGACTGACTTTTTTTTCTGAATTGTGAATAAAAAGACACTAACCCTTGGACTAAGGATAAGAGCAGCAATATTAATCAAAGGAAAGGAATGGGTTTACAGCCAAAGAAAAGTTTCATCTGTTCAGCATAGCTGGTTATTTATTTGTCCTCTTCCCAAAGATGAAAATAGACGTAGATGATGCCTCAAAGTTATGAAACAAGCTAATTCAGAAAACTCGAGATTAAGTGGGTTAACAAGGCACATTGGTGTATACATTTGACTATGACTTCCATATATTATTAAAGGTTTATGGATCACACAAGGATTCATAGCATAAACACTTCCATCTAAGTCACTGAAACAATAACAATCTGGTGAATTATTTTGTCAAATAAGAAAAATCCTACTGTATTTATGGCTAGGACTATTCAATTTAATTGTCATCCCTAGAATGGATACCAGCTTTCCTCCCATTTGCATTTTCTTTGGAAATCTCCAAGAGTCACATAATAATCCTCTCTATGATGAGGAAAAGCAAATGGAAGCCATCTGTGCTTTTAGCCCTTCCAGACCACTATCAACACTATTCCACATACTCTGATTTTATAGGGAAAAGGAGAATTGTTAATAATGTCTAAACACATTCAGTCATTTTTTCAGACTTATTTTCCATCCTTTCCATGTATACATACACTACAAATTATTTAAACTTACATCTTTAAAATGGTTGAGCAGCTTTAAAATCAAGCTTAAATAAGGCGTTTGCTATTCAATTCTTTTGTTAAACAGTTGCTACAATTTAAAAAAAAAAAAAAAAAAAAAAAGAAAAAAATATAGCTACTTACTCTATAGCTCCTGATACTCCTTCAGATATCCATTCAGGCAATATTTGTACACGCACAGAACCAGAATCCTTCAAACAAGAAGTTCTCAGCAATGTCTGTCCCTCAACGCTGTTCAATGGCAAAAACGCACAGGCTGTTAAGGCAAGGTGGGCTCAGCCAACTGTGTTTCTTCATGAAGATGCCAAAACACAGGAGGTTGGGGAATGCCTGACAACTGTAGCTTCTACACTCAGCTTCTACTGTGTCCTGCTTCTACACTCTCCAGATCCCACCGGTTCTGGGACAACTTTAACATAGGCAAAATAATCCACCCAGAAAAAGATTTGACATCGGAAGCCAGAGCAACGCAAGGAATCTCTGTGTCACACTACTGGCCCACGGAAATCCAGAGCAGACATAACTGTAAATTACAGATATATACTATATTATTACATTAATGCAAAGCTGCAGGTCTGAGACACCTGGGGTGGAAAGCTCCTCAGTGCTACCAGTGGTTTTATTTCCAAAAGAGAGCACTGATTGCTTTCTGAAATCTAATGAGATGAACAATGCAAGGAGCAAGTAAGTGATTTCTTACTGCTTCATTCAGAGGCACCAAGGGGGAACAAATGAGTCTCTTTCCTAGGAAACGCTTCCTGAGCCTGAGACGCTCTCAAGGAACTTCCAGTAACATTGGAGTGACAGTATAGGCTATTTTGAAACTAGATGTTTGAGGTGACGAGCAACGGCAATTGCTCTGGGCAATTACTATTATTGTTAATCACTGTTAAATTAAATCTCTCTGGTATCAAACTGATCAGACATGAAAGACTCTAGCACAATAGTTTTTAAAACACTAGGTTCTTTGTATGACAAAAGTGAGTGTTACAGGTTTGAGGAAGAGAAGAAGGGAAAGACAGACTGACCATCACTGATCAGCCAGTCCCAAAGTACAAGCACCATTCATGGAGCATTGATCTTGAACTACAATACCTGAATTGGAATAGATGCAGTCTGATGCCATCTCAAAGAAGGAAACTCGTGTCTACCTTCACTTCCTTTCCCTTAAGGGCTGGGTGAAGGTGACTTAAAAAGTTCAATATAGAAAATGCTTCTTTTGCAAGAAAAGTGACCCTTGGAATTCATGAGCACCTGCAACGATGCAACCTGACAGGCAGCTTTGCCACAGGTTTACATGAGTCATCCCTCATGGATTAGTCTATGGGGGAAAATATTTTAAAACTGCCTCATTTTCTTTGTTCTCTTTAAAAAAAACAAATGTAATCATTCCTTGATTTAGCACATGTGCAAAAGCTGAGGTCCCACAGAACACATATAGTTGCGGGAAAGACGCTTTGCAATGAGGGACAGGTCTTGATCCATCAAAGAGTAAACTTCACCATTCCAAAGCAGTTCTGACAGCTTCTGATCTTCAGCCTCTTTTCACTTTCTACAGGGCAATATACTAAAAAATACCTTATGCTGGCAACAACACTAACAAAAATAGAGAATTATAAACTGTGTGGCACCCAAAGAAGCAGGTGCTGCAGGGGTTCCACTCTAACAACAGAAATGATGAAAAGGAACAGCTGGGTCCATTTCATCCCTTCATGATCAGGGAAGAGGAACAGGTGAGCAAGCAATTACAGAAGTAACGATGTTACTTTGCTCAGCTGCGAGCAAACATACTTTCCCAAGCTGATGCTATGATGAGGTGACCACCACTTCTAGATAGTTCTGCCCCAATTACATCTGCACCCAGATACACCTGTACTGGGTGTAGGTGACAAGCTGCTGGCAGTCAGGGGACTTGCAGCGGCAAGAGAAGAGACCAGAAGCCATCCCCTGCTGGTCACAGCTAGTTCCAGCTGGGTCTACAACACATGACACAGCTGAGCCCATCAGCCAAGTCAGTGGTGCTTCTGTGAAAACATATTTAAGAAAGGTCAAAAATCACCCCATGGGCATAAGAAATGGAAAAGGAGTGAGAAATAGCAGTGTAAGCACCATGGTCAGAGGAGAAGTTGGTGCTCCATTGCAGAACACGTATTCCCAAACAGACTGTGGCCCATGGAGGATCCACACCAGAGCAGAGCGACAAGGAGGGAGCAGCAGAAAAGAACCACAGTCCTCCCCTGCACCACTGGTTGCCTCACTGAAGGGACAGAGTGCCACCTGCAGCAATAACAAGGTGAGAGAAGTCTGGAGTGAAGCTGAGCTTGGGAATGGGGCAGGAGAGGTGTTTTACCCAAGTGTTCTTTTTATGGTTTTGTTTCACAATATCTGAATCAGTAATTAAACATTTATATGAATCAGTAAAAAAACTCATTTCTTCCAGTCATAGAATCATAGAATGGTTCAGTTTGGAACTGACCTTAAAGATCATAGAGTTCCAACCCCCTGCTCCGGGCAGAGATACCTCCCACTAGAGTAGGTCAGTCAAAGCCCCATCCAGCCTGGCCTTAAACACCTCCAGGGATGGGGCATCCACAACTTCCCTGGGCAACCTGTTCTAGTCATAATGAAAAACTTCTCCTTGACATCTAACCTAAATCTACCATCTTCCAGTTTGAAGCCATGACCCCTCGTTCTATCACTACATGCCCTTGTAAAAAGCCCCTCCTCAGATTTCTTATAGGCCCCCTTCATGTTACTGGAAGGCCGTTATAAGGTCTCCCCAGAGCCTTCTCTTCTCCAGGCTGAACAACCCCAACTCTCTCAGCCTGTCTTCATAGGAGAGATATTCCAGCCCTCTTATTGTCTTCATAGCCCTCCTCTGGACCCATTACAACAGGTCCATGTTCTTATGTTGGAGGCTCCAGAGCTGGACACAGTCCTTCAGGTGAGGTTCCACCAGAGCAGAGGGGCAGAATCGCCTCCCTTGCCCTGCTGGCCACACTTCTTTTCATGCAGCCCAGGATGCGTTGGCTTTCTGGGCTGCAAGCATATTGTCGGCTCATGTTGAGCTCTCACTGACTTTAACCTTCAGATACTCAGATATCACAGGGAAAACAATCAGAAATCTCAGCCTATATATAAATAAATAACTACAAGCATCACCTTAAATTATAGTGGCTTGAAAACACATCTGAGAAGAATCTATCCCTTCAGGGGAACAGTTTTCATCATGAGGCATCACAGGATAAAATCCAATTCGGACTTCAGAGGTAGAAAGATTCACATCTCTTTTTGAAACAGCAAGCTCCTGCTCGATTGTTGTCTCATTATTATTTTTACATTTAGGATATTAAACCATTATCCCTATTTCATGTTTGCTGATTAGAAAGACAGGCTGAAATTAGAAACACTACTTGGAAGGGAACTACCTGTTCCACAGCAGAATGGCAGAAATGAATTACGCTTCTATCTGACAGTTAAAAAAAGGAGAAAAGCAGTCACCATTAGGGTATTAAAGTGCATGGCGATTTGGATGCCAGGGGAGGGGGAAGCGCTGTACCCCACACAGAGCTGAAGCGGCACAGGCTGAGGTGGTGGGAGCCCTTCATGGCAGGGGGGGCCGTTAGCATGAGGGGAGTCCTCAGCATAAGGGGAGCCCTAAGTATCAAAGGAGCCATTAGTACGAGGGGAGCCCTTTACCCCAAAGGAGCTGTTAGCCTGAGGGGAGCCATCGTCGTGACACGGAGTGTTCAGCACCAGGGAGCTGCGAGCGTCAGGAGAGCCAGAATCGCGAGGGGACTCCTCAGCGTGAGGGGAGCCCTTCGCGCACCAAAGGAGCCGTTAACCTGAGGGGAGCCATCGGCGCGAGAGGGACTGCTCGGCGCCAAGGGAGCCGTGAGCGCACGAGGGGAGCCGTGAGCGCACGAGGGGAGCCAGCGGGCCCCGGCGCTAGGACCTGCCGGCGGGGCTCCCCGGCTGCTCTATTTTTACTACGGTATTTTTTACATTCAGACTTTCCACTGCAGGCGGCCCCGGGTCAGGGGATCCGCGCTGCCGGGGGGGGAATCTGACAGGTCAGCCCAGCAAGAGTTATTTATAGAGGGGCGGAGGACAGGCGGAAAGGATGCGACCGGCATCATATTCTTGTGTGGCGGGGCTGCGGATTGGGAGAGGCACCCGTGAACGAGTCTCCCGGGGGCCCCCCGCCGCCTCCCTCAGGACAGCCGGGAGAGGCGGCTGCGGCGGGGAAACCCCACCGCCGGGGGAGAGGGGGCAACCCGGGCCGGCCGGAGGACACGGAGGCTGCGAGCTGAGCCAGAGGCAAGGCCCAGATGCTCTTCCTTCCCTCTTTCCCCCCCCCATCCATTTTTACTCATGCAGCCTCCTCAGGAAGCCTCTCACGCACGTTATTAACTGCTCTAGTTACAGATACCAACAAGCGGAGGAGGACTCTTACACCCTGGCACACAGACTGAGGCTCAGGACAGCTCAAGACAAAACCACACCTCCTCACATGAAAAAAAATTGACTGCAAAGGGTCGCTAGAATTAAAAATACAGAGGCAATGAGGGTAGTCAAGTTGGAGCCTGTCTGACCACTGTCTTCAGAGGTTGTTCTGTGTGTGAAGACCTTTTCAAGGAGGATTTAAGCTTTTCTTGTCCTACTGTGATAAGCCATCACTTCACCAAGGGATATCATCCACCTGTCTCCCCTGGCATTGGAGAACTGTACTTACCCAGTTATAGGGTCCATTTCTTTTCAGTAGGGAAACTGAAACAGGGTAGAAACATCAGTATTTCAAACTGTAATCAGACTTCCTTCCTCAAGCCCTGCTGCTCAGCTGCTTCATCCTGAAGGCATTTAAAAATCAGGAGGTGGCTGGCCGCCACATTTGGCAGGGCCTAAGCTACATGTGCAAGTCTAGAACTGCCCAGCTGCAAGTGGGCTGACACCTACCCTTGCTGGCATTCAGAAGCAAGGCATTCATCTGGCCTTGTAAACAGCACTTGCTGAGGATACCTGACATGCTGACAGGATTCAGCTCTTCCCACATGATGTAGCAGTAGCCACTATCTTTTAAAGCCTGACCACACCAGGAGACAGTGCCATCATGTGTAACTGCCTCACCGCACATGTTGCTCAGCCTGAAAGCAGATGAACTGGTATCCACAGCCTCCTGGTCCAGGTGGGGACCAGCTCCCATCTCTTAAAGAAGTGCCTGTAGTGCTGATATCGTGCCTGCTGTATTGAGACGGCCTGAATCTGCTGGGTCTCAGTGTGGCAGAGACTCACAGAGCCCAAACGGCCACACCAATGGAAGCACCATCACCCCACTTGTGTACAAAGGGCTTATTTGGAGGGCATTTGTTGGTTAGACCAGTTGAGAAGAGATGAAACCCAAAGCCACTGGGTTTCTTCACTGATGTAACCTTCCCAACGTTCCCTTGCCTGTTCTGCCTCCTCCTGGAAGGACCATTCACTTCCTGGTAAATAGGATTTCTGTCTGGGTGCTTTTCCACCTCAGCCTCTGCATACACTCCTCACTTGGCCATACAAGTAATGTGATGAAAGGATGTCTCTGGCAATACATGGACCTAATATAACACCAGGACAGTCACGTTTCTCAAGGGACCTAAGTGCTAAGACCTAAAAATGTATACCAGTTTAGGGAAAAAAAATAAAAACACTAAAAAAACTCCCCTCCTACATTCAAGTAAGTCTGCATTTTTAAATAATTACTGGCTCTGTTAACAGTCCTGGCGTTTCATTTGTATCTACAGACATCATCTAATCCACAGTTAACAGCTAAACAATAACACAGAACTACTAAATTGCTGTGTGCACACTGCACTTTCTATAAAGCACTTTTAATCATGATACGTTTCAAACCATCTTACACTTTCCATTCACTGCACACTCCAGCGATCTTGGCTACCACAGGCACACAGTCCAGCACCAGCAAAGATCTCTGCAGAGGAAGCAAATGCTTTCTCCAATATTTTATAGTCCCAGCTCTAAAAGACTAAGGAAAAACAATGTTTTGGCCTGATGGTCCCATCAGATACTAACAGAGCACAAGCAGATTCCTCTCATCTGGGCAAGCGAGTGCTGCTGCCTGGCTCATCACCCCAAGAGCCTCCTCAGGAAAATGAGTACTGGTGGCTCAAGAAATGCCTGCTGGGTGACCATTATATTGTGGGTTTGAAGGTCTGGGCTTCCCCACTGGCAGAAGAACCCAGCTGTCGGAGTACCCCGTACTGGAGGGAAGAAAAGCCACAGGCATTTCCTTTCTACGGGACATTGTCTGGGATTCCCCTGTCCCCTGGAGCAGCCCCCAGCTTCCTACAGAACCTCGATGTCCTACACTCTCAGGAGATGTCACCAGCTTTCACAGGGACACAGAAGCAGAGTGGTTCTGTGATTCCTTTATAGTTGTTTGGATTACCTCAGCCATACGTTACTGGTGTTGCAGTACCTGAGAAGCTTGTAACAGAGATCTGCAACTCCGTTACAAAAACAAAATGACAGAATTACAATTTAGTCCTGCTGCCTGGTCCACCTTTTAGGAAGACAGGAAGGGTGGAAGTGACCAGATGGAAAAATCCATTCCCGCATTTTTACTGCTGAAAGCTAACCCTTCCCAAGAGAGCCCGCGAATGCATTAAAAGCTCCAGATACTTGATTTCACTTAAGAGTTTCGCCGTCTCGGCCAGACCATTAATAATTTAAAATAAAGGTTAATTAATTAATCGTCTGCCACGAAACGCGTCCAAGGATTCTGCGTTTTAAATCAAGCGGAGCGGCGACGCTCCCGAAATACACTGCCGCGTTCGCGAAAAACTTGTGAAACCCGCTGCCGCGCCGTGCCGTGCCGTGCCGGTGGCGTGGGGACCGCCGTGACCCGCCGTGACAGCGCGGGATGCTCCGCCGCTCTCCCCAGGTGCTACAGCTCCAGGCTCAGCGCTCCGGCGGGCGGAGAGAGGAGCCCGCCCTCCCGGCCCCGCACCGCACCGCCACCGCTGCCCGCCCGACCCCAGGCTGCAGCCGAGGCGAGGCAGCTTACCGCGCCGGGGTCGGGGTGGCGGTGCGGCGGCTCCCCGGTAGCCCGGCCGCCGGTGGAGCCGGAGACCAAGCCCAAACTCTGCTTTCACAAATCCCGGCCGGACCTGTTGCCGTCGGGCTCGGCGCAACTCCTCCCCGCTCCAACCAACGGGCACATCGGTCCCGATGATCTTCGCCGCGGACTTTGCGGGAGAACGGGGGAGCGGGCGCCGTTAAGCTCCCGGTGAAAACGCTAACGCCGACCGCTTATTAATTGCGACTCACCTACATCCCGCGCCTCTGAGACTCCACCGTCCCCGCGCAAGTTCCGCCACGGGAGCGCCCTGGCTCGGCAGGCTGGGTGCGGACGGTCACTCGCCCCCGACCTCCCCCGGTCGCGGCACCGTCCCTGCCTACGAGCCACGGGTCCGCTCTCGCTCGGGCAGATGGCGGGGCTCGCCCCTTCTCCGCTTGCCCCAGCAACCTGCCCCTCGGCGGCAGCGCAGGGGGACTCCCCGCCGGACCGGCGGCCGCGCTCCCCTTCTCCCGTCCGGCACCCGGGGGTTGCCCAGCGGCGGAGGCAGACGGGTTCGTAAGCCCCCGGCCCCGTAACCCCCAGGCAGCCCCGCCGCGGAAGGGAAGCTCCCTCGGGCTCGCCTTACCCTGTTGGCGGAGAGGACCTGCCGGTAGCGCTCCTCCTCGGCGGGCAGGGCAGGGAACTGTTGCATGGAGAGCATGCTCTGGCGGCCGCTGCACCCTCTCCGCTTCGGCCGCCCCCTACTTCGCTCTCCGAGAAGCCACGGCCGCCCGCCTCCCGCACACACACGCTTGCGGGGGGGGGGGGGGGGGGGNNCTGGGGGGGGGGGGGGGGGGGGGGGCTCCGCATTTTGTCTGCTCGGCAGACTCCCCCTCCCCCCTCCTCCACCCAATAATAATAAACCTCGGCGAGAAAGCCGCCGCATCCCCACCCCTTTTGCACACAAGGCTCTACCCCTCGGGGACAGGCTGAGCGCCAGCCCACTTACTAATTTCGCCCTAAAGCCGTCCCCCAGGGAGAGCGGATGAGGTGGGCGCAGCCTTTGTCCCCCCCCCGCACCGAGGAAGGGCGCCTCATCACGCCGCGAAGGGCTTCAGGTGGCAAGAGAAGCCTGACCCGAGGGAGGATGTGCGGGCCAGAGACCGGCGGAGCTCGCCCTTCGCACCCCTTACCTTAGGTCGCTGGGGCTCTGCCGCGGGCCGGACGCCGGCGCTGCCCTCGGGCCGCCCGGACGCGCACTTTGCGCCTGAAGCGATCCGGAGCCACCCCGGGGCACCGACCGACCCCAACCCCGCCGAGTCGGACGGTGCGCGGAGTTCAGAGCGGGGGGTGGCGAGCCCGGGCTGAGCACCCGGGTCCATCCATCCGCGGTTTCGTGGCGCCGGAGGTCCCGCCGGTCCGCTGGATGCTCTTTATTTTACGTTACGGTCACGCAGAGGCTTTCGTTTCACCCCGGGGGTAGGAAGTTTAGCGCCTACGGGGACGGCAGCGCTTTTCCCCCGCGGCACAGCGGATCCTCTCTGTCTCCAAAAAGGCGGCTGGAAGCGGCGCCGGGCGCTGCCGGCGGCACAGCAGAAACGGAGGGGATGGAGCTCCGGCAGGAGGAAGCTCTCGGAGCCGACGACAGGTTCCTCCAGCTCCTTCCTTCCCGGGAGAGAGGTACACGCAAGCCGGGGCACGGCGGTGGCGGGGACACCGCACCTGTCCCGACCGCTCCCGACCCCAAGGACCGGAGAGCTGGAGGGGCGCGCTGGCTGTTACCAACCTCTGGAAGCCAAGCTCTCCTGCGCGGCAAGCGACAGCCCAAACGCCCCACCCCCCTGAGACAGGGGCTTTTAAGACTCGCCTTTTGATGTATATTTTTTTTCCCCTCTCTTCCCTGTAACCGCATCCAAAGACGCGGAGCCGGGCTGAAGCGCTTAACGGGTCTGGGCGCTTAACGGAGCTCGCGAGCGCTATCCAAAAACCATCGAGTCAACAGCACAAAAAGCAGATGGTCGATGGGCAGGAGCGGGCGTCACCAGAACAGAAGCAGTTCAGGACCCTTCCAGGAGCTACGGAGAGCTGTCACCGGGTCCCGAGAGGAGACGTGTACACCAGAGAGGCTTCCTGCTTCTACCGTGCCTGTTTCGGTGCTTCTGAAATGCTGTCACTCAAAATGTGAGTCAGAAAACACCCCAAACACGTGAACAACCCCTTCCCCATGAATGGGGCTTCTATCCCTGATCACCACTCGTGGCTATTGGTGACAATGATACCCCTCATACATAGAGTTTGTTTACATACATCTAAGACAAGTACATCTCCCCATTTTTTTTTCCGGCTGCTTCTCCAGCTATTCTCATTTCCATACCTTCAGATTTAGGCCCTGTCAGAGCTGTTTCGGGACAGAGTCTGGTGCTTCTGGAATGCCACTGTACATCAATTAGCTCAGGCTAATTCAGTCCTGCCTTTTCTTACCCAGTCAAGCAAAGTCCACTCTAGAGGAAAGCGGGGGGTTTTTTTGTTTGTTTTTAAAACAATTGTTTCAAAACAATTGCACAAACAGTAAGAAAGAGACAGAAGTAAGAACATTTATGCAAAACCTTCAAATTGCTTAATGTAAAGTAACAAATATTTCAAGCTGCAATGCTGATAAGAAGAGGAATCAAACAGTAATTCATTACAGTATTTTACAGAGAGGCTACCCTTGTCAAAAATTACAGTAGGAACAACTGAACCCTAAGAGGGGCAGCACACGGCTCAGG
>BJBW01002134.1:369745-397154 GCA_004320125.1 Scolopax mira | reverse complement strand
GAGTCACTCCTGTACAACTGCAGTAGGTACATCGCATCCTTCCAAAGAAAGCACGTGCTTTTAGGCCCAAAAATGAAGCAAAGCAACTGGAAAAACAAGCAGTTTCTACCCAGAGCAGCAGTTTCAGGGTGACGCCTGGAAGAACAGTAGGATCCTCTGATCCTTGTTCCTCATCCCTCTCTGAATCCTTTTAAAGGAGAGAACACAGACAATAAAAAAAGCTGAAATAAAACTGGAACTAGGCAGCCTGGAACAAGACTCGGATGAGGAGCCATCTCACTGCTAGGGAGAATCAGAAAAGATGCTCTAAAGGAGAGATAAGACAGACCAAACCCAGAAAAAGTCAGTCTGATGATTGCCTGGATTTTTGGGTAGAATTGTCAGCAACTAGGGAAAGCGTGGGACAAGGAGCTGGGAGCAGAGAGGGGAGACGGGAGCAGCAGAACTGGCTGGGCAAAAGATTGAGCTGAAGAAATGTGGAGAGTGAAGAGAGACAAAGCCTGGCCACAAGAAGAAATAAACATATATCCCCACTCCTGCAGCGCTGCCAGGAAGAGAGGGACTAAGACAATAAGGCAAGTGCATTAAAAAACCAAGAGTAAGACTCTTTTGGGAAATGGGCAAAGTAAATACAATTTTCCTCCAGACTGCCCGATGTCTGGCCTTCCTTTAGTGACAGCAAATATTCGCCAGAATATTCGTTTCACAAAGCAGACCTTCCTTCCCTTCTCCTGCCAGACACCACTGTTAGCAGCAGAAAGGGACCCATTTTGATGTCTATTCCTTTGTATCTAATAAAGGCAGAAATTGTTGGCGTTTCTCTGATGATATGGGAGAAGAGTTCAGACAAAGTTCCCCAGCCTGTTATTGAAACAAGATTACTTTCAAACAGCTAATCCTCTTTTAGAAAAGCAAAGTATTTTAATGAAACAGTTTCTCAAAATCCACAATCTCTAGGTGAGTGCAGAGTTCTTAAGGCTTTATAGATAATATGGCAGTATTTCATTTTACACAGACCTTAAATAAAAATTGGGGCTTCTCTAGTTATTATATACCTTGTGATCTGTAAGTTTTAGAACCAGAGTGCTTCATGAATTGCAGTAATTGGAATTAAAATATAGGGCTCGAAAATTATATAACAGATACTGAATTGCTTTCCCAGTGCTCTTTATAAAAACCCTGCTAAAAATAAATACATTATAAAAAAAAACCAAAAACACAGAATGAAAAAGGTTCATGGGCACAGGATACGAGAAAGAAGCCATCGCTATTCTTGAAAAGCTACCCACGGATTTTATATAACTGTCATCGTTCCCAAAGTGTCACCTCAATGATCTCTGATTAATGAAGTTAATAGATGTGCCCAGTTTTCAGACAGCCTTAATTTTTCAAGCTAAATAAGCTCAAGCTTTTTGTTTAGAATAAGAACTCAACTTGTCTGTGTATATACATACTAGACATAAAACAATGCATTTATTGAAACTGTATACTCAAAACAATTTTCTATTAGGTAACGTCTAATTTAGTGTTGCTCGGGTACTGGATCTTGCTCCTCCATGGGATGATATTCTCTATATTCTTGCTGCACTGGAAGGTGTAGCAGCCCCACAGGAAAGTGACAAGTGACAGTGACTGTACAGACACAAAGCGTGTGTCCGTGTCCGAAATTGCAGCTCTTGCTCTGCATGGGGTTACGGGGGGCAAGAGGAGGGGGAGATTAACTTTTGTAACTTCTAAGGAGCTGTTATTTTCTTATTTTTCTTTCTAAGACAAAAGGAAACAAAACTTTCCATACAACTCTTTAAATTAGAATCAAGTTTGAGACATTGATTTTCAGTATTGAAACTCTCAACTGTTACTGATTTTTGTTGGCTCGAAAATTTAACCAAATCTTTTATGCTAGAGCAGGCCAGAGTGAGAGCTTGCTCTGAACTGTTAAATAATCAAACCCCTGATCTTTTTTGCCACCTCCATCAATTACGAACACCCTGGCCTCACACAGAGCTTCTGAATTGGAAGCAGAGGGAAAGTTTGGCTGCTCGGGCCACGACGAGAAGCCCAACCAAGCCCTCTCCCTTCCACTAAGAAACAAGTGATTCCATCTGTAAATGGTATTAGCAGAGGCTGCTACCAAATATAGCAAATACTAAAATATAAATGTGCAGACTTACCAGAGCACTAACTAGTTTGTGTCTAAAGGATTTAATGAAGTATTAATCAAAACAAGTCTCAAGAAGCTTTGAGAAACAGATGGACTCTCTCTATAAAAATGGGCTAATAAGATTAGGAAGGTGGTACAAGATGCAAACTTTTGTCAGAAGGGAGTCTACTCAATACATATATACCCTTAATGTGACCCGACACCCTATGACAGTGATGTCCTCCAGCCTGCATCACCAGATGGCACGTTAGGAGATCAAACTGGAAAGGAATCCATTCCAGATAAAAGGCAGCAGTAGCCAAGGTTAGTACTGGTGTGCAATTCCAGACCTTATCAATTAGTTACTGCTGCTCTTTTTTTATCGGTTTACCTTTTTTCTTTTAGGGAATACCCTTTTCTTAATTGATTTTGTCCTATTTTTGTTTTTACTGTTGTCCTACTGTCTTCTATCCCTGAAGCTGTGTCGATCCCAAAACACATAGGGAGAAGCAGTTGACATTCCCTGCACTTTCCCTGCACATTCAGGGGACTGCTGACCGTGAGACTTCAGCCAAGGAACACTAGAAAGTAACACTGGTGTGACTGCAGAGAAACAGTCACTGCTGGAGAATCAAGACAAAAATAACACTGCACACTATGCTGGTGGAGCAAATCTGCTGCAGTTTGAGAAGAGCCTCGTTTCTGGACCATAAATTAAAGGGATTTTGAGGCTGGAAGCCTTCTGGAATGCATGAACACACAATCAGTGCAATACAGACACCAGCAACTTTGAATTTCTAGCTGTAGAATTGCAAGCACGTTCCTTACAGGTGTAAATGCCCATTAGTACACTTCAGTACTTCGCTCGCAGAACCATCCGTTCCAGCTTGCCCCTGCCTAACACCACAGGGTTTGAGCCATCTGTGTGCAAGCTACGCTTCCGGACCCCTGCCCCAGAACTAACACTTCCAAGGCCAACTGGGCCTTGTTGTATGAGGGGATACGTGACCGATATTGTCGACAGTTGAGGCATGAACATAACAATAAACATTGTTGCTCAGAGACCCATCCAGCCTGGTCTTGAACATCTCCACGGATGGGGCATCCACAGCTTCTCTGGGCAACCTGTGCCAGCGTCTCACCAACCTCATCATAACAAATTTCTTTCTAGTATTTAATCTAAGTCTCCCCTCTTTCAGTTTAAAACCGTCTCATCCTATCGCTCCACTCCCCGTTAAAGAGTCCCTCTCCATCTCTCCTGTAGCCCCCTGCAGGTACTGGAAGGCCACTATAAGGTCTCCCTGGAGTCTTCTCTTCTCCAGGATGAACAAACCCACTCTCAGCCTGTCTTCACAGCAGAGGTGCTCCAGCCCTCTGAGCATTTTTGTGACCTCCTCTGGACTCACTCCAACAGGTCCATGTCCTTCCTGTGCTGAGGACCCCCAAGCTGGGCACAGTAATCCAAGTGGGGTCCCACCAGAGCAGAGAAGAGGGGCAGAATCCCCTCCCTCACCCTGCTGGCCACGCTACTTTTGATGTGACCCAGGATGCAGTTGGCTTTCCAGGCTGCGAGCACAGATTGCAGGTTCATGTTGAGCTTTAATAACATCTCTAGGCAATTAATCAAAGCATGCATAACGGAAGTTGTCTACTCTAATGAGACTGGGAGAAGAGTACATGGGGACCAGCTCTGTGAGTAGGCCTCCTGTGCCTCCTTTCAAGCAGGGCGGGAACGCGCTGCGGTAAAACTGAGTGTGACATCCAGGTGAAAACACAAGTAGGACCTACTACAGAACTGTTGGGGTAACTGAGTAAAAGGAGGGTCAGAAAGCACACACTGGATTTAGAACATGATTTGGTGTCCAAAGCTGAGGCACAGGCACACGGGTGAACTGGCTGGAGGGAACATGTTACATCTTCCAGGTGACAAACCTGACCTACCCATCACCAACACTCACCTTTATTGCCTCAAATACAGTTAGTGTTAGTGTCTCCAGGCTGCTGGCACATTAGCTTCTTGGATTACAATGCTGACAACATACGCTCACCACAACAGCAGCTACAGTAAATACAGGTTTTTACCCCCCCCAGAGACCCTGAAGGACAAAGGCTTATTTAGGCTTCCTCAGCCTTTCACGATGGGAAGGAGAAGGGAAACTTCATCCAATATTTAATTCTCTACAGAGGCTGTTCAGCAGTTCTGTGGGGTTGACAGTATTATAAAGTGATCAAAATCAGGAGTGCTTAGTATTTTAAAGCTAAACTATACTATACACAGGTATAGCAATGCAAGATTAAACTGATTAGCCATTGTTTTGCATAAAATTATGAAAACTGTTTTGGAAAACATGGTCTTTTAACTACTGCAAATCATCCCAAGCACACATTAGAGTAAAGTAACAGCTGACAGGAATGACTGTGCATATCACATTACAAATTATATTATTAGAGATGTAACACATCTTTAGTTGCATGTAAATTAAATGACTTACTAACAAGAACAAGGCAGGGAAGGAAGTAGAAAGGTTGGTACCTGTTGTCTTCGTTTCTCTTCTTCAATAGCAGCTTTGGCTTCTGCCTCTTTTATCTGTCCAGACATACAAAGTAATAAGCAATTATTGTAAACAGCAGCTAAAACTATTTTCTTATAAGGTCATAATTACACCTATAGAATGGTAGTCAGCAGAAGTGAGCAAAACTTCCATCAAGCGAGCTCTTAACTTATTCAGATTATAAAATATTCTCAGAAAAGCTGCATCTTCTACCGTTTGGAAAACGTGAAGCATATAATGGATGCTACAAGGTCAAAAATTGAACTTCTGACTTCAACTTGACAAGCTTAACCAACAAAGATAAAGCCTAAAAATAATAGTTTGTTCACAAACAACCAGGAAAATCCTGACAGACAGTCATTCTAAGTTTTCAGCAAAGTTATCCTCAATTCAGTACATTTTACAACCACAGGTAATTCTTATATATGTACATAATTTACACATACATATTTCATTCCAAGGACTTTAAATATTCCCTGACTATTAGAGCAAAAGGAAACCTCCATGTCTGTACCAAGTACAGCATATATTGGATAACACATAACCAAACTGCTTTAAAACTCTTGGTGTAATGCAAATCAATTGTAATTAAAAATGCATCACCATCAGAAAGTTGTATGAACAGAAATCATGCGAGTTACAACTGATAATTCTTTAGAAGTGTTATGTTAAAGAAAGCAAATTAACTGCTAGAAATCATTAAGAAAAGAAGCATCAGTCTTAAGAAAAAGGCATCAGTATATAAAAACATGATGCACTTCAATCTTAGCTCCTGCGTTCAGTTTTGGTCCTGCAATAACAAAAGCATGTAAAGCCTGAACAAAAAGACAAGAGGGTGGAGTGGCTTCATCTAAACAGATGCATAACTGGGATTCATCAGGAAAATAACAAGGCATCAAATCCTGAAGAGTGTGAAGAAGCCAAATAGGGATAAAACATCAATAACTGTTTTTCAGAATACAAAAGCAAAAGCACAAAATGAAATTACCAGGAGGCTGGTTCCTAACAGAGGGAAGTATTTTACTCCCACATAGTATTTGGCTAAATCTAGAAATTCAGTGCTGCAGGACATTTCTAGCTGCCAACAGTTTATGTTGACTGAAAAACAATTAGGCACTCTAACAGGAGATAAATCCAGCAAAGATCATTAAACAGAATGACGCAGCTCGATCTCTAAAATTCCCATATTCAGAGATCACTAGGGTAATAGTAGCAGCAGGAAGAGTACACTGGGAAGTATGTATATGTGTCTGCTGCCTTCTCGTATATATTTCCTGCACCTTCAGTGCTGCAGCCACTGAATCACTACCTTAGAAAAGTTAGATGTAAAAATACAATTGATAACTCGAAATTAAACAGTCTGGATTCTAATAATCAGATGATTTGCATACCAACCGTGACAGGAATTTACTAAATGTGGTTTGTGCAGGTGGAATTTGTTCCAAATAATTTGCAATTCAAGAGCTCTTGAGGACTTAGGAGAAAAACACACACACACGTGCTTTAGCGTGCTGGCACTCAGACAGCATGCACTGAGGACAGGGCCAATGGAACCTTCCTATTTGCAGGTTTTCAGACAATTTGTTTTGAAATTGCTAAACCATCTATCAAATAAAACCATTACTGAGAACTTCATTAACCCAGACACAATGGCAGAGCCTCTCTTTAGAGAAGTGTATTAAAGACCTTTTCAGCCACTCACAGCCAGAAATCCCAGTCTGGTGTGGAAAAACCTGCACAACGAGCCTCCTGGTATTTCACTGCCATCTAACGGCAGAACTTCAGCTCCAAAAGGAAAAGTGGTAAATGTGGGGAAAAAAGACACAGAAGAGCTTCTTTTCACACCACTGTGATCATGTTTCTATAAGATATATAGGCAGAGGGAAGCTTACCTCTGTGATTTTAATCACACTATGGACACATATTTCCAGAACTATTTCTTTAATAAAAGATACAGTAAAGACATATTCAATTCCTGAGAAGAGCATACTCACCAAGTGCCACACAAGAAGAGTTTTATTAAGAGTAAACACACTTTGGTTTTGGAAATTAATGGTTATTTTGCAACTGTGCAAACTAAAACATCTTTGGAAGCTTCTGCAGCATTGAACAGACTTTTTCCTGTCTTGATGCATTAGTAGTAATTGACATAATAAACTACTTCTGTCAAGTGCATATAATAGGAGATCGTTCTAGTATGTCATTTACAAGTCAACACAGGCCTAGTCGATGGCAGTGAAACACCAGAGAGACTCCTTGTGCAGTTTTTCTCCACACCAAGTGCCTCGTAAGAATTTAAGAGAATTTTGTAGCTCAATATAAAAAATGTCAAGTAAGTAAATCCATGTTCTTCTGTAAGGAAGGCACATGTCTGTAGCATTGTTTATAGAAGGAACTTGTCATATGCTCATTGCATGAGACCATTCCTCCCCGTGGATTACAATGGCAGGGGCAAGAAATAGGAACCAGAAACATACAGTCATAATGGTTAGAATGGACTTTTAAGATCAAGTCCAAGCATCAACCTCACCAAGCAGTGGTGGTCAAGTTACCACCAAACCATGTTCCTCAGTGCCACATCTACCCATCTTTTAAATACCTCCAGGGATGATGATTCCACCACTTCCCTGGGCAGCCTCTTCCAATGTTTGACAAAGCTTTAAATGAAGAAACTTTTCCCAATACCCAGTCTAAACCTCTCCTGGCACAACTTGAGGCTGTTTCCTCTTGTCCTAATACCTGTCACATGGGATAAGAGACCAACCCCCACTTTGTTACACCCTCCTTTCAGACAGTTGTAGAGAGCAAGGTCTCCCCTCAGCCTCCTTTTCTCCAGGCTGAACAACCCCAGCTCCCTCAGCCTCTCCTCATAAGACTTGTTCTCCAGACCCGTCACCAGCTTTGTTGAGCTTCTCTGGGCCCGCTTCAGCACCTCAGTGTCTTCTTTATAGTGAGGGGCCCAAAACTGGACACAGCCCTCAACGTGGGGCCTCACCAGTGGCTGATAAAACCCAAGCAAGTTGCACACCAATTCTTTTTGCTTATGTTTTTACAAAAGTCTTATAAAAGCAAGGCTGATATTCCTTCTCCCTAGGTGACAGCATTCACCAATTTCTTCACTTCATAAACCAGCAGAACTAGAAGCCAAGCTGACAGTAGGCTAAAAAGTACTGTAAATTGCTGAAAACTCTCCATTCTCCTGGTAGAGGGTACCTCCTGCAGTGTGCCAGGTTACACTCTTCACACTGGACACGTCAAGCATTCCACAGCTGCAAGACTTTCACAGGGAAGAGCAGATCTAACAATGCCCTGGGAAGTGGCCTGGCCCCGATCCTACAGCACTCATCATCAGCAATGACCACTTTCACATCACCAATCATCACTTGTTCTCAGCTGAAGAGGAAAGAACTAGTTCTAACAAAAAAAAAAAAAATTAATAAATTTCATTCTCCCCGCTAAGCTAAATGCAAGCCTGAAAAAGCAACTGCTGTTAGAGAAGAACACATTTACTTCTGTTGTATTTTTTTTTTCCTCATATTGCCTTGAAAAATAATTCTGTGCTCATTTTTTCCTACTGGTTCTTTAAGT
This sequence comes from Scolopax mira, assembly GCA_004320125.1. NCBI lineage: Eukaryota > Metazoa > Chordata > Aves > Charadriiformes > Scolopacidae > Scolopax > Scolopax mira. Next base: position 388,874 of record BJBW01002134.1, on the reverse strand, counting down.
GCCCAGACAAAATTATAGCTCCAACGGATACATTACCTCAGATGCTTTCCGTTTCATTTCCGTGCATAATGCATCACATTCCAGTGAAACTTGGCCTTCTCGTATCTTGCTGCACTGTACTTCCTGTTAAGTATAATTTCAGTCATTTATAATCACTTCCCTATATAAAATTTTAGTTTCTTTTGCAATTTTTCCCATTTCTTTATGCAAATAATTACAAAACATTCTTATTTAATCAAACATTGGTTACACAGAAAATAAAGCTAATGATTAAACAACATTTGAACCTTTAATTCTGTATTAAATTGTCCTTTTCTCTTTTCCTTCTTCCTGATAAGCTAAGCTGAAAGCAAGAATAAATCAAATAGTCCAGTTTAATTTCTCCTCTTTTCTTTTCTCACTTGTTTGCCTAAGACACAGTAAGATAACCTTCTGCCCTCTGGCAGAAAAAGCTGGCCTTCAGAGACTTCATAATTTCATATACATTCTCTTAACTGGCTGAGAGTACAGGGCAAGGTCTGGTCATGGGCTAAAAAAATAATTATCACACTTCCTAATATTGCAGTAAAAAATAATAAAAAAAAAGGTTGTCTGTAAGCAGAGATGTGAATTTGAATCTTTTTTGAACCTGTTCTGTGCAAGTCATCCCTTCTCCTGCTTAACACCCCACCTGCAAGACTTTTGGTTGCACAAGCCAGTTTATGGAGAAGCTGAGAACTCTGAGGAACTGTAGCCTGTTTGATAGGCTCAGAAGTTAACTGGGTCCAGAAAAATAACTTAAGCACCTTTTAATTATGCCAGATAATGATTTTTTCATTAAGCCATTATTACTTGCCGAGACTTAACATTATTTTTTGTTCTTCCCCTCGAAATGCTATATAGCTCTAATAAACTTGTTACATGCCTTTGTCCCTTATCTTTGTAAGAAGCTAAGGGCACTGATTTGAGGCCTGTAGAGAACCTCAACTGATTATGTTAGTTTGGGATTCACAACATCTGTGCTTGTTCCAACTTACATAATTATCACCTTTCCAAATACCATCAGAAAAAAGTATTTTTTTCCTTCTCACGTTACTCCAGGTCACCTGACTATTCTCCCAATGGAGCTACAAAAATCACAGTGTGCCTGAAGATAAAGACGTTGTAAATCAGGCAGGTAACAAGAGTTTAGAACCAACAGGATTTTACCTTCTCCATTGAATCTTTTGATATCGCAGCCCAGATCTTCAGCTGATGTGAATTGTTACAGCTCTACTAGAGTAACTGGAATTATTTTAATCTGCACTAGAGACAATCCATCCATCCAAGCCTAGGAACACGTAAAGAAAATAAATTGTTCTCGAACTTGTAACTTAAAAATGTACCTTTTTCAGTCTCTTACAGAGACATCGAAGTTTAACCTTCTGGCTGCAGTTCAAAGGGCAGCTACCTGAATGGCAAACCTCCTTACACCGGTGACCACAGGGCAACTGCAAAGAACAAAAAAACACAAAGAAAACCCCCACACCAATAAATGATTGCAAAATTACAAAGAATCTATGAACCAGTTTTATTTCAGAAACAGCAGCTTAACAGAAAACTCATTCAGTTTATCAGTTTTTCCACTTGTGAAATAAATCGATTTTTCCTTTTCTTTTTTTTTCCCAAATGTTTGCTTGTTACTTACTGTATTTTGGTTCTTGTAGAATGATTTATCTGTTATGGGCCCAGATTGATTAAAAAACAGTTTCTCCTTTCAAGTGTTTCAAGTCATCTCCACAATAATTTATAGAATAATTACCATAGCTATTTTTTTTTTTGGGGTGGGGGAAGGAATAGAAGTAAATAAGGCAAAAAGAAACTGAAAACTGGAGTGTACTGTAGCGACTTGTAGATCAGAGCCAACAAAGAAATACGGGAGAATCAGAAACAAATACCACAAACATTTTTTTGCAAGCAAGAGGCTTCTGAACTATGCAAAAGTCAAATATAGGTCAATATTTTTATGTCCAAAATAATTTCACAGAATCCTAAATTCCTGCCTAAATTTGGCACATTATTCCGTTTCTGACATCTGTGAGATACAGCATTTTTTTACTGCCAGTGCAACTTTTAACATTTATAATGAAAGTATTATAATTATATTGCTGTGTTAAGAAAAGAAATACTAATTAGAAGATGCTGACTGTTAAGAACATAGTTGCACTCCCAGCATTACATTAGATAAAAATGACAAAAAGCAAACATTTTTTCACTTTCTGTAAAGAACTTGACTGAAAAATATACCTCATACACATATCCATAAGAAATCTTCACAATAATTATTTTTCATTTTCAATTACATAACCCAATACCACTAATATCTGAAAGTGGAATATCCCATAAGACATCCAGTTGATTTAGTTCTAAAGGTAGCTTTAAAGCCCCAAACTACTTTAAATGGCCTTGGATAGTATTCTTTATTAAAATGAAATTTCATCTCTTCACTGCCATCAAGGGATTAACACAACTTGCAAAATGCCGTTCAAACATACAATTTTAAGATAGACTTTTTCCCATTTAATAAAAGTTGTAAAATGTATGCATACTACATCCTTCATCCACAAATCACACTTCATCCACAAGAATGAGAGTACTACCCAAGATAATTATAAACCCCAGGTGTACAAACTTCATGTTGATTAGTAAATTTGGGTTCACAGAAGTCCACTGGAACCAGCTCAGCCTCCAAGCTCGTATACATCTGAACAGAATGCAGAACTTTCCCGTTAAATATTATGGAACAGATGCACATATTTTCATGTCCATGCCAGTCACAAATTATAATTACACTGACAGAGACTTTGCTGTTTAGGCTTGGGTTGGTTGGTTGTTTTTTTCAGTCACCGTTTCAGCACATTTCACCCAGGACTAGAAGGAACCTCTAAATCATCATGTTCAGCCTTGAAGTCCAGTCCTCCCAAAGGCAGGCACCTCCTGTGACCCTTCTAGGACTGGACAAAGTCTCACCATGAAAACAGTCCCCCACTCTGCCCCCTTTCTACTGTTTCCCTAAGGAGGCTCTTCCAGGAGCTCGCTGCAAGGCACAAGAGATTTTTTTTTTTTAATTGCTTATGTTTATTTTAGCCAGTCTAAACCTCTTAGTTCTTATCCTCATATAGAAATACTTCTCTACTGTCCTTTCATAAAAGGCTCTTTATTCCCATAGTATCCCCTTCATTGAATTTCAACCAGCTTAAATCAGTGTTTCTTGAATATAGGAGCCAGAACTGCATGCAATATTCCAAATGACATCTCAGCAGGAAGGACTTTGTACAATGCCTTAATGGCACCTTATTCTTAACAGAACATCTTCCCCAATACATCTTCAACTCTCATTTGCATTTCTCCACAGCTAATCATGCTGCAACAATAAGAATTTTTGCTGTTTCCCGAGAGCTTATTATTAGCCTTGACATGCACGGTCTTACTGTTTTCTTCTGTATCTAATAACATGCCCCAAACACATGTGTTCTGCAGATGCATCTCCTCAATTGTCATGTACTGACAATGCTCCACAAATTTTCATGAGACAATTCCAACCTTTTTTTTTTTTTTGCTGCCAAGGTCACTACAGAAAACAATGTGAGGTCAGGTGTCAATTCAGTCCTTGGGAAAATTTCCTTATTGTTAACATCTCTTGCTCCAACTTTTCATTTAGTTTTGCTGGTTTTGTTTTGTTGTTTGGTGGGGGTTTTTTTTGAGAGGGGAGTGATTGCTGTTGGGTTTTTTTAATAATAAAATACAAGCAGTTGTTTCCTTTAGACCACCTTCATTCATCCTTGTATTAAGCCTCTTCTGTATCAGAACTAGCTGATCACTAAGTGGTATTGACTCAATTGCTCTGCTGAAGCCTTATGGAGCAGAACTAACCTATTTGTTTTATCTGGAATGGGAAAAAATAGATTTATATAAATTGGTCATTTTATCAAAGAGGGAATTTAGGTTTGTTCAGGCACAACTGATCATCAGCAAATCTATCTTGCATTTTGCCTCATTTTGAAAAGCTGAAGGGAAGAGCTTGTCTTTAAAACTTTTACACTCCTGAGGTTGGACACCAGCCAGGACCATGGCCTCCAGCAGCTGAGTCTCCCCACCAACGACCACCATCTTTGCAAAAACAATTTGTATAGCACAGAAATACATCTAATCCAATACTGAAACCCAAATCTACACGTTTAGTTTTCCAAGTAGAACTGCACAGTTTACATCCACAGGCATGCAGGGCAAGAATGATGCTGGCAGAATAACTTTCTTCTTACTCCCTCCAATGCAAAACCAATACTTAAAGAAAAAAAAAAAGAAATCAAGAGGAACAGCAGTGAAATGAATGGAATTGCCCCATGATCTCAAAAACCAAAAAATCCTGCTTCTGCTAGATAAGTAATGTAGTGGGAAATTTTTTTTTTTTTTAAGTGTCCCTGCTGAGCTACTTGGTGCTAAAATAGAAAGTGTGTGCCCCTATAGATCTTTTTTACCATACAAGATCTCCCGTCAATAGCTCATGGACTACAGGCCAAAATGAACAGGCTTTATGTTTGACATGAAGGGACTTTAAAAGAAGGAACTTAATGCACAGCTCTGAAAACAAAAAATAAACAAACAAAAATAATCCTACAAATATTTTCCCTGTAGGCAACACATTTAAGTCTTAATATTATGTCTGATGATGATAAAACCCATCAACGTTTATGGAAGCTTAACTCAATTCCACCAGAAGGTAAAAAATACAACCTGTTAGTTAATACATACGTGAGGATAAGGAAAATAAACTGTTAATAAAGAAAACAGCACCTTTGAGCAGCAATCCCAAGTACAAAAGATAAGTTTATCACTTCCAAACCAAGGAGTAGACTCTTCAATTTAACCGTGGCCCTGCTTCCAGAGATCTCACAAAAACCTCCACTGCTTAAGACAGGCATTGAAGAAAATCATTATGGACCAAAGCTGTGCATTTTGCAATGCACATACAGTTTCAAGGTATGTTTACAGAATTCTGGAAATAAATTTTATTTATTAAAAAATAAATGAATCACATACTCTTAAAATTTATTACATTATCTCTGCTATGTTATCATGTTAAAATAAATTTATCACAATGGGGTTCCATCTTTCACATCAATGCAGTAGCAGAGTGCACAGTAAAAGTGCAGTTTTGTCAAAAAGCCCCCCACTAACTACACAGAATAAATTGTGAAACACAGATCTGCAAGTACTGATATGAATATGTAAACGATGAAAACTAATCGAATGTTAAAACTTCTATGTAAGAATTATCCCAAAACATCTGCAACATGATCATAAGCATTTAATCACTCCTGATTAAAAAAAGAAGTTAAATTTCCTTCAACCGGATATTTTATTATTGCTACCAAACAAGAGAAATAACATTTTGATTAAGGCTTCTCATCTCACAGCTGTGGTAATATCAAAGACACTGCTTCTCCCTAAAGCAGAAAGGAAATATGAGCTATACTGTATAATACTAGCACTAATTTTTTATAGTTTTACACTGCCATAGCCAGAACAAAAGCATGAAACCTTTCAAGACTTTCAAAGTTCACATTGTATTTTTTTCAAGGCACCAGACAATGTAACTGAGTTTTATAATCCCCAAATGTACCACAGTACCTGTAATTCAAACACAGTAGCACTCTGTCTACCACAATGTCCCTTAACCGAAAAGAAAAACATCTCAGAACTAAAGACTCCAATAAAATACTGCATTCTCCTGAACTGAAGCTGACTGAGCTTGTGACAGTGCACACAGCAACTTTGCTGAGCTCTGCTAATGCTCCAAGGTCAGCTGCTGACACTGAGTAAGAAAACTCTCATAAAACACTAATTTGAAATTTACTCAACATTTTAGTTTTAAGCAGACATATTTGATTTGTAAACTTTAAGCATTATGAACTCAGTAGTCTTAACAAACCACTTGGCCAAAAGATGAGATGGATAAATTCTTATCGTGATATCCCCTCAATGGGTTTGATTTATTTTTGCTGAGGGTGGGCAGGGAGTTGGGGTGTCAGGGTTATATCTGTTAAGGCTGATCCTTCCAATTGTGTTTAATGATGATTCCTTTAAAACAGAACTATCAATACAAATTGCATGAGTCTCTCAAAGGTGTAGACAAACACTGTATTTTTATAAAACAGACAAAAGATCCCCAGCACTGTTCAATACCCAGAGAAACCGGAACAGATTTTTTTAGACAAAAAAAATAATAGTAAAACCCCCATACATTACATATGAAGTTACCAAAATAGGATCTGAGGAAAGTAGCATGAACTGTAACACAAAGACCTGAACTACCTAAAACAGGACTCTACTAATACTTTTATTTTTCACAAAAGCCAGTAAGAGCCAGAATGACAGGCAGGGAAGACCATGCATTTTACATCATCAATTACACTAAAAAGATTGTCTAGATAACACAAGTTGCATAAAACCTTATTTTTCAAGGCATCTATGGTAATGAGAATTTTAGAGTTAAATAAAAGTTTTACAAAACTGAAGTGGGATCTGTCTTGGGAATAGTCCAGAAAAATCAGAACAGTTACATTAATCAAAATCAAAGATGAGCTACTGAAAAAAAACCCCAACAGTATCTTTGAAGAGAAGCTGAAGTACAGGAACACATAGTTCATGTTAAGAGATTATAAATGCTTCTGAAAAATAAAGAGGAAGAAGTCTTGGAGCAAATAAAACCAAAGTAACAGAGAGGGAAATAAAAGGACAATGAAATAATATCCAAAAGTGTTCCCCTGCCAGGAGAAGGGCTTTCAGACATCCAGACGAGAAAATTGTGACAGGCACATTCATTTGCAGAAAAAAGACATGGGAAAGGCATCTACAAGGACATAAAGTGGAAGATACAAGTAGGGAGATGGCAGAGAGCACAGCCTTCCTGGTGGGGTTAACACAGCCTTGTCTGAAAAACAGAGGAACAAGCAGGAATCCTTAGGTTGAGGCAGAACTCAGAACTACAAGAGATGAGGGAAGACAACACACGAATCCCAAGTGGAATCGGGAAAGGAGAATGGGTTGAATCAAATTATTTATGAGTGACAACTAAGCATTGCATGAGACAAAGAGACTCAGCTATACAGTAAAAGGCCAAAACAGAACAATAAAATAGTAAGTGATTATGGGATAAAAATATTTTTCTTCACTACATGCATTTTTATTGCAGGGAAGGAGAATTTCTACAAAATTCTGGAGAGTTTAGCAGTGGAAACACTTTCCAAGATATTCCAGACTATTCTGCTTTTCCTACTGTGTACATTTTCTAACCCTATGGTGGGGGATGGAGTGAAGAAAAGGCTGTCACCCACCCAGCAACTAATGACAACTAAAGAACAAAGACACAGTAAGTAATGCATGGATTCCTGAAAGCACACATGCAACCCATGAAAATGGCACCAGGAGGGACCAGGAAGAAATCATTTGGCCCATCCCTCATGTCTCACAGCAATATTATCCATAACTGGACAAATCCAGATACATGTCAAAGCTGTGACTGAAGGTCCATTCCAAGCATGAAGATTCTGTGATTCTGTGTTTGACAGCTTCTCCAGCCACTTCTCCCCCTGCTCCACAAGTTTTACAACTTAAAAGTAGTACTTCACATGACTCTTCCTTACTGGTACCTATATACACCAGTTCACAGTCTAAGAATCATGCAATAAGGATATTATTCTTCTCTTCTTTACAGCAACCTTTGCTGTAGACAGCAAATACCCAGACACAATAGAAAGATTAACTGGCTTGTCTTCTATTTCAGGCTACTTAACATGTATTTCACCAAGGCAGTGGGGCATTATTAACTCATCTCACTTTTTAAAGTATAAAATCCCATCCCTCCCCCCAAAATAGGATAACTAGACCTACACTTAAGACAAGAAGAATCACAAGCAGAGATCTCAGCTTTTTTCCTAGTCAAAGAGCATCCCATTATTCTGAAGACATAAATTCAAGACCAGTTTTTAACCATATTAAAGGACATACTCTTCCACATTCAACCTCATCTGCACGTTTCCATATTCAAGCCACTAATGCCTGATAATCTCTGATCCCTCAATATAACTTTCTGATTTGACAGCAAGACATTAATAACTATCCTCTGAGTACAGGTCACTGACCACCTTTGCATCTGTCATTTAGCATATTCCCTTAGACTGAGCTTCTCTAGTTTGCTTGGCCTACAAAACTGTATCAAAAATCTTACAAAGAAAGTAAAATCCACAAAATTCCACACATCCATCAAAGCAAGTATTTTTTTGCTAATATGGCTTACCTCTTTTGGACACTGATTTTTGCAGGAAATGAGAAGCTCCTTTTCTTGTACATCAGCACATGTGAGTTTTCTGTAAAATAAAAGACGTATTTGTAATAAATTCTGAATTAAAAGAAACAAAACTCAATAGAATTAACCAATACAATCAAGGTTATATTTTAGGTATATCTCTTTGTAAAGAAAAGTGAACTCACTTGTCCACATCTTGTGAGATTAATACAAACATCGCTATTTTACAGACAAAAATACATAAATGTAGAGTATTTTTAAAAAAAAAGGCATGAAGAGGAACATACAAGCATGGGATGAAGATTTTCAGAGCAATACGCAGATGATAATGCTTAAGCCCACAAGTCCCATCTTATATTTAGTAAAGCCTAGCTTACTCTATCCACACACAAATGAATAAAAGAGAAGTACAAATTATTACTAAGAAGTTTTCCAATTAAAACAGCTGGAGTTTGCAAGACATTACTCGTAAATACCTTTTACACTAACAACATTAATTTGTATTCTTGTTATAAAATTCTTCTTCACATACAGTAAAAGAAACCCATATAGATAAACATTATGTAGATCACTATATATTTGCATAATTCAAAATATGACTATTATTGAAACAGCTCTTCTTATGAGACTCCATGCATATTTGTAATAATTTTAGCAGTAATACCATATAAAACACTGGCAAATTTTAAATTAAAAAAAAGTGTTACAAATTATAGCCTTCAAAAGAAATTTTATAACTTGCTGTAAAAGTAGCTCCTACCCCCAGACATTTTAAATGGTTTCCAGTTAGTAGCACTCAAATGAAAAATTGAGTTCAGTTCTGACACTTACAAGCATTCGATATACAGTACTGACAGTTTGCAGTGACACTTTATTTTAAGCATCTGGAGACAGGATGGGCAATCCCCTGGATGACAGGGCAGAACGCATCGGTGAGGACAGCCAGATGGCCGGGGCTTGGTACACTCCTCTTCACACTGCAAACATTCTGGACCTGCCTAACAAAATCACAACAAAGTACTAAAGAACGTGCCAAACATTTGTTTGTTAGATGCCATTGACAAGCTTTAATACAGAAGAAAGAGTTGGGGTGGTTTTGCTAAGGGAATCGAGCTATTCAGTAAGATGTCCCTAAAGTAAAAATAATTATAAAATATTCCTCTAAAAGAAAAGAAAAAATGCCAGTGTTTGATGGTCAGAGAGTCAGAGTTCTACTTTGCTTCCTGGGCAAAGAAGGACCTCTTAATATTAGTGCTTTGGAAAATTGCCATTAAGCCTGTTAATTCTCTACAGAAAACTGCTAGAAAAAGGAGTAATTTCATATTGAGAACTAACTTCTCCCACCCCCCATGCTACTGTGATACTTTAGTCATGACATACTGCTCTGTAATACAGGGCTGGGGAGGTTTGGTTGCTTGATTTTAAGAAGCAAACCTCAAGTCATTCCATTTCCATACGTGTAGGATAATTTGTATAACCTTCCAAAAAGCCTGTAACTTAGGTACGTCTAAGGGGGAAGATGCTAAGGCATTGCATCAAAGGGAACAGAACACTCACAAGTCTCCCAGTGGAATTCTTAATTTTCCAGTTAAAACTGAAGACATTGTATGAAACGTACAAAAATAAAAACATAAAGGAAATCAACCTACCTTATTTCCATCTGCACTACTGTTCAATTTAGTAACGTGATGACATTCTTTCATGCAGGTGTGATTCTGACAATCAAGAAGTCGCCCACAAAATCTTTTACACGAGTAGGGATCTGCAGAGTGACACGGTAATGGACTAACCTAAAAGTTAAAAATAAACCATTATAAAAATATATATACACAGATAGTTTATCTATATGCACATAGCACATGCATGCTGTATATGCTACATGTATATACACACACTATGTATATATACCCATACACAGAGGCACAGCACCATTACAGAGAAATTTTGATTCTTGAGGATCTTTGTTAATAGAAAAACCCAGACAGAGTGATGTCCTTTTTTTTTTTAATAGCCTTTAGATTTCCATTCCAACATAACCACACATACTTGTTTTACACTGGTTATACCACGTAAAAAAACCCACTGCTTTATTAATTAAGCTAACTAACTTCTGTAACATAGTATTTTGGGTTGGTTTTTTGTTTGTTTGTTTTTTAAATAGACTATTACATTCTTCAAATCTTTTAGTGTGACTTACTCCTTTTGGAATTCCACTTGTGCCTTCCATTAGATGTTCCTAATCTGCTTTATATACAGGTTCCTTTCACAGGGCTAATTTTGTTATGGTCATCATAAACCCCAAGCATTTTATAATTCTACAAATGAGAACATCCTGCAAGCCAGAAATTCTAAAAACCAAATAGCCACTATACCAAATATAACTCCTAGGAGTGCAGAGGGGAAGAAGAAATGGCTTTATGAGAGGGACTAAATTTTAATGTCTTATGATATATTTGTACTTCCTAATTTGAGGTTAACACCCCAGTTAACAGAGCTCTGTAGTATTTTTCAGAGCATCTATTTAGTCTTTAGCCTTTAATCTTCATTGGTACTGAAATGGAGTGTAAACTCCTAACTTGGTTAACTAGGTTATTTTCCTGAAGTTGGATATAGTACAAGTTCCTCCATTTCATGAGTATTAGAGGTGACTTGCTGTTCACATTTTCCAACCATTATATAATGTTCACATGTAAAAAAAATTGTTTCTGTGATGCTGTCAAAAAAAATGATTTTTTTTTCTTAATACAATGATCATTTCACAGAGAAAAACAGAAACTATTTGTGATGTTATTACACAATAGGATAATGTGACATAACTCACTTTGACTGGAATAAGGGTAAGATTTTGTGTTATGGCTTAAGTTGACTGAACAGCTTTGCACTGCACCCCCTTCCTCTTCTCTCCAACTCTGCAATCCCCATTGCACGCTCCTACCTGTTACTTTGAACAAGTCCCACCTCACATCTGTCTTTAGAGCAAGACAGGCCAACTAATCAAAATGGAAGAAAAGGAATTAATAGGAAAAAAGTTTCTTGTCTTTTGCTAAGTTTGCAAGTTGACTGGTTGTACCACCAGTTGAGCACTCAAACTGAAACAAGGTAAGAGAGAGGGGCTCCCCCATGGGGCAGAACAAGAAACCTTCTCCCTTTCAGCACTGTCCATATTGATTTCTCTCAATCGTAAAGCAAAAATATACAAAGTGGGATTTGAATCTACTTGCCTATAGAAATGTTTCTGGGCTTCACCCAAAAAAGACCGTACTCCACATCAGGTCATTGCAAAACACAATTTATTCACAACTCAGTCTAGTGGGAGGTGTCCCTGATCATGGTTGAGGGGTTGGAACTCGATGATCTTTAAGGTCCCTTCCAGCCCAAACCACTCTATGATTCTATGAAAATTTCTGAACTCCTCCAATTCTCATTCTGCCCAACAGAGACAATAAACAAGAGGAGTACGCATGGCAGGCTGAACATCAAGCACAGAATACACAGGAGAAAACCATGAGGCTATCATGTCTGACTACTCTCCCATCCTTGTGTCAAAGCTGAAGGCCATTGTGCTGCATAAAACACACAACCATAGCAAGAACACTGAATGCCTGGGTCATGCTCCCCCTACAAACATCCTTCAACTCAGTCTCTCTGTTGACCAAATGAGCAAAATCCAGCAATAAGGCTAATAAAAAGTGGGTCTGAAGCAGAGAACAGCAAACACACACCAATTACCAAAGCTTCTATCATTCCTAACATCCTGTCCCTTCTCACCCTCCACCATCTCCCTCCTCCTCCTGCCCAAGAGTCACAACTTCCTTTCAGTAGCAGCACAAGTAGATAGACAAGGATGCTGGGAAGTAGAAGAATGAATGGAAAGCTGTACTAAACATTAAGATCTGCCATTGCCCACCTCTCTACTTTTCCTTGCTCCCTGATTTGCACTTTTTTTTTTTTTATGATTACTGGTTCTGTTGGGGTTCATGCAGTTACAGCAGATCAGGGCAGTAACAGCAGACTAGCTCTATGGCTACAGAGTTCAATATGCTGATGAGACTCCTTTTAACAAGAGTTAGTCTTCCATCAGATAAGGACATACAATCAAAGAACTGCCTGGGTTGGAACGGACCTTTCAGATCGTTTACTTCAACAATCAACCTAATATTGACAAAAACCATCACTAAATCATATCTCTAAGCACCACATCTACCCATCTTTTAAATACTTCCACAGATGGTGACTCCACCACTTCCCTGGGCAGCCTGCCAATGCTCAATAACCATTTTGGTGAAGAAAACCTCCTTTCAGGTAGTTGTAGAGAGCAATAAGGTCACCCCTCAGGCTCCTTGTCTCCAGGATGAACAACCTCAGTTGCTCCTCAGAAGACTTGTGCTCCAAACCCCTCACCATTGCCCTTCTCTGGACTTACTCCAGCCCCTTAATGTCTTTCTTGTAGTGAGGGGCCCAAAGCTGGACACAGCACTCGAGGTGGGGTTTCACCAGTGCCCAGTACAGGGGAAAGCACACCATCTGAGCTGCAGTGCTGAATGAAACCGTGGAGGGAAGCCCAAAGGCAACAGACACCAGTAGCAGCTCTCAGCTGGCCAACAGCAGAGAACGTCCCAGCTCCCTGGCTGCATCCAGCACAGCTTCAGCTCCCCCCACTCACTGACTTTCACAAGTCTTAACTCTAATAAAAGATAAGAGAACCTTCTGGAATCAATTGACATCGTAGCCAAAACCAAAAGAATTTCAAATAATTTAAACCTACAATATATTTTCAATTTTGTTTCCATTTCTTGACAAGTCAAGCTGTTGCGGATGTTAGTAATAAATCCAAGGGACAAAGCAGAGAAGTTTTACTTTCTATAGTTGGAATGCATTTTGAAATGGCTAAATGGAGGTCGCTGCTCTTGCTACAAAGATGAATATCAAAGAAGCCACAAACTCCAGGAGGCTGATGAGCTGAAGAATAAAGAACACAGATGAGAACCAGAAGTATTTTATGAAAGCTGATTGGAAAAAAGAAAGAAAATAAGGAGGCATCATTTTCAGACCACAGGTCTTCCACAGGATAAGGAAAGGAAGGCAAGGAAAAAGGACAAGACAACTTTCAGAAGCTTCCCAGCACATTTCACAAGTGCACAAAAGCAATTAACAAGATACAACCATTGGAATATAAAAATAAAAGTCAAGTACAATAGGGCAGAGAAGTTTTGGAAATATTCATAAGGTATTTAGCCATAAATATTAATTTCACCATTTTTATGAAGTTTTATTAGCTAGAGGCACAGTAATGGTATTCCTCTTATAACTGAACCACAACTAAAAGAACCTTAGAATAATAAAATCTAGCATCAATTCTTACCAAAAGAAAAAAAAACAAACCCAAAAAGAATAAAAAGTTCTATCTGCCTGGGAACAGCAAGACTGATATTACAGGATATTTGAAGTACTCATCACAGCAACAAAACCAAAACATTTCCCTTACTCGAGAACATTTAACAAAATGAAGCAACTATAAGATAATTAAATAGAGCAGATAAATTATCCATATCCAGTTAAGATTTCCTTGTTTGTCCTCCCTTACCTTGTATGGGCTTTAAATAATGTTCTCCCATAGAAAAAGATATTGAATATAAACATTAGTTCTCATAATTTGATTTTAAAAGAGCACATGTATGGTACTGCTATGAAATGCTGGTGCTTACAGCAATTCAAAGAAAAAGTAAAATAACAAGTTTTCATTTTCGGGTAGCAGCAACTGTTCATGATAGGTGATTTTTCTCAACTATAATCTGAAACAAAGTTGAGAGCTACTTTTAAGCACCTACAAATTGAAGAATGAAGAGTCATGATTTTTTCTAAACATACATAAAACCATCCAAAATTTACACAGTAAAATTATTTAATAGGCAGCAGAGCATAGGTAAAAAAAAAATATCTTATTTTAGATTAAGCATCCTGTAGAATGATACCTCCAGTGAACATGGATTTTATAGAATTCTATAATTTGAAAAGTAGTTTTAAGCGTGCCATTTCAAGTGATAAATTGCTTGTTCTAAATACCCAAAGACATGTATGAGCTTGAACTAAATCAAACCAACTTAAGTAGTAACATCATACAGCAATTACCTCAAACCAAGTTGTTATTTTTTTTCTGTGAAGAGGGGCTAAGGCTACTTTCATCATCTGTAAAAAGTTCACATTTGCCAGTGAAAATCAGGGGCAGGAAGCTTCTACAGGAGGGAAGTGTTTATGAATATATACAAGTGTTTTATCTTGTTAACAAAAATAAAAAGTAATCTCACCTCAAACTAATTTAAGAGTGGCTGTAAAACACTGATCAGACATTACATGTTTGGTTTTCTTAGAGATCCCAGAACAACATAAAAACACAGAAAACGCACAGAAAATACACTGTAAACACCCCCTTCTCACACACACACACGCTAACAAATCAAACTGCTACAAAAATCTCAAAGATTAAGATACTTCATTACATTCCAGAAACTACTAAACTTTAGCTGGAAGGAAGCACTGCACTCTGCTGGCTGAGAGAAGGAAGATTTAATCTAGAATATTAATAAATCTGAACAATAAGTTATGTATAGGCTCCCTGAGATTTTTCCTTATTTTCTATACTAATTTATACAGAAAACATGAGCCAAAGCCATTGACTGGTTCTGCTAAGATTAGTAGGGCAACAGAGAATGGATTATCTTTTATTATTATTATTATTATTATGAAATAATTAGTTATAGAATCATAGAATGGTTAGAGTTGGAAGAGACCTTAGAGATCGAGTTCTACCCCCCTTCCCACGGGCAAGGACACCTCCCACCCGACCAGATTGCTCAAAGCCCCATCAGCCTGGCCTTGAACGTTGTCTAAAGCAAGTTATATACCACAACTGATATTTTGTTTATACATAAATCCATGAAGAAGTTAGGGTGAGATTCCATGCGCTACCCCAAAACACCTCATTGACTCCATTAAACCTTGGCTGATGATACACTTGCAAGTTTTACTGTGGAAAGCAAAACCAAACCCCAGCTGTTTCAACAACAAACAAGCAGGCAGAGTTGTTCTTTTCATCCATTTTCACAGCACATTTTTCTTTAGCAACTGACAAGCTGCAGAGCAGCTCCGTGGAAGCCGTATTCACAGCTTACTTGGATTAATAAATGTGCTGCACAAACAGACTGCTGAGATATAAACTTTGTTAACAACATTTGTAGGTGTTGCCACCACATAATCAATCCTCCATTACAAAACATACCAAAAGATTACTAAATAATCCAAACTAAATAAGGCCAAAGAAAACCAAAAATATTTAAAGATGCCTCCCCCTTTTTAAGTGTTTACTGCTTTCTGCAATTTTTTACTAACTTAAAATATAACTAGTTTTGTTATAGTATTGTTACCTGCACTTTGATAGTGAATTTATGCCAGATTTACTAGTAGAGAAAGCTGTAATAGCAACAGGGTTTTTTTAAAGACTAGTTTAGCAATCAATGACTTTTAGAAGTGACTGTCAATAATGATGATAATTGTTTAGCTTCAAGCATCAATTAGATTTTCTTATCATGTAAGCCAAAATAGACAATTACTTCATCCAAAACTGTAGGGGGCAGCACACCAAAAAGACAAGCTAATAAGTAACACTAAAGAAATTTGTACTGATTTCATCCATGCATGCTTAGATGAAAGTCACATGAGAAATTTCCTATATGACACTGTGTTCCTTATCCTTTTAAAATAAACACAACAGTTTCTAGGAGAACCATGTGACAGGGAGAGAATAACAATACAATGAGGAAATAAACCACCAGAAATATATAATGAAAAAAGACACACACACGCCCCCCAAAAAGTAAACACTATTTCAACAACTGCAGGAATACACAAACAACTTCATAAAACATGAGTTTAAATTTCTGCCCAAGAATTCTAATAAGTCAAGCAGTTGTATATTCCTCAAAAAGGAACTAAAATACCTTCTGATACATAAGACCTTGTGATAAGGTACTTCATTAGTTTTAAAATATAAACATCCATATAATATTTCTCTTTAATACTCTTTTTTGCAGGCTGAGATATACTGAATTTTCCACTTACAAAGGCAGTTTCCATCACTCACCTCATGCTGCCCAAGACACTCCCTGACAAAGAGAGAAATAAGAGATTTAGAAAACATGCATTTATTTAATAAAGGACTTAGAACAGCATAAAACACAAACAATAATGCAATCTATTTTTAAGAGATGCAAACTAAGAACATAATTTAGCTATGCTGATCTTCTCTTTTTCAACAGTTGTTTGCATTGCTGTATAGTAATTCCAAAATCAGTGTTTCATGTGGAGATTAATTATAATAGTATATGAAATTAATAATTTTTATTTTAGAAAATTTATTTAGGAAATTATCTGAATATTTCCAAATATCTTCTCCTTAGGCTCTACTAATATATCACTTCATATTTTTCAGCTAGTTCAGAGAACTCTTATTTCAGTCTACTCTTATGTTCACAATTCTATCCCTTTTAGAGTGGCCTACCATTCCTTGGAAAGAAAAATTGCACTGATCAGAACTGTGAAGGTACTAGATGGTGACTCATTCAAGCACTGATTTCTGTAAAATTAAATCAATCTTTTGCTCAATTTATTTTGAAGAGTATTTTTTTTCCTTTTTACCTCTGATTTCTTCTTTCTGTCATCTCCTTCCCAAGTATTAGATTTCTCTACTGAAACCTTGTGAGAGTAATAAAAACACTACTAATAATCAGTTCCTAAAAATTTATAGAAGGGTATTTTAAAAATCCCAAATATCCCTAATACTTCTCTAAGATAAAGCAACTACCAATAGCTATGTATCAGCCTCTAGGACAGCAGGATATTAACAAGAGCAGTCTTGTTAACAGTGAAGCTGTTCTTCACTCTACACAGCTCTATTATCCTATACCCACTATAATCTTCCTATAACCAGTTAATTCGTCTTCTAGGACCTCTGCATTCCATTGTAGCACACTTCTGTTCCACTGCAAAGGGAAACTGCTTAACCAGCCTGATTGCCTTCTGCCATGTAACTACTAAACCTGCAGATGAGAGGTTCCCCTCGGGAACCCCGCATTCAAGTTGAGAGGTATCGGTGTCAGATGAACTTCCAGATGTAGGAAAAACTGGCAGGACCTCTGGGCTCAAAGGGTAGTGGCTAGTTTTTATGTATCCTACTCAGACACCAGTTACAGGTGGAATTCTTTAGCCTTGGATATATCGTGCTTTAATTCCCCCCCCCACCCCCAGTAACTTGGAAGAGACAAAACGCACCAATTTTGCGACAACACTAAAGGACACTGCAGTCAACTTGAGGGCAGGGATGACATTCAGAAAAAAAATTAAAAAAAAAAAAAATATCAGTATAACCAAGCACTGAAAGAAGTTGTCCAGAGAGGCTGCAAAATCAATTATGTACTTTGGGGTTTACAAGGTCCAGCTGGAGCAAGTTAGGCTAACTTCAGTGTGGATCTGTTTTTAGCAGGAGGCTGGACTAGATGACCCCACCCCCAATGTACCTTCCAGCCTCAAGGGTTCTGTGAAACAGTCTGAACAATTAATTTTCCAGAAACTCCCTTTTAACTATTTACAGAAACAGACATAAAAAAATATCCATTACAAATCTGACTGCTCATGTCCAAATTCCTAGAAAAAACATCAAAAAGTATCACAAAACTTCAGTGGTGAAGGATGGAATCCCCACTACCAACCAACCATCCATTCATCCAGGATTATTGAAACTATTCTCCATTATCACATTGATTCGAAGGCCACTGTTCTAGCAATGACTCTAAAAGCCCTGCTGTGATCTAAAAATATAATGATCTAAGAAGGTGCCAATTATTTCGCTTTGTAGCACCACATTACTTTATACCTACGCTTTTGTTTACTATTCTTATTTTGTTGATTCAGGAAACGTGTCTCATACTGCTTTCATTAACATACACACGGAAAGAAAAGAGAGCACTAAAGGTGCAAAGATCAAGAGTTAGGATATTCCAGAATTAATGTGATCTAATGCTAATAAAACCTTAATTTGCCCTGAGCACCACAGAATGTAACAATGCTTCTTTTACTTAGAAAATTAAGTACAACTTTTTCAGCGTGGTTTCTCTCCCATTTAGCAGGCTTACCTCCTCTGGGGAGGAGTCTTCAGATTAAAGGTGATTTTGATGTTGGAATTCAGAGGAACTAGGAGTTGTGTCCTACATGATGTTACACAATGACCTCTGTTCAATACCTACATGAGACAGTTTCTACATGCATCTACGCAAACACTGTAACCAGACTGTTCATAACTACACATTTTCCATTTTTTGTGAGTCTTTGAACTTTGAGACCAAGTATCAGAAGTACTGAGTGGTCACAGTTTTGAAGTGCAAAAAGGTACAAAAGTACAACCTATCATAGTCCAATCCTTGAGAAATTAAGGATTATTAAGATATTTTTATTATCTTGATGAATAAGATAAAAACTATATGGAAAAACTTGTCTTTAACGAAAGACTATCAAATTACAGTGTCTGTCTTTGCAATTTTCCTATTTTTCTTTCAAGGTAGCACTGTGCAAACATGCACAATCAATCTTTGCTATCAGTCCTTTCATACATACACTGAGCACACACTACAAAAGTATCTACTGAACAACCACCAATGCTCCCAGTTTTATGAGAATGGTGTTCACGTGGGCTAATTGCATCTGAAGAGGATGGTTATTCTCATGTCCATCTTTGCAACAGCACAGAAGTCTCTT